>VDFB02257749.1:0-443015 GCA_007258455.2 Sequoia sempervirens | reverse complement strand
GAAGTATCCGGGATGTCCTACTGTAGGGATGTCATGGAAGGCTCGCATAACAATGTTCTTCACCTCTGAATCGGGAATCAGAAATATCCTGTGCTTGTAAATGATCAAGTCATTCACAAGTGTATACCTGGTATCAACTGCTGATCCCTCAACAATACTGGAGGCCCAACTATCCTTGGCATACTCTGCCACTATCATATGCCTCCAATCCTCCGAGATATGAACCATAGTGCTCAAGTACGGTCTACGTGATAGTGCATCCGCCACTATGTTCTGTGTACCTTTGATATATGAAATATCAAAGTCATAAGCCTGCAACTTACTGACCCATTTCTGCTGCCTGTCATTGAGATCTCGCTGCCCCAAGAAGTGTCTCAAGCTGTTGCGATCAGTTTTAATACAGAATTTGCTGCCAACAAGATACTGCCTGAATTTTGCTAAGGCATGCATAATCACGAGCATCTCCTTATCATATATGCTATACAATCTCTCGGGTCCTTTGAGCTTGCGGCTCTCGTACACAATCGGGTGCTTGTCCTACATAAGCACCGCACCAATGCCCTCACCTGATGCATCACATTGAAGCTCAAACGGCTTCGTAAAGTCGGGTAGTGCCAAAACAGGGCATGTGGTCATCAACTCCTTGAACTTCATAAAACACTCCTGTGCCTCAGAAGTCCAAACAAATGCCCCCTTCTTCATCAAATCTGTCATCGGGGCTGCATGTCGTGAATAACCATTCACGAACCTACGGTAGAATCCACACAATCTGAGAAACCCTCTCAACTGTGTCAGGTTTGCGGTGTAGACCAATCAATAATAAAGTATGTGGATCTTTTGGGATCATCACGCCTCCATACGCGATAATATGACCAAGATCACGACAGACCGGTCATTCCCCAAGTCACCTTGGATTCCTTGGCATACAAAGGACTCCTCTCCAAGATACTCAACCTTGTCTCCGATAGGCTAGTGCTCTGCCATGTCTGCTATAGATGAGAATATCGCCGAAGAATACCAAAGAGCGAACTCCTCGGTATGAATGAAAAGCGGACCGCCATTGGTGAAATGTGGCCATTAGTGAGCAAATGGCATCACTCTGAACTCAAAGTGCCCACAATGACATCGAAGGTATCTTCTCTATGTCTGTTCACGGACTCGATCACGATGATAGCGGCCAAGTAAATCAATTTTAGTAAAATGCGGGCACCATGGAGCTCATCAATAAACTCATCAATCCTGCGGTATCGGTGTCGGTTCTTAATTGTCCTCTTATTAGGGACCACAGCAATCGAAAATGCACATAAAGTAGCGTTTCCATCTTTCTTCTTCACCAATACAACGGGAAAGCGAACGGTGACTTGCTTGGTCGAATGTGACCCATAGCAAGTAACTCCTTTATGGTCTTCTCTATCTCATCCTTTAATCTTTTAGGATGCCTGTAAGGAGTTATCATAACGGGTTTCGCACCCTCCTCGAGCTCAATGATGTGCTCTATCCCTCTGTCTGGAGGTCTACCTGGCGGAATATCCCTGAACACCTTGTCATGCTTGATTCTCAACTTCTGAATGTCAGGATGATATTCTGTCCTTTGCTGTCCCTCCTGTAAAGGGGCTAAATGACACTCTGCAGCCCACTCTACCATGTCATGACGCATGAGCCGCTCCATTCGACGAAAAGAAATTGTTTTAAGGTCGTTATCCCGTATTGCCTTAAGTATGTGTGTCTTCCCGTCGACCTCAAAACGGATCTCCATGTCCTTGAGACGAAGTGTGACCTCCTCCAATGAGTGTAACCACTTCATTCCCAAGACCAAATCAATGTCTCCCATATTAACAACATAGTAATCTGCCTTGAACTCATAGTTGTTCAAGCGTAAAGGGAGATCCTTAATCATGCGCTCGCATCTCAAAGTGTATCCATCTACCACTTTGACTTTGATGCTCTCGAACTCCTCAGTGATGAGTCCACGTTTCTCAACAAACCTAGCATCAATGAAGTTATGCGTGGCTCCTGTATCCAATAGGGTAATAACCCTCTGTCCTGCTAACACACCACGAAGCCGGAAAGAACCCTCCTGCTGAATGCTAGACAAACGGGCCTCCTGTACCTGAAGCTCGGGCTCTATCTCTGCTCTAGGCTCTGGAGCCTCTGACTTTGAATCATCTGAATGCTCTGGCTATTCGGAATTTTCTGATTCGGAGTCCTCATAATACGCCCACATCACACGATTTGCCTTGCCCTTAGGTCTTAGAGGACAATCGTGACTGGCGTCATATGGTCCCTTGCAGTAGAAGCAAAGCTTCTTCCTGCAAAGGTCATTCAGGGCCTCACGATCCAAAGGTGGGAATGCTGATTTACCTTTTGAATCATTTTTATAATCTGATTTTTCTTTGTTATAATCAGATTTATCCTTATTTCTGTTGAAGCTCTTGTTATCCCTGAATGATGAAGAACCTCTGGAGTTGAATTTACTCGACGGGGCTGCAAACTCCATGTTTCGTGCTTTCTTCATCGCCTCCTGTAATGATGAAGGATCAAAAGCTTTGATCCAGCCTCTCAGTGGCTCTGTCAAACCCTCCATGAAGAGTACTACCAATCTCCTCTCTGATATGCTCGGAACCATGACGGATAGCCTCTGAAAGTCACTGATATAAATCTCAAGACTGCCACTCTGCCTCAACTGTGCCAAGTCTCTGAAGTAGGTTTCCGGATCCTTCCTATCAAACCTCTCAACCAATCTGTCTACGAACTCCTGGTATGAAGTGATCCTGTCATGATGTAGCGTCACCATGCCATGGTGCCACCAGTCGTAAGCTACTCCCTCGAGGTGCAGTGTAGCGTATCTAATAGCGTCTCTCTCCGCCATCGGACGCAAAGTGAGGAATGTATCAAGCTTGCTAATCCAAGCTTGAGCTGTCATCTTCCCACTACCATCAAACATCACCAAATTAAGCCTGTTGGTTGCATGTTTGAGATCATTGTTCTGGTATCTGGGTCTCCAATCCTGACGACCTCTATGATGCTCTCGTCTCTGAGTGACAAAACGGTCGAAAGAAAGCCTTTCTCTGACTGCAGGAGGTATCAACTCCCATTCCTCGTTCGCTGCCATAAGCGAATCAGTGAACAACTCCTCATGATCCTCATCTGGTATAGCCTCATCGGGCTCCTGTCTCGTGAACGTAGGCCTAGTAGGCCTATCTGCTGTCCGTGACCCTGTCCTAGGAGCTCTCCGTGACTCTGCATCACTCCTGTCATCGTCACGATGTGGTGACGGTCTCCTCGAGCTACCCAATCTCTGCAGTGCTACTGCTACCTGCTGTAATACATCATCGGAACGACGTTGTCCTGCACGAAGATCTCTGAGTGCAAGCAAGACCTCTGGATCGTCCTGATCTCTGTTATTCTGTGGGATCTCTGTCCTAGGTACATCTGTCCTATCTGTTCTGTCATTCCTGTCAGCCATGATTTCTGGCTGCCTGCTCAAACTGCGTTGCCTTTCAATCAAGGCACGTCTGCGAGTATAGTACCTGTATGTATCAAATTCCTCTGGCTGCATGTGATGGCTAAACCCTCAGGATGGCAGGATTTAGCTCTGATACCACTGTAGAAACCCTTGTTTCCCTTTTTTTCTGTCTCTGACTGTTTTGTGACGTTTTTTTGAAGGTTTTTGTTGTTTTGTGATTTTTTTGGGTTTTTGTGCAAAAATGAAAGATTGCGATTTTTGCAAGGAATTGGAAATAAATTCAAATAAAATTAATCCACTCTAAATAACGATAGAATCTGATAGAAACAAGGTTGCCAGTCTTTATTTGATCTTCTCTAAAGATTACAGAAATACCCAGTTGCATGCAAGCTAGAAAAAACAATGAAATAATATAGAGAACTTGGCAAAGCTGGCTGTAATAAATGACTGCTGTAACTGGTACGGCTGAGGTAATAGATGACTTCCTCCTTCTGTCTGGTGCTCTGAATATGATCTCCAAGCCTAGGCGCCTCCAGAGATGCTAAGATATGACCTTAAGACAAGGCGTTTTCTCCAGTGCAAAGGACGGCTCCCTCTTTGATGGTACGGCCAGAAATCAGAATGGTACGGCCTGGTACAAGTACGGCTCAGGCAGAAACATCATTTAATAAGTATACGCCTCTTCCACAATCCTCCAGATCTCTAGAATATAGACGCCTCAATAGATGAATGCCTTCACAATGAATAAACTCTCTGTAACTCCGTCAAATGATAACCTCTGAAGCTCTGTGATTTCCTCTGTGTGAAGAAACCTCTGCTGCAATAAATCAAGTGGTATTTCACACCCTCTGAATTGCTTCCAGTGGAGATGGCTCGTTCCCCAAGGAATTTGAACTCGAAACCCTAAAGTCTCTTGCTCAGATCAAAGTTGATCAGTTCTCAAAATTCAATAATCTCATAATAATCAAAAACCAAGGCAAATCCACTCTTATGCTGAAAAGTGCGATTTCCTTAAGAATAGGGTTTTGATAAAATATTCACATTTTGATCTTTTAATAATTCAATAGTCTCTGCTGAATATTTTAATATAAATCAAATGTCAATTTTGGCCCCTTCAATGATGGCGCACCCCTCAATGAGAAATCACTTAAATTATAAATTAATATTATAACTTTATATTATAATCATTAATAATTAATATTTAATTAATGCAATTAAATATTAATATCTTCCTCGATACTCATCCGATGACTGATCCGTCTGATGCTGACGAACTCTGAAGTGATTCCGAATACTGCCACGCCATACTGCTAAAAATAGCGGGGTCCCATGCGCTAAAATAGCAATTTCAAAAGTCTCCGATCGAGCCAAAACGAAAGACTACTGATCAATCTCGCTAACGAAGCTGAGCCAAGCTCCGAAGTGACCCTCTATCCAGTCTATCAGCCTACGAGGGTCGTGTGATAGGCCAATCCTGTACTCCGAGAGATGTCACTGAGAAGGGGACATGACAAGTCACTCCTCTGAAGATTGCACCAGTTCTGCGGAAGCTGTCCGAAGTGAGGCAAAACGGAGCTTGGTTGAAGTCTGTGAGAATTGATCGCCGTGTCCCATGCTTTAGAGTAAACTAGAACACTCTTATCCCTACACTCATTTAATTTCAGTTCATTTCTGGTTAGCTTTAGGAAACTTGTGCTCACTTGCCAAATCATTCGAACCACGCGAAGCCCTTAACCTGTTGTCTGCTGTCAGCTGCGGAACAATTGTGTAAGTCCCCTTGAAATACCAGCAAAATCACATCAAGCCAACTGAGACTATTCGCACTTAAGGAACCTTGGAGTTAAATGTATGATCTATCTCGCAATCTTAGCATGCAGGAAACTTTGTTCAAGAGAGGATAGGGTATCCGTTGGGAAACTTTATTCTGTGTTGGTGCAGTCGCAAAAACCACGTCAACACATCTCCAATTCTATCAATAAGATGCAAGCACTAACTTTAGAAAATGTCTTTAAAACAGCTGCTCTTCTTGAAAACAAGCTACTACCAGTTTAATCCAAATCTTGAAAACTTTCCACTATCATATTTAATATGATCTTCATAGTTTCGTCATCATAGGTCAACTGGGGAATTACAATTCTTATTATCTCCATGAAACAAGAAGAAATCAGCAGCTTGGTTTCTTCATCAGGATGCCCCAACCAATAGGGCTGATTCAAAAAATTCATTGCAGGTGCTAAAGCCAACTGCATTTCCTTTGAAGGTGATGGCTTCACTTGTCTCAGACATTGTTCTAACAAATGAAGAATGTTCTCTTCATTTCCTCTTGACTGAAATTCTTTGCCAAGTCTCTTTCCAACCATAAAGATAGTCTCTGCCAACTTCATCTCTTCTTCATTAGCCATGCCTAACTGCCATCTTCTGGATACCACAAGGAGCTGAACTAGAATTTGTCCCGACTTTGGGAGTGATACTGGAGATCACTGTCATTCATCTGTCTCAACATGAAGCACTGATCCACAGGATGGCAGGGTCTTCTGCTCTGATACCACTGAAATATGCCCTTTAGTTTTTTCTTGAATTTTTCGAGCACCAAACCAGCACAACACTAAAGATTAGCCTTAGCTTTCCAAAATGATAAGCAATTTGAATACACTCAACGCAAATAATGTTCACCAAGATCCTTCAGGAAGCGAGGTGATAGCATATGTCGGAGTAAACTGAACAATAACCGAAAGAGAAGTTACAACTAAATGAAACTAGGCGGTGAACCAGCCATGAAAGATTTCCACACTTCCACTTATTCAGTGGGGGGAAAGATTACAAATTAAACAATTCATCCGCTGCGGCAAGCATCCACTCATCAGTGGGAATTCAACACTTTCTAGTGGGTAATAAATGAAAGATTAGAATGTTATTTATCCACACTGGCGGTAAACCATCTAGGGGTTACAAATATGAAAATTAAATCACAAAGTAATTGCAGAAATATAAATGACTAAACAGTACTACAGTTTCAGCCTTACAATGCTAAGTATCTGCAAGTACAAAATGTTTATTACAATGAATCTGCAATAGCAAATCTGCTCCAAACTCCTGCAATGTTTATACTACATTCCCAATTACAAATACAAGTAGAAATTCCAAGGAAACATAGCAAGAGAAGGGAATAACCAAGTCTGATTTACAGAACCAACAAACTAAATGTTCATACCAACAAGTAATCTCCACTAATTTGTTCAAATCTCCACCCAAAAAGCTCCTATCTCCTCCAAATCGAATGCACATAGCACTAGAAGCATAAACACCCGAGAAAAGGTGCATAACATGGACAAGTTGAGTTTGATACATGTAAAACAAGCAACCAATATGCAGACCAGCAAACTTAAACATTATCAAAACACAAATAAACCATCTAGGATATGGCGCCCTTCACCCAAGAGTACAATAATGCAAAAACATTGATTATTGGATGGCACAAGACACCATAACCAGCACAAGGAGATGGTACGGCCCTAGGAGAGGGCGACCTCTCTAAGAAATTAGAGACTCGAAAATAAAATCTGCAAATGCACAAGAATGGTCGCCTATAGCATAGGAAATGATTGAGCAAATACCCATATGCAAATTAAAATCACTTCAAAAGCTGTAAATGAAAACTCATTTCAGCCATGCTTGAACCAACAAGTACAAAACTGGAAATTATTACCAAAATCTTCAAAATCTTCCAATGATGAAGCTCAATACGCACTTCTGAATGAAACAAACTCCCAATTGACCATCTAGGGAACCATAGTTTCAGGCCCGAAGAATGGAGTAAATTTGCTAAGCTTTCCCTTAGCCGGATTCTGGATTTCAAACTAGCAGCATAACTTTACAATATTTTCCAAAGATGAGAATGAATGAGCAAGGCATCAATAAATAGGCTCTTTAGCTGGAAAATGAATCAACTTGAAACTCCCACAAGAAACTCTTCAGCTTCCTTCAAGGGATGCCACCTCTCATGTTGCACTTTATTGAATTATTAAAACATTAATCATCTCCCTCTAGGCGTCCATTTACAAGTTGCACAATAAAACATTTAATATAAATATTAAATGCTCAAATCAACCCCTTAATGACCCCTTTTTAAAAACAACTTAGTTGTTGCCTAGGCACAAGGTACAAACTCAAATTATAAAATTGACTAAGTGTTGAAACTCAGTACAAAGGAGAGATAGAAGCCAAAGCCAAAACTAACACCCAAATTGATTCTGCCAGAAATAGAATGATGACTTGAGCTGAGCTGTTGATAATGCCACTGTCACAATAGACTTACTAAAAATAACCAATGCCAAAAATAGTAAGTTAACTACAAATTCAATAGAAGACCACATTGAACAGCCTCACTGTCCAAAATAGAAATGTGAATTGCAGATGATTGAACTACTCCTAGAATGGTACTGCGAAAAATAGAACTTACTAAAAATAGTAAATTTTGAAAAGTTGCTCATCTCACTCTGCATGTTATATCATTGCGAAACGTTTTGAAAACCTAGAAAACTCCAACAGACATGCATCAAAAACATATACATGCAAACCTTCAAAAATGCTTCAGAACGCCAATGAGATAGGAAACCCTAATTTTACCTTTGACGAACCTACGGGCTTTTGGAAATAGGCTATCAGTCACTGAAGGGCGTATAGCTAAAATGGGGACATTACACAGATTTTAGAGACAAATGTAATGTCCCCATTTTGGCCATACGCTCTTCTTTGACTGATAGCCTATTTCCGGAAATCCGTAGGTTGATCAAAAGTGAAATTAGGGTTTCCTTGCTTGGAGGTTTGTGGCATTTCTAGGTATTTACTATTTTTAGTAAATACTAATTTTTGCGATGGTTAGTTGTCAACTTTCATTAAGTCTTGCTTCCATTTCGGTTTTGCTTTGTTTTTTGAGGTAAACTTACTATTTTTGGCGTGGCTATTTTTAGTAAGTCTAATTTTTTGGCATCATCAGATTCAACTCAAGTCATCTTGTTATCCATCAGTCTCAGTTTGGCTTTGGGTTTGGTTTTCTCCTTGGACTGAGTTTCAGACTTAGTCAATTTTCATGTCTTGAAGTTGTACCCCATGCCTAGGCTTGATGACTTCAAGTTGTTTTAAAGAAGGGGACATAAAGGGGTCAAGTGAGCATTTAATTATTTAATAAATGTTTTATTGTTGCAATATGAAATGGATGCCTAAAAGGGAAGTTGAATGATATTTTATTATTTCAAAAAGTAAAAGGCAAAAAGGTGGCGTCCCTTTTGGAAGTTGAAGTGATTCAACTTCTTGGAATTTGAAGAGTTCTTGTTGCTTCATTTGCCAACTAAAGCTTATATATTGCTGCTGTTTGAAGAGCTGATTATCCATGAATTTATGCTAATGTTATGCTGTCGAAATGACAACTTGGTTTTTACTTCGAGGGATGCTTACCTCCTAGTTTCAATCCAATTTCGTGTTTGAAATACAACACCTAGTTGGTTTTCATTGCTGCTTCTCATCCAGACTAGCAGATTGAGCTCAACAGTTGAAGTTTTTAATAATATTTCCAGTTTTGAAGTTGCTGATGCAGTCACAGTTGAAAGTGGTTTTTGCATACAGCTTTTGGAGTGAATTTAATTTGCTTGTGGGTACTTTTCCAATCCATTCCTATACCCAAAGTGACCATCTTTGGAGAGTTTCAGATTTTAGTTTTGAGTTTATGATTTTTACTTGTCAAAATCGCCCTTGATCAAGGCCATACCATTCTGGAACATTGGGAATTGTGCTAAGAAAATAATACTCATCATTTGCTGCTGTTTCTTCATCATGGAATGGGCGCCTATCTTCCAGGAGATCATTGCAACTGATTTCACATCATTTGGAGGTAATTTGACCAAGTTATGAGCATTTTATGGTGTTTACAGTTTGCTGATCAGAATTTTCAGAACTCAGATTTTTATATCAGAATTGTAATTGTTCACTGTTTTGGCCTCATACTTCAGTTTTGGAGTGTTATATGATTATTAGAACTCATACTTCTCATTCTAGATTCATTCTTTATCATTGTAAATTGTAATCTGCAGAGTTTAATTTGTATAGGTTGAGATTAAGCATTACTAATCCAACCATTTCCAGTTCTGCAATTACTTATTGTTTTCTCATTAAATTACCCCTGGATGGTTTACCGCCAGTGTGGATAATCTGATTGTAACACTCTTTTACCCACTTTCATAGTGGTGAATCCCCACAGCTCTGTGGATGCCCGCCGCAGCGGATGAATTGTTTTAATTGTAATCTTTTCCCCCCATTGTTTGGTGGTAGTGTGGAATTGCTCTTCATGGCTGGTTATCCGCCTATTTGTTTCAGTTTTCAATTTATACACTCCGTCATATGTTAGCACCTCGCCCTCAGTGGGATCTTGAGTGCACATTCTTGACGTTGAGTAGTTCTTTCAAGTTTTGATTTTCTATTTGGAGCTAACGCTAATCAAGTTGGCTAAGTGTTGGTTATGATGTGTTAATTTATCGAAAAAAAATTGGTTAGCATATTTCAACAAAGACTTAGGAGTTTGACCTTTTTAAACAATTCTTCAAAATTGGAAATAGGCTGAATATTAAGGTAATTTGATGCCCAAAACTCCTTGAGTGTAGCAATTGTCCCAACATTTAACTGCTGAAATCCATATCAGACAATACACCAGCGTTGAATTTACTTCCAGTAGTCCACACTCTGACCAAACTACAATACTTCTACCTTCAGACGCCTCAGCTATTCATTATTGTTATGTGCCAAGTAATCAATAACCTAGGTGAAACAATTTTCACTATAATCACAAATGTTCACCCAATTTGTGAGTTGGAAATAACCTTATGTAATTTGATATAAGTTTATAAATTATAACTTGGAGGTTGTATCGTGATTCATGTATATTAATTCTGAATTTTCAATGCGTATTGAGTATTGACAAAGAATGTTGAACACAAATGTTATATGTTAAGGTTCTATAATGTATATTATGTATGTTTTTATCCATGTTTTCATATGAATATTTAAAATTTCCCTATATAATTAAAATTTTCCCTATATTTTATTTAGCCGTCCCCCCGCCGTCCCTAAATTTGACCTCAAAAATCGGAAACTTGGGGACTCGTCCTGCCATCCCCATCCTGGAAACTTGGGGTAACACTGGTTTATTGTCTTTGACTTAAACTGTTAAACACCAAAGCATGGTTAGCCAACATAGGGAATTGGTAATGTTAGTAAGTTTGCTGCTATGGAGAGATTGATTAGTGGCCTTTGGCCTTTTTTCGTGGACCAACAAATTCCTTCTTGATATCAAGGACATTATTCGCAACAATTGCTTTGACATCAATGACAACAATTGCGTTCATTCACTTTGACATCAATGACAATATTATAACAGTATCTTGTGTCTAAGGTTAATGCATTTTTTGGTATCATGACCATTTACATGGTGGTATTCGAAAGTTAGTGGCATCATAGCCATGTGGGAGAACAATAGATAGGGTTAGGGGTTTGATAAGGGGAAGCGTGTCATATGTATGGCAAGAAGTTGTTTAAAACTATGTGAAGAGGGTTGGCAATGGGTGTGAACTTCTGCAAGGATTGAGGTTTAAAAGAGATGACATTTGTAGAGGTGTAAGAGGGATGTTGGTGTTTTAATTTGTCACTTTCATGACAACACATGACAACACAAGACAAAATAGTGGGTGAGGAAATCCTCTCTTCAAATTCATAGGGGAAGCTCCCTGATTTAATCTCCTCGAAAATCTAAAAACAAAACAAAAACAAGCCCATAATTTTTTCTTTGGGGTGTTGCTTAAAGATAAAATGACTAAGAAAACTTGACCTATCTATTTTTTATCTCCGAGGTTAGCATGAGACTTTGAAGGATTCCTATTCTTACCAATGATTTTCTCAATTTATGATAGCTTCAACTTAGACAAGAATATTATCCAACAATTAAAAGAGTGATCTTCGGAGTTGTATCAACAATTAATTTGATCTTGAAGAAAACAAAACACATGGAAATAACAACACCTAGAAGAAGAATGGATGAAGACAATTGTATATTACAAAACATTCAAAGCTACTTCATGGATTTGAGCACCGATGTCACACAAAGTTAACACATATTTTCTTATTAATTGGATTATGTAATGTCCCCTTCCTAAGCAGTGCAGTTAGTTCTGAGGTTAGCCTATCATTCAGATCCTCGTAGGCTGGCATAAGTGTTTAGAGGATCACTTGAGGCAGTTATCCAGCGTTGGGGAACATCACTCCAGCAGTTGATTCAGGTTTGGGCCTTTGCGGACACTCACAGAGTGATTTAGAGGTACTTACTATTTATAGTAAGTCAGGCAGGCAGGAGTTGCTATTTTTGGCAGGGCACCTGATTCAGTTGGTCAGCTCAGCTTCGACCCGGTTTGATGATCTGATGAGCAAACAATAATTATTAAGGCATTTGATCATTATTAAAAGTTTATTAATTTGACTTTATAATATCAAGTCACTTTAATGAAAATAATTAAATTTAATTATTTAATGGCAAATTATAAAGTATCATTAATACTTTATAATAAGGGATAAATTAATATTAAATGAGTATTTTAATGCTCATTTAAGAAAAGGGATGCCATTATGTAATTAATATGCCTAAGTCATTAAATGGCGATTTAATGATATTTTAATTGCTCATTTAATAGCTTTTTGTGAAGGGTCGACTTTTTGAAGAGAGGTTATATATTTCCTCAAGGCAAATCGAACTCGTTATGTTGATTATTCTAATTTGTCTTATTTTCTCTCTGAGAGCATTGGGGTTTGAGAAACAAGGGTTTCTGCAGATCATCAGGTTTTGAAGAACGTTCCTTCTTCAGAATCAAGCATACTGAGACTGTGCAATACCAGTTGAAGATTGTCAACAGGGTGACTTCATTCAGAGGTTACATTTGTGCTTACTGAGATAGATTCAGGAAGGGTTTGATAGAGATTATCCATCAGATACTTGAGGCGATTTACTGAGACTCATTTCCAGTTGTTTGGCTTACATACTTATCAGCTGTACCTTCATCATTTGCTGCTAAAGCCATACTGTACCAGCAGTTTGGTGTGTGAAGGAGATAAGGGAAACGCCTTTGCTTTTTGGTCTCTACATCTTCCAGCTTGGTCGCCTAGTTTCTCAGTAGCTTCTGGCGTCATATGGGTTAAGGAAAAGAACGCATTTCATCATCTTTTGATATTCTTCATTGTGCGCCTGGCTGCAATAAAATCAGGTTCTCTTTTAATAAATTACCAGCTACCTTTCATTTGCATGTATTACCTTTCAGACTATAATGATTGGGTTTGAATAAGAGAAGTGTTCTTAGCTCAAGGATCATTGATTCATATTGTTTTGACATTTTTATCAATTTATTGTATTTATTTCCAAAATCGCATTCTTTATATATATTGCAAAAACCCTCAAAAAATCAAAAACTACAAAACAAAATAAAAACGAATTCATCAGTCAGAAGATTTGGGTTGAGAGACACCCGGCCTCTTACAGTGGTATCAGAGCACAGTTTTCCTGCCATCCTGCGCTTTTTCAGTTGCTTTTTTAGTCAGATGTGTGCTTTTTCGATGCTTTTTCATGAGTAGAGATATTATTTTCTACAGTAAGGGTAGAGGAATAGGCAGAATAGAGGATTGGACAGGTCCACCTATTCCTGAAGGTGAGACAGTATCAGGGGTTCTGGGTATTCACAGATCCAGTTCCAATAGCAGTGAGAACAGTGTCACTACACTGATGGCAGATCGTGAGATTCCTGCAGAGACACATAGGGATCCAGGGAAAGAGCATGCCAGAGGTGATATTACAGATGAGGAGTTTAGACGTAGGCATGATAATATGATGGACATGATGTCCCAGTTGATGGGCACGATGAGGCAGTGTACTCCACCTCAGCCGCACTATATCCAGATAGGACAGACGAGCGGGACTATAGGCATAGACCAGCCATTGGTATCAGCGCAGCGGCAGTCGTCACCTATCTATCATGAGTGTAGGCCTGGACAACCTACATTCATATCTAGAGAGGCACCTTCGACTCAAGAGGCAGAGTAGCAGGGTCATCATCATGAGTTTCAGCCACACAATGGCATGTCAGTGGCAGATGTGACTAGATTTTATGGAGAGTATTCGACATTGGCACCTAAGATCAGGTAGTCTTTGAATTTTCATGAGTTTATGGATGTACATAAACCTAGAGGGGGAGGTAGATTTGACCGCAGAGCTCCTCAGCACCAACAGCCACAGCCACAGGTGAACAGGGACCTTCAGTACGCAGTTAGCAAGATTACCTTGCCCTACTTTGATTGTTCTGATAAGGGTTCAGCGAGGTCTTGGGTACAGAAGCTAGATAATTACCTATCATTGAGACCTATGCAGGAGGACGAGGCCATTAAGTTTGCTACACTGCATCTTGATGGGTTGGCGCATGATTGGTGGCATCACGGCATGTACACCCTTGGTCATCACGCAGTTACTACTTACCAGGAGTTCACCAGCAGGCTCATAGAGCGTTTTGACAAGAAGGATCCAAAACTCTATTTCAGGGAACTAGCTCAGCTTAGATAGACAGGTAGTTTGGATTCCTACATCGGGGAATTTCAGAGGGTTGCAATCATGGTGGCAGGCATTTCAAAGAGGAGACTTGTTATTCTCTTTGGCGAGGGGTTGTTGGAGCCGATGAGAGGTTGGGTCAAGGCATTTGATCCTCCTCCTCTTCAGGAGGCCATGAGGAAGGCACGTAGTATGGAGCTTGCAGCACCTCGCAGCAAGTTCTCTTCAGGTTCGACATCTTATACGAGGCCTAATAGATCATTTGACAGGAATAGGCCATTTGACAGGAAGAGGGATCCACCTGATCCTAAGAGACAAAATGCACCATCATTTGACAAGGAAACGTTAAATGATTTACGTAAGAAAAAGTTGTGTTTTTGGTGCAAGGCACCCTATGATGAGAAGCATGTATGCCCTCTTCGTCCCAAAGTGAAAAATAACCAAATGGAGTGGTTTTATGAGGGTGAAGAGCAATCTGATCTGTAAGACCAGCAAGCTGATTCAGAGCATTCAGATGATGAAAGGTCTGAAATTGATGGTGAAAATGAAGGAGGAAGGAAGTTATAGGAGGCACATCTGACTAGTCTTCAGAGAGATGGATCTTTTAGACTTCGTGGGCTCCTAGTAGGTCAGAAAGTGATCACTCTACTTGACATTGGTGCTACTCATAATTTTATAGATGCACCGTTGGTAGAGAGATGAGGTATACAGACAGAGGAGTTTGAGGGTATTCTAGTCAAGGTAGCTGATGGGTACACCCTCAAATGTAATAGAAAGATAACAGATCTTCCGATGTGGCTGAACAACTATGAGTTCAAGACTGAATTCTACGTTGTTAATATGGGAGATACTGATGTGGTACTTGGGATGGCATGGCTTCACGATTTGGGTGAGTTCACACTCAATCTTCGGGATATGGAGATGAAGTTTAAGGTAAACGGGAAACCTCATGTCATCAAAGCCATCAGAGAGAGTAATCTGAGGATGGTATCGTACAGATGGATGGAGAGACTCATTTGTCATGATATGGTTGATTGGGCTGCAGAGTGTATGTTATTACCAGCACAGCAGGAGCAGTAGAAGGTTGAGTACCATCTGGACATTCAGATACTGAGGACTAAACACTCTAAAGTGTTTAGTGACATTCCACTTGGCAGACCTCCAGACAGAGGCACTGAGCATATTATCAAGTTGGAGGAGGGTGCAAAGCCCATTATGATTACACTCTACAGGCATCCGAAATGGCTCAAGGATGAGATAGAGAAGACAATCAATGAGCTGTTGGCTATGGGGCATATCAGACCTAGCAAGTCACCTTTTGCTTCATCGGTCGTATTGGTGAAGAAAAAGGATGGATCACTTCGGATGTGTATAGATTACTGCCAGCTCAATAAGAAAACAATTAAGAACAGGTTCCCGATACCTCGCATCGATGAGTTGATTGATGAGTTGCACGGTGCTATCTTCTTCACGAAGATTGACTTGAGATTTGGGTACCATCAGATTCAGATGAGGGAGCAGGACATAGAGAAAACCGCTTTCAGATGCCATTGCGGTCACTTCGAGTTCTTGGTTATGCCTTTCGGTCTAACCAACGCACCTGCTACCTTTCAGGCTACCATGAACAGGGTCTTCGTTCTCGCTATGGAGATTTGTGTTGGTCTTCTTCGATGACATTCTGGTGTACAGTAGGTCATGGGAGGAGCATTTAGCTCACTTGGATACAGTTTTGGGTATCTTGGCTGAGGAGTCCTTTTATGCCAAGGAGTCCAAGTGTGAGCTAGGCATGGCTAAGTTGTTGTATCTTGGGCACATCATCAGTGCCAAGGGAGTCAGTATGGCCCTTGAGAAGGTTCGAGCTATAGTTGAGTGGCCAGTACCAGAGAACCTTACGCAACTCAGAGGATTCATTGGGCTGTGTGCTTTTTACAGGAGATTTGTTAGCGGGTTCTCACGTCACGCCGCACCCCTTACTGATTTGACAAAGAAAGGGGATTTTGCTTGGTCACCACAGGCTCAGGAGTGCTTTGACAGGTTTAAGGTGATTATGACTTCATGTCCAGTATTAGCATTACCAGACTTTACGAAGTCATTTGATTTGTACTGTGATGCTTCAGGAGAGGGCATTGGTGCCGTTTTGATGCAGGAGAGACACCCTATTACTTTTGAGAGTAGGAAGCTTAGGGGTCCTGAGAGGTTTTATAACATCTATGACAAGGAGATGTTAGCCATTATGCATGCCTTGGCTAAATTCAGGCAATATTTGGTGGGCAGCAAGTTCAGTGTGCGTACAGACCACAACAGCCTGAAACACTTCCTTGGACAACGAGACCTAAATGAGAGACAGCAAAAATGGGTCAGCAAACTGCAGTCGTATAATTTTGACATCACCTTTATTAAGGGGAAGCAGAATGTTGTAGCTGACGCCTTGTCTCGCAGACCTCGATTGAATGCTATGGCACAGATCTCCGAGGATTGGAGGCATCGGATCATTACAGAGTATGCTAAGAACCCATGGGCTTCTAGCATTATTGATGGGACAGAGCAGGATAGTAGATACACCGTTGTGAATGACTTGATCATTTACAAGGGGCGGATTTTCTTGGTTCCTGATTCAGAGTTGAAGGATACAGTTCTGAGAGCCTTTCATGATCTTCCTATGGCAGGCCATCCCGGTTATTTTAAAACATATAAGCTGGTACGGGAACGGTTTACTTGGAGAGGGCTAAAGATTGATGTTCTTCAGTATGTGTGAGAGTGTTCTGTTTGTCAGCAGAACAAACAAGAACACACATACCCTGCTGGATTACTTCAGCCACTTCTGATACCTGACAGGAAGTGGGAATGCTTATCAATGGACTTTATCACGGGTTTGCCGAAAGCCCAAGGTAAAGATTGTATTTACGTAGTTGTCGATCGGCTGACAAAATATGCACACTTCTTTTCGATCACCACTACATTCACAGCATCGCAGACTGCAGAGCTTTTCTTCAGAGAGGTATTCAGGTTACACGGTTTGCCTCAGACTATAGTCAGCGATAGAGACAGTCGGTTCATGAGCAACTTTTGGTAGGAGTTGTTTAGACTTTGTGGGACCGAACTGACACCTAGTACCAGCTACCATCCACAGACAGATGGACAGATGAAAATTGTCAATAAGTGGGTGGAAGGATATCTGCGCAATTACATAGCTGGACAACAAAGAGCTTGGGTGAGGTGGATATACCTCTGTGAGTATTGTTATAACTCTACTCACCAAATGACTATACAGATGACGCCCTTCATGGCATTGTACGGGTATGAGGCGCCCAACCTTTTGGATTTGGTGTTGAGTGATAACAGAGTGCCTAGTGCAGGTGATATGATGCAGGATCAGCAGGATATTTTGAGGTCTCTCCGAGACAATATTCAGCGGGCACAAAATCAGCAGAAGCAGTATGCTGATCAGAAAAGGGTTGAGCGTTCTTTTGCAGTGGGTGACATGGTGTATCTCATGTTACAGCCGTACCGTCAGTCCACTCTGTGGAAGAGTGGTGCAGAGAAGTTGAAACCTCGTTACTATGGTCCATTCCGAGTTATCAGACGAGTGGGCGAGGTTGCTTATGAGTTGGACTTACCGGCGGATAGCAGGGTTCATAACGTGTTTCACGTTTCACGTCTGAGAAGGCGTTGGGTCAGCATGTGATTCCCTCTCCAGTACTGCCACCCCTTGATGACAAGGGGAAGTTGATATTAGTGCCTGAGGCCATCCTCGATGTTAGAGAGAGACATCTTCGGAGGCGGGTTATTAGAGAGTATTTGATCAAATGGAGAGACTTGCTGGTTGAGAATGCTACATGGGAGTCAGAGGAGATTTTACAACATCCAGAGCTGAGATTGCTTGAGGACAAGCAATTTCAGGGAGGGCGGACTGTAATGTCCCCTTCCTAGGCAGTACAATTAGTTCTGAGGTTAGCCTATCATTCAGATCCTCGTAGGCTGGCATAAGTGTTTAGAGGATCACTTGAGGCAGTTATCCAGCGTTGGGGAACATCACTCTAGCAGTTGATTCAGGTTTGGGCCTTTGCGGACACTCACAGAGTGATTTAGAGGTACTTACTATTTATAGTAAGTCAGGCAGGCAGGAGTTGCTATTTTTGGCAGGGCACCATTCAGTTGGTCATCTCAGCTTCGACCCGGTTTGATGATCTGATGAGCAAACAATAATTATTAAGGCATTTGATCATTATTAAAAGTTTATTAATTTGACTTTATAATATGAAGTCACTTTAATGAAAATAATTAAATTTAATTATTTAATGGCAAATTATAAAGTATCATTAATACTTTATAATAAGGGATAAATTAATATTAAATGAGTATTTTAATGCTCATTTAAGAAAAGGGACGCCATTATGTAATTAATATGCCTAAGTCATTAAATGGCGATTTAATGATATTTTAATTGCTCATTTAATAGCTTTTTGTGAAGGGTCGACTTTTTGAAGAGAGGTTATATATTTCCTCAAGGCAAATCGAACTCGTTATGTTGATTATTCTAATTTGTCTTATTTTCTCTCTGAGAGCATCGGGGTTTGAGAAACAAGGGTTTCTGTAGATCATCAGGTTTTGAAGAACGTTCCTTCTTCAGAATCAGGCATACTGAGACTGTGCAATACCAGTTGAAGATTATCAACAGGGTGACTTCATTCAGAGGTTACATTTGTGCTTACTGAGATAGATTCAGGAAGGGTTTGATAGAGATTATCCATCAGATACTTGAGGCGATTTACTAAGACTCATTTCCAGTTGTTTGGCTTACATACTTATTAGCTGTACCTTCATCATTTGCTACTAAAGCCGTACTGTACCAACAGTTTGGCGTGTGAAGGAGATAAGGGAAACGCCTTTGCTTTTTGGTCTCTACATCTTCTAGCTTGGTCGCCTAGTTTCTCAGTAGCTTCTGGCGTCATATGGGTTAAGGAAAAGAACGCATTTCATCATCTTTTGATAGTCTTCATTATGTGCCTGGCTACAATAAAATCAAGTTCTCTTTTAATAAATTACTAGCTACCTTTCATTTGCATGTATTACCTTTCAGACTGTAATGATTGGGTTTGAATAAGAGAAGCGTTCTTAGCTCAAGGATCATTGATTCATATTGTTCTGGCATTTTTATCTATTTATTGTATTTATTTCCAAAATCGCATTCTTTATATATATTGCAAAAACCCTCAAAAAAATCAAAAACTACAAAACAAAATAAAAACGCATTCATCAGTCAGAAGATTTGGGTTGAGAGACACCCGGTCTCTTACAGTGGTATCAGAGCACAGTTTTCCTGCCATACTATTATTGTTTACATATGATGATTTGCCAAAAAATAACTAAATACAATCTACATTTTCCTCTTGCCCCTCCTAGTGTAACTTAATTTATAAGCCTCATACTAAAAGATTAGTTGGTTTCAAAATGATGGCTGATTGTTTACTCAAAAATGTAATTATTTGAGTCTACTGCATCCAACTTTGTTGCTTCTACGACTCGTCTCTCTAATTCAACAAGATCTTCATCAGTAAGCATGACATCACCATGTTCTTCTTTGATAGTCCAATCAGCAAAGGGATCAATGTCACCCAAGTTGATGGCATCATGAGAAGGACCCTCCACTTTTTTGGTTTGAAGGAAAATGTTGTATTGGATGAAGACAAGGTCATTGAGGTGCCTTTGAGTCAACTTGTTTCTCTTCTTTGTGTTAGTGCTCTCAAATAGACTCCAATTGCATTCACACCTAGAAACACTATAGGGCTGGGACAAAATATAGATAGTTAGCCTTTGAAGATTTGGTGTGCTAGCACCATAATTTTTTCCATCACAAATCTACAAAAGAACATCTAAAAAAATATAAGTATAAAATTTATAGTTCAAACTTTAAAGTTTTTACATCTAGTATTAAGTTAAAAATTAAAGTATATGTTTACCTAGCTATTGTTTTTCCCTCCTTTCAATTGCTTGAATTCAAAAAAGAGTGCACCCTTCACACCCTTGTAGAACTCCAACTGAACAAGAACTTTGTCTCTCATCTCATTATTTGGCACCATCTTATCAATGCAGGAAACGACACTTGCTATGACTTCCTTATCTGCCTTAAATGTATTAGAGAAGTATAAATTTGGGTTAGATAGTAGGCCAAGGCATGTATTAGCTTGTGGATTTGGTTCGTCCATCTACGATCAATGATGCACCAAATGATCTCATATTTTCTTTTATTTCCATCATAGTAATGCAAAATGGTCTCTTTGGTTCTATCCATGGCTTTATAGAGGTAACCCATTGGCATGCATTCACCATCCATCAAATGAATAGGCTCGAGCAAATGTTTTGTCACCTAAAAAATTGAAAAGAAATTTGAAATTATTACAAAATTAACCTCCGCCCCCCGAAAGGAACAACAAATAGATAATTCTGTATACAGTTTATGTTTGTATTTTTTACTTACCTTGAGTAACTCCTTTGCATCCTTGGTCACTAAGTCATAAAAAAACAATTCTTGTTGCCTTCTCCCCTTTGTGTTTTTTGGCATTTGGAGACTCCACTAGGCATTGGACACAAACATTTTCTTGAGAGAAGGAATTGCAACAACAATGCTTTGCAAAGTGAGGAAGTGGGTGGAAAATCATGTGACTCCTAATCACACAAGCTCCTTGCCATTCATGTGATCTCTCATCAAAGAAAGGACTTAATTATGGTTGTAGATTAATTCAGTAACCTATTTAGCATCTTCAACCACACGTTTGACCCCTCCAATCTTTCCAATTTCATCTAGCATCAAACCAAGCAATGTGCAACACAATGAGTCCAAGAAAAAGTAGGATGCCTCTCCATAATAAGTCTCCTTATGGTATATATGCCGTTGTGTTGTTCGTGATAATTTGGAAAACTCTCTCAAACCCTAACCTTTTGGATCACCTTGTCCAATAGATTGCACAAAGTCTTTGCATTTTTTACTTCATGCAAGGCATCTATGGGCTTCAAGAACACCAATGTGCTATTAAAAGCCACTAAAAAGTTAAGGAGAGTCCTACTCTATCTATCAATCTATCTATCTGATAAGATCCTGCAACCTTTTCTATGCCATACTTTCTATTGATTATCAACTACAAGCCATGTATTTTTTATGACTTACTCTAGAAATGGCTTACTCATTGAAGGTTAATTATTGTAGCTCCAAAATTTTGTTGTTGCCATCCTAGCTTCATGATGTTTTTCCTTATTCCGTGTGGTACCTTCAAGCAAAGGTTGTGCTCCTAGAACATTGTGTGGAATAAAGAAATTGGGTGTCGTTGAAGAAGGAAGACAATTAAAAGTAGAACCCTAAGGAGTCTCACTAGTAGAGGAAAGTAGATGACAAATGTTTCGGGTAACAAAAGAATTTGTAGATGAATTAGAATTGACATTCATCATCGTTGCCATTGCTTCCTTTGTCCTTTTCTTTTCTATTTTTTTCGTATCTTAATTGGCAACTAGGGCATCCATTTAAATCGTACCCTCTTTGGTCACTTTAGTGTATACCTTCACATCATGCTCAAGTATTTTACTCTATTAATTCCTCCTATCACAAGAAGTTGGAAAGCATTACATTGGAATTGGTTGTTGAGAGCACTTGGTGTCCCATACATCCATGCAGGTCTTTCCTACTATTCATTTGTGTTAACTTGACATTATTGATTTTAACATAGAAAACAAATCAAGAGGGTTTTGAAAAAAAATGTTATGGCAAAGTGACAAACAATTATAAGAGAAATTAGAATGCAAATACAAGAAAAAAATGTTAGGAAGTTGGGGGGTGTGGGGTGGGGGGCGTGGGGTGGTGAGGGGAGAAATGGACTACATTTCCCTAGGTTTTCAACTTTTCTAATGTCAAAATTAAAAGAAGTAAAAGATACAAACTGGTTTGAATCTTTGAAGGTGCCCTAAAATTTCCTTCCAATCCTTTCTCTTAGCATATTTTGCCACATGGATGTTGAAGACATCTTCTATTGGGTGAAATGAGCATAAAATGTCAACAATGAAATAAAACAATGAAATTGCATGGGTTTTTTAATCTCATTGCTAGGTGAGTCTATGTTGGGAACTTGTGAGTCATTACGGAAAACTTAGTTGAATCATTGATAAAAACTTGTAGAGTATTCAGCTGATTCATCCTTGACTCAATGTGGCATGTAGAAAAACTCATGAGTCACATAGAGTCAACTGAGTACTTAACGAGTTATCAATCTATGGCACATACTATTTTAATTTGAGTTTTTGACACTCACCTCCGAGTATTTTTGATGTAATGACGAGACAGCCAAAAAAGAAACAAGAAAAAATGGATTTGGAAATCTTCAAAGTTGAGATCTTCATCGAGAAGATTTAGCAAATTCACCTCCAATTATAAGAGAGGTTGGAGTTTCAAGCTAGGTACAAAGCAAGACATGTGTAATGTCCCCTTTTTAGCTTGTTACTGTTTTCTGGTGGATTAGCCTATTGCTTGACCCTCGTAGGCTAATGGAGATGGTTAGAGGGTCCTGTTTGGTAGTTATTTGGTTGTTTTCTTCTCCAGAGCATAGTTTGGTTCAGAATTGGCCTTGGCAGAGGATTTGGGACTCAGATATGCACACTTACTATTTATAGTAAGTCACCTAATTAGTGGAGTCCAGTGTTACTATTTATACTAAGGCACCTAGATGTGTCATGGATGCAGTGTTGATCCCCGGGGTTCAGTTGGTATGGTGAATTTATGATTATTAAAGGAGTTATTATCATTAAAGTGACTTTAATGATAACTAAATATTATAAAAGCATATTATAGAGTTTATAATTGCACTTTATGTCCAATGGGGCCATGAGACATAAAAAGGTTCATTAATGATTAATTAATTGGGTGCCCACTTTGATGAGATATTTAATAAAGTTAAAGTGCACATTTACTATTGTTTTAAAATGATTAAAAAGCACATGAGGGGATTGACCTCTTCATGAAAGAGTATAAAAGGCATCAACAAAAGCTATTTGCCATTCATTCGATCATTTACACTTATGCTTTTTGGTGAGTTTGCCGTGAGGAGAAGGACTACGATTCCTGCAACTTTTTGGTCTTTGAGAACGAATACTCTCATAGATTCTTGCATCCTGAGGTTGTAAAATAACTTCTGAAGGATTGCCTATCAGTTGGCTTCATATAGAGGTCAAGATTGTGCAAATTGGTGAAGATTTGGTGAAGAGATGGAAGGAGAAACGTCATTGAAGACGATTGTCCATCATTGCAGATCAAAATCATCATAAGACCCAATTGCTGGGCCGCACATCTGCAGGTACAGGCCGTACCAAGCTAATTATTGCAGGCTGTACTGTATATTCGGAGAGGTGTCTAAAACAAAGGCTGAAATGCTTTGAGATTGGGAATGAGAATTGTTTCATTGGTGGCGGCTAAGGGATTAAGGGAAGAGTGCAGCATTAATTGTGTGGAGAAAATCTTCATTGCAGCAAGTCGTCCTCTCTAGGGCTTCTCCTGGCTGCTGCTATCAGTTTCATAAATGTATCAAATGATGCCTGTATTCTTTGGGTATGCGTTTAAAAGGAAAGCTTTTGTTTTTATATGATTCTAATAGAGCTGATACAAGTTTGGAAGTTGCCTCCATAATTGTAGATACATATTTTTCCTTCAATTTTTGTATTTTGTCGTTCCTGCATTTCTTACCTCCTTATATCAAAAAATACAAAAAAAGCATAAAACCTTATAAAATTACAAAAAAACCATATATCATTCAAAAACACAAAAAAATACATCAGTTGCATTGGTAAACTCATCACAAGGACAAGAGGGTTTCTTACAATGGTATCAAAGCAAGCATTTTGCCATCCTGTGAAATTGCAGTTTGATGAGTGAAGATTTCATACATTACACTAGGGGAACAGGATAGTGGCAGCCACGTGCAGCTCTTGAAGGTGAAAGTGTGTTAGATATTTTGGGTATTAATAATCCTGACAGTGGTAGTGATACAAAGAGCATTTCGAGCACCATGGCTAGCAGGGATAAAGGGCGAGCACGTGAAATATTCTGAACCAATTTTTTTAATTTTTCAATTACAAAGAGCAATGCAACACACATCCGTTAGGGTTAGCACTTAAACCAAAACGATGCGGAATTCAACTCTAACCAAGAATGTACACCAGGATCTCGAGATGGGCAAGGTGTGATCGTATGGTCAAAGGATCTCAATGCAATGCAATGCTAAATAACTCTAACCAAGAATGCGCCAGATGACAGCGAGCATATGGTCAGAGGATCCCTGTCAACTACAATACTGAAGGTAAACTCGACGTCAAAAATGTGCCTCCCAACCCAAGATGGAATTGGAGCTACCATATGACGTAGATGCCGAATACAACAATGCAATTCAATGTAAATAGGCGGCAAGCCAGCCTCTTCCACTTATTCAGTGGGTGTTACAAAGCATGAAGAACAAGTTTAGAAGAAATGCTAACAATACTACTGTTCAGCTTACAATATCATGAAGAATGCCTGCCAAGTGCATAAGTTTAGAGTTAGATAATGCTGCAACAAAATAGAAGATTCTCCATTGCTCATCAACAGCACCAAGACCAATAACTCCACTAAAAGACCAATCTCAAAGTTCTGATTTGTGACAGACCTGCTCTTTGAATGCTAAATCAGCAACATAGGAAACCACTAAAATGCTCACTACTTCCCCAATTCTAACCCAAAATGCATGAAACTTAATGCAAAGTGCTCCTATTATGAAGGCGCCTATGAATGCATCACAAGACTGTCCCTAACAGCTGATATTTAATTTATGCACAAACTACAATGAGACATAGATGGTACGGCCCTTAGTGAGGGGCGATTTCCTCAAATAAAATTCAGTTCTTCATTAAAAAATCTGTAACTTATCAGATAGGGGCGCCCTTGCCAAGGAAACAAAATGGAACAATACCCAGAAGGATTCTTTTTGTATTTTCAAAGATACGAGTGAAAACTACAATCAGCCATGATATCAGCAACTACAGAAAATGACATGAAAAGCAATAAACTGAACTACAAAAGCAAAACTCAAGCTACAATGCTAACCTCACTACAAAATCTCTCACCAACGATCAAACTTCCCCACTAGATGCTATCTCTCAAGCATGAAGTCAAGCCAAGGCTAGGAGGCATTCATTCCTCGAAGCAGTCCCAACACCATTTCGGCAGCATAACAATACTTCAGATATAAGATATCCAAGTGAGGACCCAAGGCTTCCTTTTATAATTTTGAGAAGGCCCTCCAGAAGCTTCTAGAAACCCTAATTTTAAATTTGAAATAACCCCTTTTCCCTCCAAAGATGGCGTCCCTTTTCAAGCTTTTCACTTTTGACTTTATACATCCCTTCATAACATAGGCGTCCACCTTCAAGCATCAATTTTGACCTTAATAAATATAAATTTACCTCAATGAGGCGCCCACCCTTGAGGGCCACTTTTTAAAACAACATTAAGTTATAAGCCTAGGCCAAGGGGGGAAAATATAACATTAAAATATAACATTATTTGAATAAAATGAACTTATCTCTCCAACTACACCCCAAGGCCAAAATTGAACAATTCCAACTAAACTGACAGCTGAGGGAAGCCAATTGAACTGGAACCAACCTGTCAACTGCCAAAAATAGAATTTACTAAAAATAGTAAATTCCAGAAAGTGCTCGAAACGCAAAGCCAGACACACCACTGCGAAGCTCTCTGAAAACCAAGAAAGAATCCGCAATTCAATCACCAAGACTCGAGCCACAACAACCACCAAAACAGGAATTTCACCTTCCGAGTAGCCTACGGATCTCCGGAATAGGCCAACGGTTAACTGAAAAGATCATGCTCGAGAAGGGGACATTACAGTCCGCCCTCCCCAAGATTGCTTGTCCTCAAGCAATCGCAAGCCTGGATGCTGCAGAATCTCATCATTCTCCCAAGTCGCATCCTCCATAGGCAAGTTTTTCCACTTCACCAAGTACTCTCTGATTGTTCTTTTTCTCAAAGAACGCTCTCTGAAATCAAGAATCTCTTTGGGAACCAAAACTAGCTGTCCTTCATCCAAAGGTGGTAACTGTGATGAAGCAACAACATTGTGCCCAAGTGCCTTCTTGAGGCGAGACACGTGGAAGACATTGTGTACTCTGCTATTTGAAGGTAGCTCCAACTCATAAGCTATTGCTCCAACCTTTCTGATAACTTTGAATGGTCCATAGAAACGAGGTTTGAGCTTCTTAGCTCCATTCTTCTTGAGAGTAGACTGTCTGTAAGGTTGTAGTCGAAGATAAACCATATCTCCAACCTCAAAAGAGCGTTCAACACGCCGCTGATCAGCGTACATCTTCTGCTGATTCTGTGCAATTTGAAGGTTGTTCTTCAAGGATTTCAAGATGTCTTGACTCTGCTGCAACAAATCCTTGGCTTGAGGGGCTTTGCTATCACCAAACACCAAATCAGCAAAGCTAGGAGCCTCATAACCGTAAAGAGCCATGAAAGGTGACATCCTTATTGACATGTGAAAGGAGGAGTTGTAACAATACTTGCCTATGTGAAGCCATTTCACCCACGCTCTTTGTTGCTCTGAAACATAGTTTCTCAAATAACCTTCCAACCACTTGTTCACTATCTCTGTTTGTCCATCGGTTTGAGGGTGATAACTAGTGCTTGGAGTAAGCACCGTAACACTCATCTTGAAGACTTCTTGCCAAAAAGTGCTTAGGAACTTGCTATCCCTATCACTCACAATGTTTTTCGGCAACCCATGCAATCTAAACACCTCATGAAAAAACAAATCTGCAACTTGGGCTGCTGAAAATAAACTAGTGATGGCAAAGAAGTGAGCAAACTTTGTTAATCTGTCTACAACAACATAGATGCAATCTTTGCCTTGGGCCTTAGGCAACCCAGTGATGAAGTCCATTGATATGCTTTCCCATTTTTGATTGGGAATGGGAAGAGGTTGCAGCAGACCAGCTGGTAGAGTATGCTCATTCTTGTTCATTTGACAAGTGGGACACTCTTGAATGTAGCGTTGAACTTCCCCTTTCAGCCCTTTCCAAGAAAATTTTTCCCGAATCTGCCTATATGTCTTGAAGAACCCCTGATGACCAGCAAGTGGAATGTCATGAAATGTCAACAAAATCTTCTTTTTGAGCTTAGAATCAGCCACCAAAAAGATTCTACCCTTGTAGTGTATCAGCCCTTCAACCACCTTGTACCTTTCGTCATGAAAAGTACCCTCAATGATGCTGGTTGCAAACTGATTTTTGGCATAATTAGCAAGCAACATGTTTTTCCAATCAACAGTAAGTTCACATAATGAGCTCAAATGAGGTCTCCTAGATAGAGCATCGGCCACAACATTGTTTTTACCTTTGACATATTCAATGTCAAAATCATAAGCTTGAAGCTTACTCACCCACTTTTGTTGCTTCTCGTTCAAATTTTTCTGATGCATGAAGTGCTTGAGACTGTTGTGATCAGTCTTGACCACAAACTTGCTCCCCACCAAATACTGTTTGAACTTAGCTAATGCATGCATAATGGCAAGCATTTCCTTGTCATAAATGGAGTAGGTCCTTTCAACACCTCTTAATTTTTTGCTCTCAAACACAATGGGATGTTTGTCTTGCATCAAAACAGCCCCAACTCCTTCACCGGATGCATCACACTGTAGCTTGAAAGGTTTGGAAAAATCTGGAATAGCTAAAACCAGACAAGAGCTCATGATCCTCTTAAACTTATCAAAAGTAGTTTGAGCCTTTTCTGACCAACAAAAAGCCCCCTTTTTCGTGAGGTCAGTAAGAGGAGCAGCATTCTGTGAGTAGCCCTTCACAAATCTTCTGTAAAATCCACAAAGACCCAAGAACCCTTTCAAATGATTCAAGTTCTCAGGAGGTGGCCAATCAACAATTGCCTTGATCTTTTCAGGATCAACCTTCACTCCTTCAGCACTGATTATGTGACCAAGGTAAAGTAGCTCCTTCATTCCAAATTCACATTTGGATTCTTTGGCAAACAAGCTTTCAGATTCTAGGATGCTAAGCACTTCCTCCAAGTGCTTGAGATGTTCTTCCCATGTCTTGCTGAAGATCAGGATGTCATCAAAAAATATCAATACAAACTTCCTCAACTGCTTCTGAAAGACTCTATTCATACAAGACTGGAAGGTAGCAGGAGCATTAGTCAACCCAAATGGCATGACTAGAAACTCGAAGTGGCCATAGTGACATCTAAAAGCTGTCTTCTCAACATCAGATCCTCTCATCCGAATCTGGTAGTAGCCCGATCTCAAATCGATCTTTGAAAAGAACTTGGCTCCATGTAGTTCATCAATGAGCTCATCTATCCTCGGAATAGGGTATCGATTTTTGATTGTGCTTTGATTCAAAGCATGATAATCCACACACATGCGGATGGTACCATCCTTCTTCTTCACAAGAACAACTGTTGAAGCAAATGGACTCTTACTTGGACGAATGAAGCCCATCTCCAAGAGTTCCTTAATGTTTTTCTCAATCTCATCCTTCTGCTTCTTAGGGTACCGATATGGTGTTGTGATAACTGGCTTAGCCCCTTCCTTGAGCTCGATGACATGCTTTGAACCCCGTTCAAGAGGTGGCCCAGGAGGTAAATCAACAAACACCTTGATCTTCTTTGTGAGTAAAGACTGAATATTAGGAGGATAGTCTCTCTTTGTTTCGACTGGACTAGCAGGAAGAATCATACATTCTGTAGCCCACTCAACTTGATCATGACGAATCAGCCTTGGCATTTTCTTGAATGACACAATTCGAGGACCACCGTTGGACATTCCTCTTAGCACTACCTTCTTCCCATCGGATTGAAACTTGAGCTCCATGGTTTGCAGATTTAGAGAGATCTCTCCAAGTGAACGCAACCATTGAATGCCTAGAACAACATCCGTATCTCCAATGTTGACTACATAAAAGTCGTCCTTGACTTCATAGTTTCTCAATTGCATAGTCATGTTTGAGATCTTCTTGGTGCATGAGATGTGAAACCCATCAGCAACCATAACCTTGAAGCCTTCAAATTCTTCTGTTTGCAGCCCCTTCTTTGCCACCACAACTTTATCAATGAAGTTATGCGTTGCTCAAGTGTCAATCAAAGCAACTATTCGCTACCCCTTAATCATCCCTCGAACTTTGAAGGATTCATTCTTTTGAAAGCTCGAAAGTTGAGCCAAAGTACCTCCACTTCCCTTTTCATCTTCGGACTCTTCTGGAGCTCTTTCCACTTCGCTGTCATCAAAATCAGACTGCTGGTCTGAAAAATCAGAATTACTTTCTTCAGCTGAATAGTATTCAATTTGATGAAATTTGACTCCTTTTGGGAAAATATGATCTTGGGACCATTTTTCTCTACATCGAAAACATAACCCCTTTCTTCTGAGTTCGTCAAGTGTCTCTGGATCCAACTTTGTGACCTGAGGTTTATGCTGTTTGAACTCCTTATGATGAGGTCTTTTCCCTCTATCCGTTTTGTGAAATGATGGCTTGGATTGAAACTTTGCTTTAGGAGCAGCCCACTCCATGTTTCTTGCTTTCTTCTTTGCCTCCTGTAGGGAGGGTGGATCAAAAGCTTTAATCCAACCCTTGAGTGGCTCCATCAATCCTTCACTGAATAGGATCACCAAACGCCTCTTAGTGATTCCCGTGACAATGACAAAAAGTCTCTGAAACTCAGCGATGTAGGCATCAACTGTGCCATATTGCCTAAGCTGCGCCAATTCTCTGAAATGCACTTCTGGATCTTTTTTCTCAAATCTCTCTATGAGCCTATTGGTGAACTCATCATAGGTAGTAATAGACCGATGACCCAACATGACTAGGCCATGGTACCACCACTCGTGCGCCACCCGATCGAGGTTTAGCGTAGCGAACTTAATCGCCTCCTCTTCTGCCATGGGTCTAAGAGCTAGATAGTTGTCTAACTTCTGTATCCAAGCTCTTGCTGAACTGTTGTCACTCCCATCAAAATGTGGAAGCGTAACCTTGTTGATAGCTTGATGCAAATCCCCATGTACTGCTGTTCTCCTTTGTTCATAATGTCTTCTTTGTCCTTTATTCTTCCTTTTATGATCCATGAAATCATTGTAAGACATGTCCATCTTAATTTCATCAGGGAGAGAATCATACTCAGCACGGCCGAGTCTCAACTGTTCCACAAATGATGCATTTTCTTCCGGATCAGGTTGAGGGTTTACTGGTGCCAAGAAGGTGGGTTTGAATGGCTTGGAAGAAATGTATGTGCTATTTGGAGTTGGTTGAGCAGCATGTCCATTTTGCGGGTTGGAGGCACTGTGCTCTCCAGTATGCCTTGGATGTTTTGTGGAATTGGGTTCTGACCCATCTTCCCCATCATGAAAGATACCATATCCATTATGGCATCCATCTTCCTCTCGAACCTCTTTCCTGGACTTGGCGTTCTTTCTCTTCCCTTTCCACTTTCTTCTCTGTTGCTGGTAAACCTCTCGTTACCACCCGATGTCCTCTCATTATCCCCCATTTCTTTTTCCAGAGAAGACTCCCAATTTGCTCTTAAAACCTCTGAAGCTGTCTGACCTTCCGAAACCTGATGCCACTGAAACTGACTTGTAGCCTTCTTGTATTCCCTTGCTAAGTATCTCTGTTCTCTGTCACTCATAGAAGGTTTGTTTCACAGGATGGCAGGATGCGTGGCTCTGATACCACTGAAATATTCCGAACCATTTTTTTTTTATTTTTCAATTACAAAGAGCAATGCAACACACATCCGTTAGGGTTAGCACTTAAACCAAAACGATGCGGAATTCAACTCTAACCAAGAATGTACACCAGGATCCCGAGATGGGCAAGGTGTGATCATATGGTCAGAGGATCTCAATGCAATGCAATGTTAAATAACTCTAACCAAGAATGCGCCAGATGACGGCGAGCATATGGTCAGAGGATCCCTGTCAACTACAATACTGAAGGTAAACTCGACGTCAAGAATGTGCCTCCCAACCCAAGATGGAATTGGAGCTACCATATGATGGAGATGCCAAATACAACAATGCAATTCAATGTAAATAGGCGGCAAGCTAGCCTCTTCCACTTATTCAGTGGGTGTTACAAAGCATGAAGAACAAGTTTAGATGAAATGCTGACAGTACTACTGTTCAGCTTACAATATCATGAAGAATGCCTGCCAAGTGCATAAGTTTAGAGTTAGATAATGCTGCAACAAAATAGAAGATTCTCCATTGCTCATCAACAGCACCAAGACCAATAACTCCACTGAAAGACCAATCTCAAAGTTCTGATTTGTGACAGACCTGCTCTTTGAATGCTAAATCAGCAACATAGGAAACCACTAAAATGCTCACTACTTCCCCAATTCTAATCCAAAATGCATGAAACTTAATGCAAAGTGCTCCTATTATGAAGGCGCCTATGAATGCATCACAAAACTGTCTCTAACAACTGATATTTAATTTATGCACAAACTACAATGAGACACAGATGGTACGGCCCTTAGTGAGGGGCGATTTCCTCAAATAAAATTCAGTTCTTCATTAAAAAATCTGTAACTTATCAGATAGGGGCGCCCTTGCCAAGGAAACACAATGGACCAATACCTAGAAGGATTCTTTTTGTATTTTCAAAGATATGAGTGAAAACTACAATCAGCCATGATATCAGCAACTACAAAAAATGACATGAAAAGCAATAAACTGAACTACAAAAGCAAAACTCAAGCTACAATGCTAATCTCACTACAAAATCTCTCACCAACGATCAAACTTCCCCACTAGATGCTATCTCTCAAGCATGAAGTCGAGCCAAGGGTAGGAGGCATTCATTCCTCGAAGCAGTCCCAACACCATTTCGGCAGCATAACAATACTTCAGATATAAGATATCCAAGTGAGGACCCAAGGCTTCCTTTTATAATTTTGAGAAGGCCCTCCAGAAGCTTCTAGAAACCCTAATTTTCAAATTTGAAATAACCCCTTTTCCCTCCAAAGATGGCGTCCCTTTTCAAGCTTTTCACTTTTGACTTTATACATCCCTTCATAACATAGGCGTCCACCCTCAAGCATCAATTTTGACCTTAATAAATATAAATTTACCTCAATGAGGCGCCCACCCTTGAGGGCCACTTTTTAAAACAACATTAAGTTATAAGCCTAGGCCAAGGGGGGGAAATATAACATTAAAATATAACATTATTTGAATAAAATGAACTTATCTCTCCAACTGCACCCCAAGGCCAAAATTGAACAATTCCAACTGAACTGACAGATGAGGGAAGCCAACTGAACTGGAACCAACCTACCAACTGCCAAAAATAGTAAATTCTAGAAAGTGCTCGGAACGCAAAGCCAGACACACCATTGCGAAGCTCTCTGAAAACCTAGAAAGAATCCGCAATTCAATCACCAAGACTTGAGCAACAACAACCACCAAAACAAGAAACCCTAATTTCACCTTCCGAGTAGCCTACGGATCTCCGAAATAGGCCAACGGTCAACTGAAAAGATCATGCTCGAGAAGGGGACATTACAGAACAGGACAGTGGCAGCCACGTGCAGCTCTTGAAGGTGAAAGTGTGTTAGATATTTTGGGTATTAATAATCCTGACAGTGGTAGTGATACAAAGAGCATTTCGAACACCATGGCTAGCAGGGATAAAGGGCGAGCACGTTCTCTCAGTGTTGATTCCGAGGAAGCCAAAAGAAAGTATGAGAACATGATGGACATAATGTCGTAGTTGATGGGAACTATGCAACAATTTTTTCCACCGCAACAACTAGTTTACCAGGGGCAGATGAGTGGTTCACAGGGTTTAGGACAGCCATAAAAGGCTGGACAGCAGTCTACTACTTCTATTGGGTCAGTTCTCAAACCCAATCAGCCTACTTTTGCTCCTAGGGAGGAGCAACAACGTGCACAAACTCCACCAGTTCAAGCACCTGAGCATCATGTACCTACTGCAGCAGACATCACCAGGCACTTTGTAGAGTACATGTCCTTAGCTCCAGAGATTAGGGAGGCATTACCCCTTAATTAGTTTTTAGACTTGAAAAAGCCTTGAGGCGGTGGTGGGGTTAGAGTAGAGCACAACAGGCTCCACAGGGTACTCGAGATTTCCAGCAGGCAGCTAGCAAGGTTACTTTACCTTATTTTGATGGCAGTGACAAGTGTACAACTAGGTCACGGGTCCAAAAGTTGGACAATTACTTGTCACTGAGGCCTATGCAAGAGGATGAGGCCATCAAATTCGCTACCTTGCACTTAGACGAATTGGCTCATGACTGATCGCATCACGGTATGGTCACCTTACAGTATCATCTTATTACCACATACCACGAGTTTACCAACACATTGATCGAGTGGTTTGATAGGAAGGACCCCAAGTTGTATTTCAGAGAGCTTGCACAACTCAAGCAGGTGGGTAGTTTGGAGGCCTACATCAGTGAGTTTCAGAGGCTCTCCGTGATGGTGCCTAGCTTGTCAGAAAGGAGGTTAGTTATTCTATTCATAGAGGGATTATTTGAGCCCATGAAAGGATGGATCAAGGCTTTTGACCCCCCTTCATTACAGGAGGCGATGAAGAAGGCGCGGAGTACGGAGTTGGCTGCCCCAAAAAATCATTTTTCTCCTAAAGATATTACTTCTTCCAGCGATGAGAGTCCTCAACAATCTATTTCAAAATAAACATATGGTATGGTGTATTGTCAGATCACCCAAGTAGGCAAAGAATGAGATCACAGAATAATAACATATGCTTATTAAAGACATTCACACATAAGAAGAAAAGGTGAAGATTCATCGTGGCTGAGATAAGATGCGGATTAAACTAATTAATGGAGTTTTGAAGTGATCAAGAACTTGTTTCCAGAAGTCATGCTTCAGATCGATGCTTCTGGACGTGCTTCTACAGGACAAAGCTTCAGACCGAAATCTATAAATGATGCTATTTCATCTACAAACTGAAATTTGTATGGAGGTCCGAATGAATGCAGATTGAGCTTGAAGCAAAAATATTATTGAATTCTATATGGAGCAGATTTCTATAGATTATCTGCAGATCGAAATTCTTAGAAGCATAGATTGGCTACTAACTAAACTAATTTGTGATTTATTATGCACAACAAATAACCAAAAGTCATGCTGTTTAAGGCACAACGACTTGATCTGAAAAAATGACGTGATTTTAAAAGACGCGATTAGAAGGAAAATGACGTGTTTTTAAAAAGACGCGAGTAGAAGGAAAAGGACGTGATTTTAAGTAAAGACGTGATTAGAAGAAAACTGACTTTCTGAAATATCATGATGACTTTTTGTAAAAGCATGGGCATTATTCAAAACGTCTTCTATGATAATAAAATGTTGAGTCTATGTTTATTCTGAAAGACATGTTTTTTCATTGAAGAGATATCGACCATTCATTAAGAACAAATTAATAAATCTGCAGGTGCGATCTGTTCATTAAGAACAGATTTAATTACTCAAAACAAAAACATTCAAATAAGTGTTTTGAGGAGACACGTCTTTTGAAAGAGCTATGTGATCGAACAACACGATCATTCATTAAGTGTTGCAACAATTGAGTAGCTTATATACGAGGCATCAAAAATCATTTCTCAAGTGTGGTTGTGAAGTTCAAGTAGTCTATATCAGAAACCCATCTTCTTGTGTGGGCTAAGTGAGAGATTTTTCATCACAAAGGTAGATTGGAGGATTGGGAGAGTGCAGATCTGATTGAAGACATTTACTTCATCCATCAAGTCAAGGTTTGGTGCCTTGCATTAGGGGTTAATTCTCCTTGTAGTTTGGTGCATACTAAAATTGTAGAGGTTTTGGTGTTCCTTGTAGGTTGTAGCCTACAAAATCATCTCATTTGTAAATCAAGTAGGTTGGTGCCTACTTCCATTTGTAAAATCATTTAATCAACTCAATAAAGTGGTGTCAACTTGCTTTCATTGATTCATATCTGAAGTTGATATTGAGAAAAGTTTAAGATTGTTGAAGAATTGAATAATAAGAGATTGTTTTGATTTACTGATTCAGCTCCCCCTCTCAGTAATTTTTTTGTACTTTTCAATTGGTAGCAGAGCAAAGTCCTTCTTGAAAGCCTAACCGCTCGAAGGAGATCCTTAAGAGCACTAATGGCAGATCACAACAATACAGTGAAAGCACCCATCTTTGATGGGACTAATTATGCATTTTGGAGTATCAAGATGGAAGCATATTTGAATGCACTAGGATTTGATGTGTGGCAATCTGTTGTTGATGGGTATACACCTCCAACAACCCCTCCAATGGATCAAGCCGGGAAAAAGAGAAGTGAGAATAATGCCAAAGCCAAGCATGCTCTTCTTTGTAGCCTAACGGATTCCGAATTTACAAAAGTCATGCTTTGCAAATCAGCAAAAGAGATAGGGGTCAAGCTTCAAAACATCTATGAAGGAGATGCAAAAGTAAAGAAGGAAAAGTTGCAAACTCATCGAAGGAAGTTAGAAACTCTCAAGATGGATGATGATGAAGATATTGCTTCATACTTTCTTCGTGTTGATGAAACGGTGAATATCATGAGAGGACTTGGTGAAGAGATTGATGATGCCTTTATTGTTGACAAGATTCTAAGATCTCTTTCTACAAAATTTGAGGCCAAGGTTGCAGCATTGGAAGAATTAGCAAACTTGGATCAGCTATCAAAAGATGAATTACATGGGATTCTTGCTGCCTATGAGATGAGGATTGAAGGAAAATCACCACAAAAGGAAGTCTCATTCAAAGCATCCAAAAAGGGCAAGAATAAGCATGAAGAAAAAGGTGAAAAATCAAGTGATGAAGCAGAAGATTACTTCATGGGAAAACTTGAGAAAGGAAAAGGAAAGTATAAAGGAAAATTCCCCTTTAAATGCTTCAATTGTGGAAAGGTTGGACATTATGCCTCAAAATGTCCTCAAGATGATAGCAGCTCTAGTGAAGAAGAAAAAGAGATCAGCAACAAGAAAAAGGGAAAGAAGAATTTCAAAAACAACTCAAAGAAGAAATCTCAAAAACACAAGAAGAGTTTCTATTCAAAGAAAGATAACAGCACCTCCGAAGAACAAAGTGAAGATTGCTCAAGCAATGATGAAGAAGAAATATTGTTTATGGCTGAATGTGAAGAACAAAATGTTGATCAAGAATGTGATGAAGAAGAGGAGATTGATCAAGATTGTAATGAAGAAGAGGAAGTGGATCTTGAGGAAGAATTGCACTATGCATACAAGAAAAATGAAGACTTGAAGAAGAAGGCTCTCAAGTACAAAATGAAGATCAAAGAAATGACAAAAGACTTGGAGAATTCAAGCAAAACTATTGAAGATTTGAGAGCTCTAATCATGGAAGCTGAAAGAAATGAAGATCAAGCTCAATTCAAAAGAGATGGAATGTGACAAGCTAGAGCAAGAAATAGCGATGCTAAAGATAGATTTGGAGAGGACAAAGGAACAACACACAAAGGTTGATGAAGACTCCAGCAAATTGATTGAGCTCATGAAGGCTCAAAAATTCTTTTAAAACAAAACAGGGGGCAGTTTTGAAGGAGAATCCAAGAAAGTTGCTAACTCCAAAGAAGAAATCAAGACCTTCTCAAAGCAAGCTGAAGGAGATTGGATAAGTGCTGATCCTAAAAGAAGATTAAATACTAGGCACTTCTATGCATTTAATGGCTATTGTTTTCTATGTAACAAGTTCGGCCACAAGGCCTTAAATTGTAAGAATAAAGCAAAGAATATTCCTAGCTACATTAGGAGAGATTATAATCCTTTCACACCCTTAATGGACTTTAATAGCTTATGCTACAATTGTAATAACTTTGGGCACAAAGCACGAGCTTGTAGGACAGTTTTTAATGATTCTCCAAAGCAAAACAAGAAAGAAGATAAGTCCATTAAAAGGAAAGAAATGCCTATCAAAGTGTGGAGGAAGAAGTAGAAATCCATGTTCATTCAAACAGCCTTTGTAATGTCCCCTTCTCGAGCATGATCTTTTCTGATGACCGTTGGCCTATTCTGGAGACCCGTAGGCTACTCGGAAGGTGAAAATTAGGGTTTCATGTTTGGAGGTTGTTGTCGCTTGTGAATTGGTGATTGTTCTGTGGATTCTTTCTGGGTTTTTAGAGAGCTTCGCGGTGATGTGTTTTTCTTGGCATTCCGAGCACCTTCAGGAATTTACTATTTTTAGTAAATTCTATTTCTGGCAGTGGTCCTGTTGGTTTCGGCACGGTTGGCTCTCATCTTCAATCTGTCCAGTTGGTTTGATCAATCTTGGCCTTGGGATGCATTTTGGGAGAGATAAGTTCATTTTATTTAATAATGTTATGTTAATGTTATATTTTAATGTTGACCCCCCCCCCCTTGGCCTAGCTGCATCACTTAAAGTTGTTCTTAAAAGGTGTTTTTCATGGGTGGGCGCTTCATTGAGGAAATTTATTATTATTCTATGGTCTATTCCATGCTTGAGTTGGACGCCATCTTTGAGGAGGAGATTAATTTAAAATTAAAGTCAAATATTGCTTGGAAAAGTGGGACGCCTTCTCTTGGAGGGAAAAGGTTGAATTCAAATTTGAAAATTAGGGTTTCTAGAAGCTTTTGGAGGGTCTTCACAAAATTATAAAAGGGAGTCTTGGGTCTTCATTTGATCATCTGATATCTTGAGTAACGTTATGCTGCCGAATTGGTGCTGGACTGCTTCGAGGAATGAATGCCTCCTAGCATTGGCTCGACTTCGTGCTTGTGAGATAGCACCTAGTGGAGAGGTTTGCTGATTATTGAGTGGATTTTGTAGTGAGTTTCGCTTTGTAGTTGCTGTTATGCATTGTAATTCAGTTATTTGCAAAATTAATCAAAAATCTGGAGTTGTTGGTTTGAGTTGCAGATTGAAGTTTTGTCTCATAAGTCTTTGTGTGATTTTATTTTGGTTCTGGGTAGTTTACCCATGCATTTGCTAGACAAGGGCGCCCCTCTTAGAGAAGTTTGAGATTTTTTGATGAAGTCTTCAATTTTATAACTCAAAATCGCCCCTTCTAGCTTGGCCGCCCCTTCTCAGTGCATTGGGAAGAGTGTTTTAAAAATTACAAGGTTTTAAGTGTAGTTTCATGATTGCATCTTGGTCGCCTCATTCATAGGAAGTCATTGCAACAGATTTGAGGTCATTGGGGTGAGAAATGAGAGAGTTATGAGCATTTTGATAGGGATCTGTGTTGCTAGTTCTGTTATTCATGTTGCTGATCAGTCATATCAGTTTGCATTTAGGCTGTCATTTGGTTTGGGTTGGTGTTGGGAAGTCATAATAGGCATTATGGAACACACATTTACTGTTGCAACAATTTAAAGAGCTCTAATCCTTGATCTTGCAGGCTTGCTACATTTCATTGTAAGTTGAACAGTAGTACTGTCAGCATTTCTTTTATTCTTGCTCTTCCTACTTTGTAATGCCCACTGAATAAGTGGAAGAGGCTGGCTTGCCGCCTATTTACTTTGAGTTGCATTGTAGTTTAATATCTCCACCATATGGTCGCCTCATTTCCATTCTGGATTGGGTAGCACATACTTGGTGTTGAGTTACTTTCAGCATTGTAATTGATAGGGAACCTCTGACCATATGCACGCCGTCATCTGGCGCATTCTTGGTTAGGGTTATTTCAGTTTGTGCTTTGCATCGAGATCCTCTGACCACATGCTAACACCTTGCCCATCTCGGGATCCTGGTGTACATCCTTGGTTAGAGTTGAATTCTGCATTGTTTAGTTATTTGCTAACCCTAACGGGTGCATGTTGTTTGTAATCGCATCCCAAAAAATTAAAAAAAAAATTGGCTCGGAATATTTCAGCCTTGCATCCTGAAAGTAAGAAGGATAGATGGTACATAGACAGTGGGTTCTCAAAGCACATGACAGGTGACAAGAGCAAATTCATCTCCCTTGAACCAACTGATGAAGGAACGTTAAGATTTGGTAATAACACAAGAAAAGAGATAAAAGGAAGAGGAATTCTTAGTCTAGACAATGGGAGAACAAAAAAAGAAAATGTTTTGTATGTTAAGGGCCTAAAAGAATATCTACTAAGTGTTAGCCAACTTTGTGATCAAGGGCATAGTATCACATTTTATTCTAAAACATGTGAAATCAAGAAAGATGGAAAACTAATTGCACAAGCTGAAAGAAAATACAATTTGTATGTTCTAAAGGAGATAAGTTGTGAAAGTTGCAACTTAGTACAAGAGGATGAAAGCTGGTTATGGCACAAAAGGCTAGGCCACCTCAACTTGGACAATGTTGTCAAAGTTAGTAAATCAAATGCTGTGAGAGATATGCCAAGAATAATAAAACCTTCTAATATCATTTGTAAAGAGTGTCAACTTGTGTAATGTCCCCATATTAGAGACATAAAAATGCACATAATCTCTTGTTCATGATTAGATCATTTCAGATTTCACATCTTAGGAATAAGTCAATCAAAAGACATTATCATCTAAACCATAAATTAACATGGTTAATTATGACTTCTTCTCTTGATTAGAATAGAATTTCGCTTTGTCTCCTCTTTCCTAGCCTCATGGGACGGCGATTTACTGTGTTAAGGGGCGCGTGAACACATCTCAAAGTGGAATCCCTCAAGGTGTTCCACCCATCTTGGGACCCTCCATTAGTGGGCGATTTACCAGTTCTTCCCCTCCACAAACACACAGTCCATTTTGAGTGCCAGCAAGTAAGAGTTGAAGCCTGAATTCTATCCTTTAGGGTAGAGTCATAAAAGCTCCATGAGATACAATAATTGTTGTAAGCAATATTATTGGGGCTTGACAAATAACATACATTGGAAAGTGTCATTTAATCTCTATGCATTAGCTATCATATTACATTTAACCGAATTCACCCATCATCACAGATTGGAGTGGTTTATTACATTCACTGATATTTAGTCTAACAAGAAATGGGTAAGTTATTACACTTTAACCCATTGTCCCTAATAACTCAAATTCGATTATATCATCCTTAATGCTCTTTAGTCGGTTGAGAGTACTTACCTCTGAATACTTACTCTTATTTGGATTTGACCTGTTGAGGCTCTTCTTCACCATCTGAAATGACCCCTTCCAAGCAGAGGTACTTTAACCTGAATCTATCAGTCAAGTGTTTCTCGGAAAGACATTAGAAACGTTAAAGATTAGTAAGCTTCAGTGATAGCATCTAATAGGGTCAAGATGATATAAATATTCCATTTTCTTGTCAAGGGATTATTTATTTCTGCCTTATCACACTTATGATTGGTTCTTCTATATAATTTCACTAACACATTAGGTAGACATCAATGTCTATCAAGATTTCAAAGATGATATTCTACTATACCATTTAACATAATAGAGTCATTATTACTTATTATTGGACAGCTGCAACTATATATTATTTAAATAATTTGTATGGTCCCCTCCCTTCTATGAGGTGTTTATAAGTCTCTATACTTAACCATTACCAAAATATATTTAGCAACATTTGAATTATATATAAATATTCAAAACCTCTTATGTCTAATATAGTTGTATTTATCTCAGGTATATATAAACATATATACATATATATATATAACATATATCTCCAACTCCAACCTTTACCATGTTCTCAATCCATTAATATCATTTATTTATTCTTTTATTAATTTCCATCATAAATTGTGGTTGTTTATTTATAATATAATTTACTTACTATATTTATTTACTACATTTTATAATAAATCAGAATGTGATCATACACTGTTTGTATTACTTATTTATTATTTATATACTATGAATATTTATTTCTTACCTTATTCATTTATCTGCTGATAGCCATCTTCTCCTCCAGCCACGATCTTGGGTATTAGGGATCAAATGTTTTTGGAATGACTACCAGATTGTGGAAGATACTCCATTCGTATTTTCCTTTTACTTCCTCCTCATTGCATTCGATGCCTCTTGGAATGAAAACCTCTTACCTTATATAGTTGATCAAGAGTTATGCTGGGACGTGTCTTTTCCCCTCTACTCCTTGGGAATCAATGCCCTTTTTGTTTAATGTGTCCCTTTACTTTTGATGATTGCTGGTCTTTAGGGGTGCGATAGTTTTGGTTATTAATTAATTATATTTTCAGAGTTTTATAATCAATATTTTAATTGTAATATTGTTGTTTTAATAACATGCTCATAACCATAATAATGGCTATAATTATAATTTTAACATTGTTTCTGATAGTTATCATTATAATTGAAATTCATATTATATTTACTTATATTTACATTGGTTGTTTGATTATTTAGATTTCCTTAGGAATATTGTATTATATTTAATATCATTTTATATTTATATTAATTTTATATACTTTAATATCTATTATATCATAATAACTTTTATGACTTTACTTATTATATTCATTGATAATTATTTAAATAGTTAGTGTCTTCTAATATGTATTTTGTTTATCTTGCTTCGATGTTCTATTCTTGATGCTACCATTTTAGGGGACATGACAACTTGGAAAGAAAACAAGGTCAAGTTTCAAGCCTAAGGAGTACTCTTCATCAAAGCCATTGGAACTCATACATATTGATCTTTGTGGGCCAACCAAAACCAAGAGTATGAATGGAGAAAGATATTTTATGTTGCTGATTGATGACTTCTCAAGAATGACTTGGGTTACATTCTTGAAGGAAAAATCTGAAGCCTTTGAGAAATTCAAAGCTTTCAAAGAGTTGGTTGAAAATGAATCAAATACAAAGATAAAATGTCTTAGATCAGATTGAGGAGGTGAATTCACATCAAATGAATTTGAAAATTTCTGCATAGAGCATGGAATTAAGAGGCAATTTTCTGTAGCAAGAACTCAACAAAATGGGGTTGTAGAAAGAAAGAATAGAACGGTTCAAGAGGTGGCAAGAGCAATGCTAAATGAATCAAAGATAGCAGATTCCTTTTGGAAGGAAGCAATTCATACAGCAGTTTATATCTTGAATCATGCACAAATAAGAGTGAACAATGATAAGACACCCTATGAACTCTGGAAAGGTAGATCAACAACTGTCAAATATTTCAAGATTTTTGGAAGCACTTGCTACATTAGAAGGGATGAAGAAGATTTGAGCAAATTTGACACAAGAGCAAATGAGGGAATTGTTGGTGTACGTTTTATCATCCACCGAACACACAGAATAAAATGTCCAAAGACACTCTATCCTCTCTTGAAAAACCACCGCGTATGCTAAGATTGCGAGAAGATCATATGGTGATTCCAAGGTTTCTTTTGTCAGGTCTTGATGTGTGGATAAGCTCAATGGGCGTTGTGATATGCTGGTAATAAACAAGGGGACTTACGTTAAAGAACTTTTCACAAGTTTGGGACTTAGGCGGATTTATCATTAAAGGCTCTCTTCAATTAGGACTTTCAATTTGGATCTCAAAAAAAAATGGCAAAAGGATAAGGGTTCAGAGAATCTATTCTATGCCTAAGAACTTAAGAGACAGTAAAGACTCGGTGAAGGAAATAACCGCACTTTGTTTCGCCTCCTGCAGGACAACATACGCAGAGTGGGTGCAATCTTCTAGGGGTGTGATAATAATTTTCAAACCTCGAATGAGGTTGAAGTTAAGCTTCCACAATTATAAGCTTAGGCTAACTTTACGCATCGAATGCAAATCATCCATTCGAAGAAAGTATGAGCATGACTTCACCATTGAATCAGTACTATCAATCTCTCATTCACTTAACCAACTTTCGAAAGCAAATTCTATGTAATCTAATTCTAACTTTAATCTATGGCGGAAGAAGATATGCAACCTCGCTTACTATTTGACAATAAAAGTTATTCAAAGCAAATCATGCATAAGAGCTTTTATTATTCGAAATAGTCTCAATGCAACAATCTCATATACTGTCTCCACCCTTTACAAATGAGGGGGCGAGCTCAATTTATAGGCTCCCCAATTACAATTCAATGGCCAAGATTGATTTCAAATCAACGGCCAAGATTACAAAATAAAACCCTAATTAGGGTTTGTCACTTTCGACCAATGGGAAAATTTCATTTGAGGACACTTGTCCTTTTGCTAAATATAAGTCAACAATAAAATAGAAAGTTGTTGCATGTTGATTCGAAACAATTTGATTGGTTGGAAGATGACGAGGCGCCACCTCAGCGTGCTGGATGCCTTCCTTGGTTGCTTCGTTTTTCTTCCACGTGCTTGCCTTAGAATATTTTCCTTGCCGATGACTTTGTCCTTTGTGCTTGTTCTTTCTTAGCTTTGATCTTGGATTCCCTTTTGAGACTTTGATTTCTTCTTCTCACCTGTACTGGAATCTTTGAGATCTGGAAGTCTCCCCTTGGAGTAGGTGTCTGGACTTGAAGTTGGTTGCTTTGAAATTCCTCGTGCTTGAACTGGGTTGATGTTATTACTTTGAATTTCCTCTTTGAATTCTCCAATTTGTGTCGAGAAATTGTCTAAGTATGGAAATCTGTTTGGAACGCTCTTATTGTCACCATCTGATTTTGATTGGAAGCTTGTCTTTAATTCTTCAGGAGATGAAATCCTTCCAAGATGTCTGGACATTCTTTCAAGTGTCTTCAATTTGGAGAAGAATGCCTCTGTGCTTTCGCCATGATGGAGGAAATTGGAATTTTCTCTGTGAAGTATTTCCCATACTTAGCCAAATTTTGGCTATTCAAGTTCATTTTGTACCACTTTCACACGGACTATTCAACATTTAGCCAAGGTTTTGGATGAAATTTTCCTGTGGATTTTTCTTCAATTTTGAATTTGGCTTGTGCTATGTAGGACAAATTCCATCCTTGGACAAGGATTTTATTCACTTCCTCTTTATTTTCCTCTTCATCCTTCCTGTTTTCCGTCTAACACTTAGTGAGTTCTTCTCCCCAGGGTATCAACACTTAGCCAATTTTCTCATCCTCTCCTTGGGCGGACTTCACATGAGCTTGGACGTTTTCTCTCTCGGCCTAAGTCAGACTTCAAGCCACTTTGGACAAACATCTCTGGGGATAAGTCAAACTTTCCCTAGTTCTTACCATCTTTTCTCTTAAATTGGGGTGAACTTTCTCAACACTTTGACATTTCTTTTCTTGGTCTAGGTCGGACTTTGCATCATGTTTGCCATTGTACTTGGCGGATCTTATGGATGTTCGGACATACCTTCTCCAAGCAAAGTCGGACTTTGTAAAGGTTTGGACATGATGTGCTTGGGCAAAGTTAGACTTTCTTGTGTTGTCCACCCATTGAGCAAGGTCGGACTTCACTGGTGCCTTTCCAAATTTTCGAATTTTTTACTTAGCCAATTTTTGAGTTTCCTTGGCTGGGCGGACTTCATCAAGCCTGGGACAAGTGCATGGCGGACTTTGTGATGTGTCTGACATTGTCTCCTAGGGCAGAGTCCAACTTTGTCTTGCCATTCCTCATCAAGCCTGGGCGGACTTTCATATGTGTTTGCAATCCATTCCTTGAGCTAACTTAAGGATGATCCTTCCATTCATTGTCTCCCTATGGCGGACTTTACACTTTCTTCCTTTTGATGGCAGACTTTGAGAACTTCTTTCCATTTATCTTCCCAAGGTAAGGCGGACTTAGAAGATTTCTTGCCAAGAGATAGGTCGTACTTTCCACTAAGCTTGCCATTTTTCATCTCCCTTCTAGGCACTTCATGCCTTAGAATATTTTCCATCATGATTGAGGGCGGATTTTGGACTGTCTTGGACACTTCTCCAGGTGGACTTTGCACTTGTCTTGGACATCCATCCTTGGACAAAGATTTTGCTTCATGCTGGACATCTTCACCTTGGGCGGACTTGAAGCTTGCCTTTCCATCCATTATTTTGTCCAAGGCATTTTAAATTTTTGAGTATTAGAAATAAATTATTAAAATATTAAAATATTAAATTTATTTCCAACCTGTTCGTGTTGGACCCATGGCTATTTCGATCTTTCTCCTTTTTTCCTTGGCTAAAGTTTATTTTCCAATTTTATTCCAATCTCGTCTAGCCAAGTCAAAATTTAAGCCATTCTGTCGACAATTGTTATGCAAGATCCTTATTTTTCCCCGCCATGGTGAATTTTTAATTGCACTGAGCTTATTTTCTCTTGCCAAAGTCGAATTTTTTCTTGCTCGGACGAATTTCTCTAGGCAAAGTCTTTGTCTGGATGTCTTTATTAGGCGAAATTCCGTGATGCCTGACAAATTTTTATCTTCCTTAGCCAAGGGCGGACTTCCTTAACTCTTTGCTTTATGCGTTTTTCTCTGTGCACTTAGCCAACTTTATAACATTTTCTCCATACATCCACACTTAGGAAAATTTTAATTTTCTCTTCCCTCTTCATGCTAGGCACACTTCATTTTTTCTTCACCTTGGCCTAGGCGGACTTCCTCAAGTCTTTTCCACTTTCCACATGCCATGGCGGACTTCCTTTAGCACTTTGCCTCTTGAAAATGTTATAATACTTAGCCAAAATTTTGATTTTCCACCCTTTTAGGCCTCTATACTTAGGCAAATTTTCGGATTTCTTCTTTTAGGCACCAAACACTTAGTGAAATTTTCAATTTTTTCTTCTCCCACATGCCTAGGCGGACTTTCCTACCTCTTGGTCAAGTGAAGGCGGACTTCAAAGAATGTTTTCCTAGCCTTTCAAGTCAAGGCGGACTTCACAAGCATCTTGGACAAGTGAGGGCGGACTTTAGAAGGTCATGGACATTTCCTCTTGAGTATGGCGGACTTCCCAAGTGCTTGGCACTTACCTCCTTGAGTATGGCGGACTTTGGATGACCTTTGCCAAGTCTAGGTGGACTTTGGAAGGTCTTAGACAAGGCTCCTCAAGGCTGGCGAACTTTAGAGGAGTCTAGACATTTCTTTCTTTGTGGCCGGGCGGACTTTCCATAGTCCATGCCATCCCTTCCTCACGGACTTTGCAAGCTTCCAGACATTTTTCTCTTCGTCCCTCTTTTCAAGGGCCATCTTCCTCATCTTTGAACTTGGCGAATTTTCCATATTTATCCAGAATTTTGACATTAATTTCATACTCTTTGGTGGATTTTTCTGTGATTTTTGCTCAGATCTGATTGATTTTTGGACTGATTTTTCCAGAATTTGATGCTTTTCAGTTTGATTTTCTCAGCTTTTTGACTGATTTTTCCATGCTTTTTGCTTGCTTTTCCAGATTTTTCACTTTTCTCTTTGATTTTTCAATGATTTTTTTGATTTTTTGATTGATTTTGGATCTAAAAATAGAAAGTTGACCCGCTGACCAGGGTTGACTTTCTAAAAATAGAAAAAGCAAAATCCCTAAAAAATAGGGAACCCCTTGGTCCAAAAATGCCAAAAATGAAAAAATGAAAAAGCAAAAAGCAGATTCCCTAAAAATAGGAAGTCTCAGAATTGGCGAAAATAGCGATCTGTCTCTCTCGGGTCTCTCGAGCACTTCCATGACGCCTATGTCGATTCAAGCATGGATTATTGACTTGGCTCGGATGATTCTCAGAAGACTAACTTTGAAACCCCCAAAATGATGACCTCATTTTAAAAAGACAAGTGATAAGCAGTATGGACGCCAAGGCAAAAAAAGAAGCAAAAACAGGGGGTCCCCATTTGCAATGGGGCGATGTGTGAAAAGGTCACAACAGGAATCTTTCTTGGCTACTCATCAAAGAGTAAGGCATACAAATGCTATAATAAAAGAACTCATAAAATTGTTGAAAGTGCCAACGTAAGAGTTAATGAAGGAAAGCAATTCAAAGAAGTTGGACAAAGCTATCATTATGTTCAAACCATGAGTAATGAAGACAAAGAAGATGAGAACTCCAAAAAGGAAGAAAAGGAGGAAGAGACAAAAGAAGAAGAATCTCCACAAAAGACTCCCATGAAGACACCTAAGACACCTTCCAAGTTTGTGCAAAAGAACCATCCTGAAGAATTAATCCTTCAAGATAGATGTAGATCTACAAGAAAAATGGTAAATTATAATGAAGATTGTCATGTAGCATTTCTATCTCAAGTTGAGCCCAAAACCTTTGAAGAAGCAAGCAAAGACAAATGTTGGATTGGTGCAATGAATGAAGAACTGAATCAAATAGAGAAAAATGAAACTTGGGAACTTGTCCCAAGACCAAAAGATAAAAATGTAATTGGCACAAAATGGGTTTTCAGGAACAAGCTAAATGAAGATGGTCAAGTCACAAGGAACAAAGCAAGATTAGTGTGCAAAGGCTATGCTCAAGTTGAAGGAGTAGACTTTGAAGAAACATTTGCACCGGTTGCAAGGATTGAAGCAATCAGAATGTTTCTAGCCTATGCAAGCCACAAGAAATTCAAAGTATATCAAATGGACGTCAAATCTGCATTTCTCAATGGAGATCTAGAAGAGGAGGTTTATATATCAAATGGACGTCAAATCTGCATTTTTCAATGGAGATCTAGAAGAGGAGGTTTATATAGAACAACTTGAAGGTTTTCTTTTATCAGAAAACAAGGATTATGTGTGCAAGTTGAAGAAAGCTCTCTATGGGCTCAAACGAGCCCCAAGAGCTTGGTATTCTAGACTTGACAAGTATCTCAAAGAGCAAGGATTCAAAAGAGGAGATGTAGACAACAATCTATACATCAAAGAAGAGGATGGACACTTATTGATTGTGGTGGTGTACGTAGATGACATCATTTTTGGTGGAGATAAGGACAAAATGTGCGAAGAATTTTCTTCATGTATGCAAAAGGAGTTTGAGATGTCAATGTTGGGAGAACTATCTTTCTTCCTTGGGCTACAAATTTCACAATCTAGCAAAGGAATTTTTATCTCCCAAACTAAATATGTGAAGGAAATGTTAAAGAAGTTTAGGATGGAAGACTGCAATTCTGTGAGCACTCCCATGGTTACAGGTTGCAAGTTAAGCAAAGATGATGAATCCCAAGAAGTGGATCAAACACTTTATAGATCAATGATTGGGAGTTTGTTGTACCTAACTGCTACAAGACTAGACATAATACAAGTTGTTGGAGTGGTGGCAAGATTTCAAGCAGCACCAAAAGAAACACATGTTCATGTAGTAAAACGTATATTCAAGTATTTGAAAGGCACTATGGAGTATGGTCTATGGTACCCCAGCAGCAATGATTTCACTCTTGAAGCATTCACAGATGCTGATTGGGCAGGCAATGTGGATGATAGAAAAAGTACAAGTGGAGGAGCCTTCTTTCTTGGAGGGAATTTAGTATCTTGGATGAGCAAAAAGCAAGAATCAGTCTCTCTATCTACCGCAAAAGCTGAATATATAGCAGCAGCAACATGTTGCACTCAACTTTTGTGGATGAGGCAAACTTTAAAAGACATCAAGGTGGAATACAATCATCCTTGCACTATCTATTGTGACAACACTAGTGCAATCAATATCTCCAAGAATCCAGTGATGCACTCAAGGACCAAGCATATTCCTATTAAGTATCACTTTTTAAGAGAGCAAGTAGTAGAAGGACAAGTGTGTTTGGAATATATAGCTACAAAAGAACAAATTGCTGATATATTCACTAAACCATTACCAAGGGATGTATTTGAATATCTAAGGGACAAATTGGGAGTTGTCCCACATCCATCAAATTAATTGATGGAAGCATACATTCAGGGGGAGTTGCAATATCTTGCAGCTTCATGGTACAAAAGACGAAGCATTGTTAGAAGACCCCTTGGCATTGATGTCAAAGGGGGAGAAATTGAACGCAGGGGGAGCAAAAAGAAGAAGATGAAAGATGCCATTGAAGAGGTTGCCATCAATGACAAAGGGGGAGATTATTAGAAGTTTTGTCATTGATGTCAAAATAAACATATGGTATGGTGTATAGTCAGATCACCCGAGTAGGCAAAGAATGAGATCATAGAATAATAACATATGCTTATTAAAGACATTCACACATAAGAAGAAAAGGTGAAGATTCATCGTGGCTGAGATAAGATGCGGATTGAACTGATTAATGGAGTTTTGAAGTGATCAAGAACTCGTTTCCATAAGTCGTGCTTTAGACCGATGCTTCTGGACGTGCTTCTACAAGACAGAGCTTCAGACCGAAATCTATAAATGATGCTATTTCATCTACAGACCGAAATCTGTATGGAGGTCCGAATGAATGCAGATCGAGCTTGAAGCAAATATATTATCAAATTCTATATCGAGCAGATTTCTATAGATTATCTGCAGATTGAAATTCTTAGTAGCATAGATCGGCTACTAACTAAACTAATTTGTGATTTATTATGCACAACAAATAACCAAAAGTCATGCTGTTTAAGGTAGAACGACTTGATCTGAAGAAAGGACGTGATTTTAAAAGATGCGATTAGAAGGAAAAGGACATGTTTTTAAAAAGACACGATTAGAAGGAAAAGGACGTGATTTTAAGTAAAGATGTGATTAGAAGAAAACTAACTTTCTGAAAGATCATGACTTTTTGTAAAAGCATGGGCATTATTCAAAACGTCTTCTATGATAATAAAATGTTGAGTCTGTGTTTATTCTGAAAGATGTGTTTTTTCATTGAAGAGATATCGACCATTCATCAAAAACAGATTAATAAATCTGCAGGTGCGATCTGTTCATTAAGAACAGATTTAATTACTCAAAACAAAAACATTCAAATAAGTGTTTTGAGGAGATACGTCTTTTGAAAGAGCTATGTGATCGAACAACATGATCATTCATTAAGTGTTGCAACAATTGAGTAGCTTATATATGAGGCATTAAAAATCATTTCTCAAGTGGTTGTGAAGTTCAAGTAGTCTATATCAGAAACCCATCTTCTTGTGCGGGCTAAGTGAGAGATTTTTCATCACAAAGGTAGATTGGAGGATTGGGAGAGTGCAGATCTGATTGAAGACATTTACTTCATCCATCAAGTCAAGGTTTGGTGCCTTGCATTAGGGGTTAATTCTCCTTGGAGTTTGGTGCATACTAAAATTGTAGAGGTTTTGGTGTTCCTTGTAGGTTGTAGCCTACAAAATCATCTCATTTGTAAATCAAGTAGGTTGGTGCCTACTTCCATTTGTAAAATCATTTAATCAACTCAATAAAGTGGTGTCAACTTGCTTTCATTGGTTCATATCTGAAGTTGATATTGACAAAAGTTTAAGATTGTTGAAGAATTGAATAATAAGAGATTGTTTTGATTTACTGATTCACCCCCCCCCCCTCAGTAAATCTTTTGTGCTCTTCATTAGACGAATTGGCTCATGACTGGTGGCATCACGGTTTGATAGGAAGGACCCCGAGTTGTATTTCAGAGAGCTTGCACAACTCAAGTAGGTGGGTAGTTTGGAGGCCTACATCAGTGAGTTTCAGAGGCTCTCCGTGATGGTGCCTAGCTTGTCAGAAAGGAGGTTATTTATTCTATTCATAGAGGGATTATTTGAGCCCATGAGAGGATGGATCAAGGCTTTTGATCCCCCTTCATTACAAGAGGCAATGAAGAAGGCACAAAGTATGGAGTTGGCTGCCCCAAAAAAGCAGTTTTCTCCTAAAGATATTACTTCTTCCAGCGATGAGAGTCCTCAACAATCTGCTGATAAGAAAAAGAAATCAGCAAGTAAGATGGATGAGGAGTCACAGGATGAATTGAGGAATAAGCGATTGTGTTACTGGTGCAAAGGACCCTACAACAAAGAGCATGACTATCCATCGAGGCCTAAGGGCAAGGCCAACTGTATGATGTGGGTTCACTATGAGAATTCTGATTCTGAAAATTCAGACCAGCAAGCTGTTACAGAGGATGATGGGGTTGGAAAATCCTCTACAAAGTTTGGACCTGGCGCAAATTAGTCTCCTTTAGCCTTATTTGCTCATATACAGATAGGGACTTCATTTAGAATCAAGGGAATGGTTAATGGACAGCGTTGCATTGCTGTGCTTGACACTGGAGCAATGCATAATTTAAACGATGAGGGGTTTGTGGCCAGATGTAGACTGCAGACAGAGGACTTTGTTGGATTCAGAGTTAGAGTTGCCGATGGATATACCCTCACTTGCACCAGGCGGATATGTAATCTCACTCTGTTGTTGATTGACTATGAGTTACGGGCTAACTTCTATGTGGTTAACATGGGTGAGATGAACATAGTGTTGGGCATGAAATGGCTCCAAGACATTGGAGAATTCACCCTCAACGTACCTAAAATGGAAATGAAATTTGAGTTGCATAACAGGGAATATGTGTTGAGGGGAATTGTAGATGGGAGTTTGCGTTCTATCTCTTTCGTTAGGGAGGAGAGTGGGGGAAAAGAGGAGATTGTACAGGAGGAGTGTGAGATGATCTAGGAGGAGTTTGTTTTTACTCATTGCTCCAGGGGTATAGAGATGCATGATCTAGATCAGCATGGGGGTGATGTTCAGTTTGTGAATAATCCTTTGTATGAGGCGGATGTTACATTGTCTTATGACAATCCTCTCTTTGAGTTAGATGCTGATCCCACTCTTGACCCCAGTCCTAAGTTGAGCGATGATCGTAGTGTTTGGGATCCTTCCGGTACATCAGGATTCCAGACAGGGCTTGCAAAGGAGTTCCACGGTGTGTACACGGTACGGAGCGCATTCAACTTCACTTTTGATCCTCTTGTACATGATTTGTTTCCGCTGCACAGTTCTGGTGCGCATGTGATGGACAATTTGTATGATATCTTACCTTGCGCAGATATGGGAAGCAAACTTTGTCAGCTTTCTAAGTTGCTTCCTCTTGAGGTTCATATTCCTGAGACACCTGATATTGAGGTTGATGTGGTTCACCATGTTTTGTCAGTTACTCTGAAGCTGGTGTGGCAGGAGTTGGTTGGTAATATGTGGGACATTACACAGTTCTTCCCTTGGGACCCAGGTGGAGTGATCTTTCAGAGGGTTTTCTTTTGGCAGTTGAGATTGCTTGGGGACAAGCAATTTCAGGGAGGGCGGACTGTAATGCCCCCTTTTTAGCTCGTTACCGTTTTCTGGTGGATTAGCCTATTGCTCGACCCTCATAGGCTAATGGAGATGGTTAGAGGGTCCTGTTTGACAGTTATTTGGTTGTTCTCTTCTCCAGAGCATAGTTTGGTTCAGAATTGGCCTTGGCAAAGGATTTGGGACTCAAATATGCACACTTACTATTTATAGTAAGTCACCTAATCAGTGGAGTTTAGTGTTACTATTTATAGTAAGGCACCTGGATGTGTCATGGATGCAGTGTTGATCCCTGGGGTTCAGTTGGTATGGTGAATTAATGATTATTAAAGGAGTTATTATCATTAAAGTGACTTTAATGATAACTAAATATTATAAAAGCATATTATAAAGTTTATAATTGCACTTTATGTTCAATGGGGCCATGAGACATAAAAAAATTCATTAATGATTAATTAATTGGGCATCCACTTTGAGGAGATATTTAATAAAGTTAAAGTGCACATATTTACTACGTTAAAATGATTTGCTGAGATCTGATTCTTTGAGGCGGTAAATTAAAAGCATTTTCCATTCATTCATCATTTACACTTATGCTGTGCTTCCGCGAGGAGAAGGACTGTTCTCACAACCTTTGCGTTTGAGAATAGTTTACCGATATCTTTTGAGGTTGTGAATAATCTTCTAAGGATTTCATTGTTTCATATACCAAGATTGCGCAAATTAGTGAAGATTTGCGAAGAGACGGAAATGTCATTGAAGATCATTGCCCATCATGCAGACAAAATATAAGACCCAATTGCTGCCGAATGCAGTACGCGCACAAGCACCATTGCAGGCTGTATGTATATTCAGAGGCGTTTGAAATAAACGCCTTGAGATTGGAATGAGAATGTTTCATTGGTGGCAGCTAAGAGATTAAGGAAAGAGTGCAGCATAAGTGTGGAGAAAGTCTTCATTGCAGCAAGTCATCCTTGTAGGCTTTCCGGCCGTTGCTATCAGTTTCAAATGTATCAATGATGCCTGTTTTCGGTATAGCCTTCGTGGTCTTTGTTTTACATGATTCAATAAAGTTATGTTTAGTGTTTCATAATTGTGGATGTTTAATTTCGTTTTTCCTTATATCAAAAAATACAAAAAAAGCATAAAACCTCATAAAATTACAAAAAAACCATATATCATTCAAAAACACAAAAAAATACATTAGTTGCATTGGTAAACTCATCACAAGGACAGGATTTTTACCAATGCAACTGATGTATTTTTTTGTGTTTTTGAATGATACATGTTTTGTTTTGTAATTTTATGAGGTTTTATGCTTTTTTTGTATTTTTTGATATAAGGAGGTAAGAAATGCAGCAAAGACAAAATACAGAAATTGAAGGCAAAATATGTATCTACAATTATGGAGGCAACTTCCAAACTTGTATCAGCTTTATTAGAATCATATAAAAACAAAAGTTTTCCTTTGAAACTCATACCTGAAGAAAACAGGCATCATTTGACACATTTCTGAAACTGATAGCAGCAGGCAGGAGAAGCCCTAGAGAGGACGACTTGCTACAATGAAGACTTTCTCCACACAATTAATGTTGCACTCTTCCCTTAATCCCTTAGCCACCACCAATGAAACAATTCTCATTCCCAATCTCAAGGCGTTTCAGCCTTTGTTTCAGATGCCTCTCTAAATAAACAGTACAACCTGCAATAATTTGCTTGGTACGGCCTGTACCTGCAGATGTACAGCCCAACAATTGAGTCTTAGAATGATTTTGATCTGCAATGATGGACAATGGTCTTCAATGACGTTTCTCCTTCCATCTCTTCACCAATTTGCACAATCTTGACCTCTGTATGAAGCCAACTGATAGGCAATCCTTCAGAAATTATTTCACAACCTCAAGATGCAAGAATCTATGAGAGTATTCGTTCTCAAAGACCAAAAAGTTGCAGGAACCCTTGTCCTCCTTCTCCTCACGGAAAACTCACCAAAAGGCATAAGTGTAAATGATCGAATGAATGGAAAATAGCTTTTGTTGATGCCTTTTATACTCTCTCATGAGGAGGTCGATCCCCTCATGTGCTTTTTAATCATTTTAAAACAATATTAAATGCGCACTTTAACTTTATTAAATATCTCCTCAAAGTGGGCGCCCAATTAATTAATCATTAATGAACCTTTTTATGTCTCATGGCCCCATTGGACATAAAGTGCAATTAATTCACCATACCAACTGAACCTCGAGGATCAACATTGCATCCATGACACGTCTAGGTGCCTGACTATAAATAGTAACACTAGACTCCACTGATTAGGTGACTTACTATAAATAGTAAGTGTGCATATCTGAGTCCCAAATCCTCTGCCAAGGCCAATTCTGAACCAAACTATGCTTTGGAGAAGAAAACAACCAGATAACTGCCAAACAGGACCCTCTAACCATCTCCATTCGCCTACAAGGGTCAAGCAATGGGCTAATCCACCAAAAAACGGTGACGAGCTAAAAAGGGGATATTACAACATGGTTAACACAGAGTTGAGCACAAGTTCTAAGTCAAGGACAAGATATGGTAGTACTTAAGCAAAGAAGGATTTGACGGTAAAGAAAGGAAGCTAAAGCCCAAAACCACTAGGTAAAGTCCATTTGAAATTCTTGGACTACTAGCACTAATACTTTCATATTAGATGTGCTCCTGCATATGAAGTTATATTCAATTTTGAATATGAAAAACTTATGTCTCTTTGCATCTTCCATACTACATAATGAAGGTCTTTTCCTTCCTTCCATTGAAGGACTTGTTCCTAATGCTCAACAATAGTTGGATAAGAATGTGAGAGCATCAAGGTAAAGGGAGCAAGAAAGTTGGCATTTCCAATTGAAAGGACAATTGAGAAGCAAAGCTAAGTATATTCAAAGGAGAAGGTGGGTGAATGTTTTCAGATATTGAGTGTCTAAGCTTTTGGGCACTAATAACATCCTAATTGGGGAGGTATGATTTGAATTGGATCATGAAAGTTAATAAATCTAGCTAACTAAGCCACTATTTTCATTAATTACTCAAAAGTTAATGGTGAAGACATAACTTTAAACACTTTTAAAATGTTCAATTTCCGTCAAGAATGAAGTACAATAGTTGTATAGGGGTCTACAAAGGTTATAGATAGTTCTAAGGTGATCTGGACACCTTGTTGTCAACATTGCTTACACAGGTTCTTGAGAAAATAGAGGAAAATAGGGTACATTTTTGTCAGTGTCAAAAGCATCAGAGGCTTCACACATGTCATGGTAGTTGTGCTTGTATCATGACATTTTTTCCTATAGGTGGCAGTTTTTCTCGTAGATGGTGGTTTTACTAAGAAGAAATGAATAGAGAGAGCTAATTGGTTGCAAATGTTGTCTCTTCCAGTTCTTGGCTTTTGGCTTTGATTCAAAACTAGCTCTGTGTATTATTGTAAAACACCTTCAGGTGTCATTGTAAAATAAATTCTTACAGTTCTTAGAGTTCCTTTCCATTATTTCTAGGAGAAATTGAGTGTAGCAGAGAAGCATGTATCTGAGCAAGTTGTAGAGCAGTGTGAGTGTTAGAATATTATTATACGGGAGATTGGTGTCCTTGAAGGCCTCGAGAAGGAAGAGAGTTTATAACTAGGGACAAAGATAGTGGCGAGAGAAGGCAATGCCTTATTCTTATGGAGTCTCTTCCCGCATTGTGTTGCCCAAGGTAATCATTTGTGCTGAGTGGTGTGACGTTCTACCAATATTGAGTTATTCAAGTTTCTTTGTAGGTTGGTCTCATTTGGCCTTCTCTCTTACCTTTTGTCAATGTTTCATAATTGTCTTCCAAATTAAATTTTCCTAATGCCCTTTTCTTTATGTGAAGGCTGCAAAATGTCTACTTTGTTTTGGAAGTATCATGTCATTTCAATGGAAAAAATGTAGACTTCCTTGTTCCTCCTTATAATGGTATATTTCATCATTTAATAAATCACTTTCAAAACTCTTCATTTTTCAGTTTTACAACTGTCACATTAAATCCTGACAAGTTCATGCACTTTTATTTTATCTTTCCTACATCCACCTAAGTTTTGATAACGCTATCAATAGGAGAGGGTGCTATTTAAAATTTGAAAAAACTCAAATTGAAGAGGTGTAAAACTAAATATCTTAAGATGAAGGGGTAGATGCGATCTATTGATGCCTATTGTCTTTTTAACAACTGTAAAAGGGCCACGATGCATGTTGATAACTCACCACATCTACATGTGATTGGGAAATTATTTGCCTTTAAAGTGTACTCTAAACACACTTTGTATGCCTTTGGTATACAATACCCTCTCATAGCTTATCTCTTGTTTGGGCTCTCTTTATTCTTTTGCCATTCCTCAGTTCATCTTTCAGCTCATAGATCTTGATTATTTTTTATACTGGTTGATGGGGCACTTCAGATGGCTTCAAAGATTTTATATTAAAAAATAATTTCTGAAACAAAAGCTGCAAGGTTATTGTAGGCCTGCCATGTCTGAATATAGTCCAAGAATGCATTGGTCTATGCTGTATTTACCATAGAGTATGTTAATGTTTAATCAGTTTGGGAGTTTTCTTTTTTATTTATTTACCTGTGGTGTAACTTGTAGAAGAAAACTCAAAATTATTTTCTAAATTGGTCCTTTTTATGACAGTTATCCGGAGTACAACCGCTTGCTTCCTTGTCCTCGACAAAATGAACCACCAAGGATAGAACACCTTGTGATGGAGGAATCAGGAAATGTTGTTGATCGTATATGTGAAGTGCTTGATCTTCCTCCTTTGTAAGGAAAAAGGTTTATTTAATGTTTGAATAGATTCAATATATAAATGAATGGATTGTTGGATGCTAGTTAGTTGTATTCATTATGGCTAAACCAATAGAAAATCTAGTTAAGGATCTCCTTTTTATTTTCCAAAGCTATGTTGCAGATCTCATTCATTTTGGAGCTGTTCACTGTGCTTTAGTGTGCCCAAAACCACCTTCAACTGCAAGTGCTGAGCACATTCGGTTGTTCAAACAAGTAACTGCACCCACTATATTGAAGAAAAGACGGTCTCTCAAAGGAAAAACAGTTCGAGAGGCACAAAATACCTTCAGAATAACCAGTCCTAATGAATATGTAGAAGCTGGGTCATATTTACGTGTTCATGTGCATCCAAAGCGCTTTCCAAGGTACTTATATCACTGCATAATCTTTGTGCTGTAATGGTTTCTTATCAAATTAGCTATCGAGATATCTTTGTTAATGCTAGGTTTATCTAGTTTGTTTTGAAAATATAAATATCCTGGAACTTAGTTTGTTGCCTCAGCATGTATCAATTTAGGCTTCCTGTGTGAGCTATTATGCTAGTTAGTTGTAATTGCATTCTATAATTTTAATAGTTCTGTTTGATGTTGTATTAGATGCTATGAGGTTGATTGGGCTTCAAGAGTTATTGCACAGACTGAATCATATGTTGTTCTAGACAAACCTGTTGGCATTTCAGTAAGTATTCATATCATTGCATGCTTTGCCATCCTTTTCTTGCTAAAATGCATTAGCTACATTATACAAAAACTTTGGAATGAAGTCATGCCTTGGACTTAAGTTGAATGTGATTCTTATTGGTGCTATCTACATCATGGTCTGTTTTTTAGTTTATTGATCATTCATATTGTTGGTAGGTTGAGTTTTGATTCTTGATGTAGAAGCCAAAATTTTCTTTTAGTATTTTGTTGGCGTAACAACTAGCACCTCTGGAGTAAGAGTTGGTACGGACAGCTATGCACACTACGCAATGAGTGCTCTTCAAATTAGGAGGGGAAGCTCCCTCGTTGTGCTTGACAAAAATACTTGCAAAGGGAAATAAACTAAACTAAATCTTGTCTTTTTTGTTTCAGCTGTAGAGGTACAAGGCTTTCTCGAAAACTATATACGTTGCAGCAGAGAATTTTCTGGTTTCGCAGATTCTCTAACTACAACTAAACTTAATTACTTAAATTCTATCCAGTCTCCTCAAGAAAACAGAGCATGAGGAAACGGAGCAAGGTTTGACTATCAGACGATAAACGAGTATAGATTCTCAACTTGAAGGCAAGGTGGCGCATCTATCAGCTCAATCTAGACAAGTTTATTGGTAACAACATCACACGATAAACTGAATACGGATTCTTTGCTTGAAGGCAAGGTGGCGCATCTATCATCTCAATCCGAATTAGTTTATTGTTCACGACAACACACGATAACCAAGTGCAGATTCTCTACTTGAAGGCAAGGTGGCGCAACTATCATCTCAATCTGAACAAGTTTATTAAGCACAAAACAGATTTCTCTAAACTATGGAAAGAATTCACCATTACAATCGCATGAAACCCTATGTGGCATAACAATTGATCATAATAATAAAGACGCACAAAACAGATTTATCTAAACTATGGAAAGAATTCACCATTACAATTGCATGAAACCCTATGTGGCATAACATTTAATCGTAATAGTAAAGACACATGAACAAATACCAAAAGAGCAATATTGAGGGCAAGGTAGGTGCAGCATATATTTCTCTCTCAAGCAAAAGTTATTTACAAATGAGCAAACGCTCTTATTTATACATCAAGGTGTAGGGAACCCTAAAATCACCTTGAGTCAACTACAGTCTTGCAATGCATGCAAGATTTACTGCTAAGCCCTAATGAAGTAAACTATACAGTTAACTGGAAAACTACCATCAGTTAACCAAAACATCTAATCTAAAAATGGACAATTGTGCAAGCATGCACGTCCTTATTGAAAGCATGTTAATTGGAAGACTACCATCAGTTAACGTAAAACCCTAAAATGAAACTCCAAGTGTGTAAAGCTGATCTCAGAATAGATATGCATGTGATGAGACTACGAGTTAACATGAAAAGGTAACGCCAAGTTTAACTCCCGTGTAAAATGTCTATTCTGAGAGGTAGGAACTGAAGTCTACTGATCGTGATCTTGAACAATCAATCCCTCAATGAGGCTGTCAATTGCATCAGCATCTAAATGTCAGCAACTTGAGAAATCTTGGCAATCTTTACACACTCAAACTAGCATTTCACTGACTGGTAACTTTGGCGGCTCCGTAACTGAAGTGATGGCCAATATCTCCTTTGCAGTTTGATACAAATCGGTCTCAGCTTTTCTAACGAAAGGATGAATTAAGACCGATTTGGTCTTGAATTCAGTCTTTGTGTACTGTACTCTGAAAAACTCGCCCGTTGACTGTGAACTTGACTATGTTCTGACAAGATTTCTGGAAAGCTAAAAATACCTGTTGAAGCTAAAAATAGCCTATTGAAGAGTTATTTTCGGTGAAAAATCTGAGATATGGGTTTTGTCTAGAAAAAGATTCTAAGACAACCCGAAACGTCAGAAATGCGAAAATCTGGGTTTTACTCGACCATGCAAAGAGTTTTCAGTTGAGAAAATTAGTAACTCGAGAACGAATGTTCTAAAGTTAAAAATTCCTGAAAAATCAAGCGTAGATTTTAACTCGAGGAAATTATATAGAAATGATCCAGATACTGAGACTTGTCAAATTCGCCAATTTCAGGAACATGCGAACTGGAATTTGAGAGAAAACTGAGATTCAAGGATGAAAAAGACGTTTTTGTATGTTCTTTTTCTGTGAAAATCGCCCCTGAATTCTTCAAATTGCTGATAATTATGGACTTTTAACCTGCAAAAGATTAGTTAGATAAAATCGCCTTTGGAAATTGATGAGGAATTCGCCTTTGATCTTGAGAAATTCGCCCTTGCTTGAAAACCACGAATTTTCTTGAAATTTGCGCCTTTGTTTCTTAAGGAAATTCAAATTTGCCTTTGAAGAAAACACGAATTTCTCTTGAAGTTTGAGAATTTGCCTTTTGCAAACTGAAGGATTGCGAATTTGTTTTGAAGCTCTAAATTTGCATGAAGTTTGAAATACCACGAATTTATCTTGAAGAAATACGAATTTCTCTTGATAAAATTTGCCTTTGAAGAAATACGCCTCTGTTTTAAGATATGAACTTCCCTTGAAGATGCACCTTTGCTTCTTGAGAAAATACGAACTTCTCTTGAAGATATGAATTTCTTTTGAAGAATTCGATTTCTCTTGAAGATATGAATCATAAATGAAGATGGCGCCATGTTTAAATAAGAGGAAATTCGCATCAATTTGAGAACTGCAAGAATTCAAAACCCTGACTAAAATAGAAGATCTCCAATTGGTCGCCCTTCAGTTGAACTGCCATTGACTCGGAGTTCAAAAATAAATAATAATAAAATATTCATTACCATGCAATTTGAAAACTTAGCATAAAGAGGACACCAATCTTAAGAAAATCGCCATTTAGTGCTAAAATGCAATAATAAATATTAAATATTATTAAACTTCAGTTGACAATTCGGATGAAGCTTCAGGATTCACCGTTAGACTTCAACGATTCCGAAAAGTCATCTCTTGAGCTCATAGGCGTCCATTTGCTCAAGATATTACACTTTTTACTAACTTCCTATTTTATAGCTGACGACAAAGTCACGATTGGCCAACTTCAACACTGATTTCCGAGTGATCGGGAGATGCTGAGACTGAGCTGGAGAATTCAACGGAAAGCCTACTGAACAAGGAAGAAATGTCTGCTGGGAGACCCTACTGCAAAATCCATCGTTTAACACCCTGAAAAATTAGGCGCCCCTGATTAAATTCATTTACGAGTTCCAGACTTGAACCATTTTCCTAAACTGCCATCTGACACTTCAAACGATTGCTGACAACGGTGAACCCTGCTGGAAACGAAGCTCACTGCATGCCTGGAGACATTCGCATCCAACGGATATATGCACGACATCTGAAAGTGTTAAGGGCCTCAAAAGTAAAAGCGCCCTTGGCTTTCCCGACACCACTTTGACGAAAGTCGAACTCTCAACTAGATGCCCTACTTTGACCTGATATCTGGAGTTGGGATGATCCGATTCGAACCACGTTTTTTTTAACGGACAGCCAAAGGAACTTACAAAGAAGTGACGAAGCAAGAAAACTGCTTCTAAGACCTCAAAAACGCCAGTGCGTATTTTATTTAAAATATCTGCTCCAGACTTGGCCATTTTCCGGATATCTTCACTTTTCAGCATTTCACCAAAGACCTTGCACGTACGAGCGTTTGCCAAATCCCGAAGGCTGACGGCTAGGCTCGTTGAGTAGATAAAGTAATTACGCTCGAAAGCCGTGAAGACTTCGAACGCGAACGGCCTCATCTGACAGGCCTAAAGGCTAGGCGTCTCTGGACTGTAGAAATACAATGCAAATTTTATGTTGGTCCGCCCGTGAAATTACCTACTTGGTAGAACCTCTGCCACGATCACCTGGAATGTCGGATCGATCAGCTAGATGGTGCAACGCGAAGTTGGACTAGAGTAGTACTGATGTCAGGAAGACTTCGTCTGCAAATTTCACCATCTTAAAGGTCCTTTTAACCAGTGCCCCTGAGCTGTAGTTGCGCTGGAAACACAACAAAGAAGCTCTGGAACGTGAAATCTCCATTATAAGCCCATCTTTAGACGACGGCTGCCAGAGCTCTGGGACTCGGATGACTACGTTTGATATCTCGTTGGACGAGCAGACTAGTCGAGAAGAGATTGACTGCATTAATCACTAGAAATACCAGAATTTACCCCCCCTTTAAGATGGGCGCCCTCAAGCTATAGGCGCGCTTTTGCCTGAAAAGAACAATTTTCTCATCTTTGGAACTTTGGGAATTTCAACTTCTGACGCTGTTTGCCGGAGTTACGGGTCTCGGAAAGCTTCGTTGGATAGCTCATCGGATAGTCAGACCAATTCTGAAGAGATTGACTGTATGCATGAGTGTTTTCAACAAGATCTTGACCTTCAAAAAGAAGGGCGCCCCTGGGCTATAGTTGCGCTTTCCTGCTTTTCTCCTGAAAAATCTTCAAAAATTGACCATTGAAATCACTAAAAACTCCGTCAGGATCACTGAAATGACCGTGTGCAACGTGAAATACTGTCATGAGACGCTCCTCCATCGTGAAAAGCTCCATTCTGAGTCTCTGCTTCAGGTTCTTGTTGAATAAAACTGACTTTGACTGACAAAATATTGACAAAAACTCAATGCTTGATATTGCCCAAAACTGTATTTTACATCATTTAGCAAAGTTTAGACTACTTTATGCAAAATGCCTTGATGAAGCAAAAAATTTGGTTTGGGTACAACATATTTATTGGTTTGGATTGAAATTGCTTTTTCATTTTCCAAAATAGTATTGAAACTAGGGTTATTAAGGAATAGACACTATTAAATTGAAAATGGTATGGAAGAAATAACTATGCAGTAGTTTTTACAAAATGATTATTATATGTCATAAATAGGGAACAAGTACTGTCTGTTTCTACTATGTACATAACACATAGATGTATCTCAAAACACGCTTTTTTGCTTTCCAATGAACAACCTTAGGTTCCTGTATAAACCTCGAAAGGTAGATGATATTGGGCTTGGTATAAGTCAGGTAGATGAGATTCCCAATCAGTTGATGATAAGGAGTAGCATTCACCCGAGGTGATGGATCATGGCGAGAAAGTTGCAAGCTTGTCTCCATGGGTGTCAAACAGGTTTACAATCTGTGATTTTGTGTAACGGATTGACCCTTTCATAAATTAAAAATTTATTAATTTTACACCAACATATAAAGGAAACAAGTAATAAAACCAGTGCAGTAAAATTTTTCTTTTCTTTTATTGATAATTTCCAAATAAAGGACAACATATTTCATCAAGTATTTCCTTTTCTTTTCAAATAAACAACAGAGTAAGAAAACATACAAGTACATACATAGCTCATGGAGCTTTCCAACAAATAGTAGTAAGATGGTCCAGGTTCCTTTCCTTTCAAATCTTGGTTCTTTTGTCCTTTGCTGTGGAGGAGAAGCATCACTCGGGCTCTTTTCCGCCAACCACGGACTCTTAATGCTGTCCCCCGTACATTTATCATTCGATAGATGGCCATTACCTTCGACGAAGAGATTGGTAGAGTAACTGGTACTGACAACCAACTGAGCATAATGTTGTGTCCTACATAACTAGAACCTTGTAAACCCACAATCTCGATCTAGCATGTAACAATGGACTATAGTGAACTGACAATGTAGTCTCAAGCATCACACAATCTAAGTGTAGACTCGTACATTGCACTACTTTGGCCAAAGTGTTTTAATTCAGTAAACATCTAAGAGTCATCTATCACATACACTACTCAGGGCCGATTTGACTTAAGGCTATCTTACACTACGCATAGGTATGGTCCTTCACTGGATAATCTGTCATCCCAGACTCAACCTACAACTTCCTAGTCTAATTGAAATGCAATTCATTAACAAGTAAGTCTACAAGCACCCTCCCCTATTGGATTAACTATCCTAGGAGTAACACAAGCTTCCCTAGTTATCCTGATAACTTAGCTAGTGTACCTCAAGAGATTCTTGCATTCAATCAAGCCTAATAGAATAATATCTAAGCAACCAACATTCTCCTATTATGGAGATATCTACATACATGTAACATATAGCTAGCAATTGCTTCTTTTTCTCTTTTTCCAAAATTTTCCAAAAGATAACATTTCACTACCTAAGCACAAACAGAAAATGCACTTCAAACAGCACAATAATCTCTCTATGTAAAAACAGAAATTACTTTTCCAACAACATAATAATCTTAGTAAAAGATAGTAGAAGAATATCCCATGCCTGTAAATGCCTTTTCCAATTGAAGATAGAGTTGCCTTTACTTCTAGTTCAATTCAGATTCCAATTCCACTTAAGATGACAATTCCTCTCAGATTTCCCTCTTTCTTACTCTCAGAAAATAGTGGAAGAGCTAACATATTCCTTGGGTAGAATACGTTTCTTCCCAACTATAAACAACTCTCAGAAATGTGAACTTTGATGTATACAAATGTCACTCAGAATTATGAAGGTTGACTGTATCAAATGACATTTAGAAATATGATGTATGGCTGCATAAAATATCACTCAGAAAATACGCATATGGTAAATAGCACAAACTGGTAATATCAAATTGTGAATGAAATGAATTGAAAGAGTATTGTAAAATACGAATGAGTGAATTGGTGCAAAATAGGAGAGTTGGGAAACTATTTATAGTGAGCCCAACCTCCCTATTTCCTATAGTCATGGCATGTGGTTTGCCACCACTACTTTGTGAATCATTCAAACCTGAAGGTGGCGCAATTTCTCTTCCCTACTCAGCATTCAGCAAGGTGAGTCGGCCTTTACTCCTGCCAACACTAGGAAGACCAGTTCCAAATCACATGGAGAAATTGTGCCAATCGACACCTACAAAATTTGATTTCAAATGTGGCGCCAAATTCATAGTATGGCGGGTGAATCATTTACAGAGAAAAAGTCATTTCATGATTTGTGAACGCATAGCCTATTTTTCAGGCTGAATCGACAAAGCTTGTTGCTGTGTTTGCTTTATTCCTTGTTTCAGATTCAGACTTGGTCAACTTTTAAATGCCTTAGTGATTTTTCTCTTTGCATTTCACCTACACGTGACGCGATTTCTCATGTTGTCGTGTTAATTCCAATATCAAATATTCGGCTATTTCAAAGTTTACAAAAACGCCTTTGATTTATTTCGATCCTCCAAAATATATCAATTCCATATGATTTACTTCCAAAGTTCATATGTGTTGATTCAAAAATATTTCTCTTCCATAGTTCGATGATGAATATTTACTCCAAATAGGAAATAATTCGATTTCCCTAAGTTCAAACAATGGAGACTTAATCGATTAAGAAATAATTTAATTTCCCAAAGTTTAAATAATGAATAATTATATATTTTATTATATATATATATATATTATAGTCTCTAAAATATTAAACATATATATATATATAATCTTTAAAATATATATAACAAATATATATATCGTGAGCCAGTTAGCACACATCCGATATATATATATATATATCCAACTTAGAAGGTAATAATAATAATATTATTAATATCCATATAATACAGGATGTGTGCATATATACATATATATATATATCTGTATATCCCTCTATGTACACGTATGTGTAGGTATATCATATCGATACATCCGTATGAGCATATCCATCAGCCAACGTACGCTTGTATTGATATGTTTATACATATGGATACGTGTATATACTATATATATGTATATATGTTCACTTATGTCTCACTTACATCCATTAACGTTACCACCATACTGATAGGTATGTACGTGTGGTATCTCTATACATATGCATATACGTGTCGTCAAATCCTCCTGACACATGTATGCATACATATAAACATACCTCCATCTACATCCAACCTATCCATATGATTGTAATTTCACAAGACAGATGCATAGGTAAACATCACTCACAAATGCACACATAAGTAGACAAAACTCCTAATGCAAATCTATAAGCTAAAGATGACTTAACTATAACCCGTACAACTGACTCAGTTCACTCAATTTAAGGTGAAGTGTGTGCATGCTCAGATAGTTCACTTTACCGGTTACCCTACCAAGCTCCTCTTCCGAGTGATATTTCCCCTCCGCCTGGAGGAATGGTTCATATACCTGCATCCACTGACATAATCTCACGATAGTCATATGTTCATAACATTAGCAGTATACTTAAACATCTCAAGTTAGAATGACATAATTCAATAACCTTATAATGCAATATTTCATCATGGATAACATCAATTGAAGCAACATTAAATGAGACAATCATTAAATGTGAAAACACTCATATTGATAACAAGGAACAACACATTTTATTCATCTTCTGAAGTTTCATTACAATCATTCTTCCCTATGCAGTACTAATAAATAGAAGCTATACAATTGGGGTGTAACATACTCCCCCCCTTATGAATCATCGTCCCCGATGACCTAAGGTATTATTCAAAGCATAAAAATATAACTCTACATTTATTTTTCATTCTTAAAAGCTTTAAGAATGTTTGGAAATTTCTGCTGAATTTCCGCATAATCCTCCCAAGTTGCCGAGTCTTCTGTGTATTGATCCCATTGGACTTTGCATTGTGAGACATCCCTATTACCTAAGTGAAGCTTACATATTTCCAACACCTTGACGGGCTCGAGAGTTACTACTCCGGAATCCTTTACCTGTAAAGCAGTCCACTCAATTACATGACTATCTCCTGGTATACACTTTTTAAGGTAGGATACATGGAAGACATTATGCATTCTGGCAAGAGCTGGTGGCAAAGCAATTTGATAGGCTACAGGATTCACTTCCTCTAGAATCTCAAAGGGTCCAACATAACGTGGAGCTAACTTAGAAGACTTTCCAAATTTGATGGAACTCTTGTGAGGCTTTACTCTCAAAAGTACTTTGTCACCTAAAGAAAAATTATGGGGCACTCTCTTGGTATCTGCATAGCTTTTCTGTCGATCGTTAGCTTCTGCTAACCTTTGCTTAATAACTTTCACTTGCTTATCCATTTCTGCTAACATCTCTGGTCCAAGGCTTACTCGATCCTCAAGTTTATCCCAACTTATCGGAGTTTGACACTTTTGACCATACAAAGCTTCGAAAGGAGCCATCTTTATTGTCGAATGATGTGTTATTGTATGCAAATTCGACTAAGGGTAAGTAATCTTCCCACTTGTATTGTTGATCCATGCAATACACCTTTAGTAGGTCCTCCAATACTTGGTTTACCCTTTCAGTTTTCCCATCCGTCTCTGGATGATATGCCGAGCTAATATTTAACTAAGTCCCAAGTGCAAAAAACAAGGTTTGCCAAAACCTAGAAGTGATTTGTGCATCCCTATCAGAAATAATCTTTTCAGGAATTCCATGCAATCTAAACACTTTCTGCACAAACTTCTTTGCTATGACTGGCGCTCCATCAGTTAAGTTCCCTGGTATAAAGTGTGCCACTTTTGTAAGTTTATCCACAACCACCAATATGGCATTGTGCTTGTTCCTAGACATAGGCAGTCCTTGTACAAAATCCATACTTCTAACTTGCCACTTCCATTTTGGTATGTCATGTGGGTATAACAGACCCGCAGGATGATGTTCAACTTTCACCTTTTGACACTCAAGACACCTAGCCACAAAACCAGCGGCATCTCCTTTCATTCCCTTCTAGAAGTATAATGGTTTCACATCAACCATCATTTTTGTCACTCCTAGATGTCCGAAATATGGTGCTTCATGAATTTCTTTCCATACCAGATTCCTTAATTCTTTCACATCAGGTACATACATTTTGTTGGTGTAATTAATTATTTAATTACACTTTAGCATAAGTTTACTTAGGCATTTTTTAATTCCTAGGTTAATTGTAATCCTTATCTAGTTGAGCTGTCTTTTGCTCAAGATAAGATTAGGGTTGTGCATGTCTTGCTTTTTTGCATGATTTCCTTTTTGAAGGCTTTTGTATTATTTGTAAAACAATTACATTCAATAATCATCATTCTGGTTTTTGCTTGCACATATTTGCTTTGAGGGTTTACATAACATCTCTTCTTTTTTTTTTTCTGGATATCTGTTGTACGTGATAAGTGATTGCATGCAAGTGATTCTTGGGGATTGTAAAGTTGGATTCCTCAACTTCTACATGGTATCAGAGCTCCAGAACTATGGCTTCCTATTCGTGATTTGAAGATATTCTCTCACAACATCTTTTTTTGTGCAAAGGTTTCAAGCCAAGTTGATTTTTTGTGGATCTGGGGGTCGCCTAATTTTCTAAGCAGTTTTGGACAAAACGGACCTTGTCATTGAGTCTGCAGCGCCCAAAAACCCCTATTTTCATATAAAATTTGTCCAATTTGGACACAGTTGAACCAGAAGGCAAAATTTTTTGCCCCAAGGCCGTACGGCCCCAGGGCACACGGATCGAGGGTTTTTTTTTTAAAAAAAGAAAAAAAAAAATCTTTTGATTTTTTCGCGCCGCCCGTTCAAATCAGCCCGCCATCGCTTCACTGCCCGGCGGCCTACCATTAGCCACCTGCGGACCACCGCCACCGGTGGTCACTCCTACTGCCGCTGCTCGCTGGCTTAGGGCTTACACTAAGGCCGCGGTCACGTAAGGGACCGGCCGCCAGGCACTAGCCCTTGTCGGCAGCCTAAGCCCCTGCAGTGGTCACATCAGTGACCAGGGGCTTCGGCCCTGCACTTGACCACCAACCCCCTGGTCCTGCATGCAACTAGGGGCCCTTTTTTTTAGCCCCTGAGGGCTCTGGAGGGCAAATTGTGCAATTTGGAGCTGTTTTCACCAAATCGGGCATATTTTTTGCATGATCTCCATTTTTCGAAAACGAGATATTGTTGGAAAGCTGGTTCGACGTTCTATCCAGTGGTCGAGGTTTGATTTTTTGTTTTTTCCGTTTTGGTGCCTTTTTCGCCTGTCAAAGTCAGAAGTTGTTGTTTTCACTCTGGGAGGCGTAACTTTTGCATCCTAGCTCCGTTTTGCGAAAACAAATAAGCATTGGAAAGCTGGTTTAGTGCTCTACACAGATCTCAGACTTGTTTTTTCAGATTTTTTTACCAGGTATCTGATATTCTTGTTTGATCTCAGCCTTTACCTTTTCAGTTATTTGCTTGGGAAGCATGCAATCAAGTTTTTTTTTTTGAGATTAACAAATATTGTTTTTTTATTTGAGAGTATATATTGTTGTTTTCCATCATAGATACACATAATATTGCACCCCTTACTCCATTCAACTATTTTGGTTGGAAGAAACAAATGGAGATTCATTTGAAAGACAAAGGGTTGTACAGGGTAACCATGGGTACATAAACTGAACCTACAGGTGCTACTGAAAAGAGAAAGTGGTTTAATAGATGTGATGAAGCTTATGGTACTTTATGTCTGTCTCTTTCATCGGACCTTCTTTTTCATATTGAGTCTTGCACTACATCGAATGAGATATGAACTACTTTGGAGTCTTTGTTTGGGAAGCAGGATACTATGAGAGGGTTTCAGTTAGAGAATGAGCTTATTGGCTTAAATCCTAGGGATTTTGACAGCATCCAGGAGTTTTTCACCAAACTTAAGTCTCTTAGATTGCAGTTGTCACAGTGTGGTGTTCAGAAAGAAGACTCTCAGTTGATATTGTCCATTCTTTCTAAGCTTGAAGCAGATTATTCAGTTTTTGTATCTACCTTTTATGCCACTAGAGATGCTCTTGGTACGAGATTCACTATGCCATCTCTTGATGACTTTGCTTCATCTCTCACTTGAGAGCAAGCTAAGTTAGCTAGCATGGGCACAGTGAAACCTTTTTCATCACAGGCACTCATTGCATCTCAAAAGCCCAGAGATCAAAAGGCTTCTACAGGCAAAGGCAAGAAACAGAAACAAAAGGATTCCAAACCTCATGAGCAGCAAAAGGAGTCCTCATATTCATCCTCCTCTTCTAAGGGGAAATCATCTAGGAAGGAGAAGGGTCCATGTGCATATTGCAAGAGGGAAGGACACGCAGAACATAATTGCTACAAGGACATTGATGAGCTGAAGCATCTTCTTCAGAAACATCAGATTGATTTGCCTTCTAGGATGTCTGCATCCTCTTCTTCCCCTCATCATTCTTCTTCTTCAGAGCAACATGACAGGGGCACAACTGGTTTTCATACTTCATCAAATATGATGGGACATGCTCTTTGTGCTTCTTCAGGTGTTGGATCAGGGAGATGGCTTCTAGATTCAGGAGCATCTCATCATATGGCATCTTCATAGTCTATGTTCACTTTCTTTGAGCCTTGCACTATGTCTCCCATTTTGATGGGAAACTACACTTACATGAGTGTTACAGGGAAGGGGTCTATTAGTTTTGGGGACAACTCCTTTCAGGATGTCTTGTGTATCCCTCACTTGACAAACAATCTCCTTTCCATCTATCAGATCACTCATGGAGGCTTTGGGAGATTTGTGGAGTTCACACCTGATTTGGTTACCATTAGAGACTTGGAGAGTAGAGCAGTTATTACTACTGGGATAGTGGATCACTCATCTCAGTTGTATTCCTTTACCGATTTTGCTACTGATGGTGCTTCTGTTCCTACAATTGTTCCTCACACTTCTAGTGTGCATCATCGTTCAAAGGAGAGATTTGGCTTCTTGAACATTGGTGTTCTCACTTCAGATCCTGTTCTCGAGCCTTCCATTCCATCTCCTCCACCTCCTGTTGCTATTGTTGTGGCTACCGATGTGGCTTCTTTTGTTTCAGTGCAGCAGGATCCTGTTGATCATCCATCTCTGGAGGCTACTCTTGAGTCTTCACCTACTTTGACTTCTTCATTGGTTGAGGTCACACCTGCTTTTGTGGAGACATCTTGGGCTACACCTATTCCACCTTCAGAGATTGCATTCATCCGGCCTCTTCCCTCTCACTTCTTTCAGGAGATGCGGTTTCTTCAGACTTTTTGGAGCTACTTCATTTTGGGGGGGCTATGTGGCCTCTTTCTTCCTCTCTTATGGGGGGCTTCTTTTATGTATCTTTGTGATGGATGGTGTCCTTGGGGGGTCTTATGGAGTCCTCCATCTTTCATCACTTACTTAGTTTGCATTCTATTTTGGGGAGGAGTTTTGTTCCCATGTGGTTTTCTCCTTTATCCCGTTTGATTTAGTTTGCATTGCATTTGTAAATGGGTACTTGATTAGGCCTTGTTGCCGGGACTCATCTTTGCATAATAATTTGCTTCTCCCTAAGTTGCACTTATGGGGGGGTGTTGGTGTAATTAATTATTTAATTACACTTTAGCATAAGTTTACTTAGGCATTTTTTAATTCCTAGGTTAATTGTAATCCTTATCTAGTTGAGTTGTCTTTTGCTCAAGATAAGATTAGGGTTGTGCATGTCTTGCTTTTTTGCATGATTGCCTTTTTGAAGGCTTTTTTATTATTTGTAAAACAATTACATTCAATAATCATCATTCTGGTTTTTGCTTGCACATATTTGCTCTGAGGGTTTACAGAATATCTTTTCTTTTTGTTCTAGATATCTGTTGTACGTGATAGGTGATTGCATGCAGGTCATTCTTGGGGACTGTGAAGTTGGATTCCTCAACTTCTACACATTCTACCTTTGTATTCTACCTTTGTATCTAAGTAATCGACTAGGTTCAAATTGAAAACCTTCATACCTAGGATCTTGAGGATTATCCTCTAGTGCTTGCTTAACTTGTAAGTAGTACTCATCTTCTTTGCATTTCTGGAGTACTTGCTCTTTGAAATCAGTATGAATTGCTACTATCGAAGCAATGTGACGTCTCCGACTTAATGCATCAGTGACCCAATTCTCTTTTCCCTTGATATAAATGATATTCAAATCATAGTCAGCTATCAACTCTAACCATCTCCTCTGTCTGGCATTCAAATTTGGCTGAGTAAAAAGGTACTTCAACCCATTATGGTCGGTTTTCAACTCAAAGGGTTTTCCTAGCAAATAGTGCCTCCACATTTGCAATGCATGAACCACAGCTGCCAATTCTAAATCATGCGAGGCATAATTCATTTCATATGGTTTCAACTTTCTAGATTCATATGCAATCACTTGTCCATCTTGCATTAGTACCCCTCCTAATCCTTCTCCACAAGCATCAGTGATAACTGTGAAACTTCCTTTAGGATTGGTGCAGTAGTTAGTTTCTCTTTGAGTAGGTCAAATGCTTCTTGACACTTCTCATTCCATTCAAATTTCTTTCCTCTCTTTTTGACAAATATAACTGGCTCTCCACAAGGTGAAACACTTGGTCTTATTAGTCCTTTTGACAATAATTAATCCAATTGTGCCTTAAGCTCCATAAGTTATGTGGTGGTCATCCTATAGGGTACCTTGGATATAGGTTTAGATCCGGGAACTAAATCAATAGAGAAATCAAACACTCGTTTCAGAGGTAGTCCTAGTAACTCTTTAGGAAATACATCTGAAAATTCCTTCAAAATGGAATACTTCTCCATATCCGATTTTCTCGTTTCTTCAATTTCCCCATCTTCTAACTCTTGTTGACTTTGGTAATCAAAATTTTCACTATCTTGCTCAAGCTTTTCAATCTTTACAGCAAAGAGTTTACACCCTTTCTTCTTAGCTTTCTAAAGTTGCATTGTTGTGATTTGTCGAACCTTTACCTCTCTAGGTATTCCTTGGATTTTAACTTGATTTCCATAGTCATCTAGACACTCAACAGTCTTGGCATGACAATCTACTATGGCTCTATGCCTCCATAACCAATTCATTCCTAGGATAGCATCATATGATCCTAGTGGTGCGACATAAAGGTTGACTTCAGTATAGAAACTAGGTAGTTCTCTCCTAGCCTCAAATAAGCATTGATCCACCTTTGCTCTTGTATTGTTTGCATATTCTACATTCCATGTCATTGCCATGTACCCTGCTTTACTAGATAATTGATTTGCTATTCTAATTTCTAGGTGAAATAAAATTTTCAGTAGCACCCGTATCAATTAGAATAGAAATAGGCAGGCCAAGCAAAGTTCCTAGTGTTTCGATCGGTGTCACTTGGTAATCAGCTTGTTGATCATCTATAGTAGCATGTATCCTTTGCTGAAACATAGCCTGCTGACTGGGTAATGAGTTGCCATAAGGCTGAGAACCAGAAGTTTTATTAGGACATTCATTTGCATAGTGATTCCCTTTGCATATAAAACATCCTGTTCTTGGTTCTCTTTTCTCCACATTATCTCTAGACTTGCTAGCACCTTCACTAGCCTTGCTAGTGTTACCCATGCTTAAATTATTTCTCTTCCAGTCTTTTCTAAATTCTTTTCCGTTAAAGCGAGATCTTTTCTCTTTTGGCTTGGTTGTATTCTAAACAGGTTCCTCTTTCTTAGGGATTATCTTGTTGGTAACTTCAGTATCCCTCTTATGTTCCTTTCTTTCTTGCCGGTTAGAATCTGCTTTAAGCTTTTGTTCTTGCTTGATGGCTTTCTCGTATACAAGGTCCATTGTGGTTGGTCCATGCATATCTACTTCTCCACCAATTCTACTATTAAGTCCTAAAATGAATTTCCTAATACGGAAACACTCATCCTTGTGATAAATAGGAACATATTGAAGAAGTCGGGTGAACTTCTCCCAGTATTTAGGGACTGTCATATTTCCTTGTTTCAACTCTTGAAATTCTGAGAGTTTTTGGTCATAAAAGAGTTGTGGTAACCATCTCTTGCGGAAAATTTTCACAAATTCTCCCCAAGTTAGTTTCCATGAACTTATGTTGAGCTCCAACTTCTTGTTCATCTACCAGTTAGAGGCTTCACCTGCTAACTGATATGCACCCCACGCTGCTTTGGTCACTTCATCATGGTTCCTTATCTCAAAGTATTTCTCCATCTGCACAAGCCAGACTTCAACTTCATCTCCTCCAGCACTACCATCGAACTTTGGTTGGAGTATCTTCTTCATATCCCTAGACAACTCGGTGGCCACAATATTCTTATTCCTCTCGATGGACGGTGTGGGTAATTTTTCCTTGTCTTGGTTATGATTTTCATTTAGCCCATGAGAAGAACTTTCTCCTTCTAGACTATTGACAAGTATTTCATTCTCTACCCTATCCTTAGCTTTTGCTTTTTCTAGATTAGTTAGCCTTGTCAGGATTTGGTCAAGCCTAGCTTCCATCCCAGTTGTTCCTTGTCCACCTTCCTGACTAGTTCTGGGAATATTTCGTGTCCTCTCATACGTTTTCACCATGCTCTAAATGCTTGATTTAACCTGAACGTTTTATTCAAGTTAGCCTAATTATGTTATCAATTAATTTCATGGAAAGCATATAAGTACACATTCACAAAAAATTCCATAAAAGATTAAGTATACACTTTCTTTTGATAAACACAGTTTTATTCATAATATGAGGATTTCAATATCCTATCGATTACATTGAGTGACTATTTAGATAGTCAAGAGGAGAGTATTCCTCAGATTCACTCTCAGACACATAACTTAAAGGTGTATAACCTATAGATTGAGAAAATTGTTGTTCTCTATCTTTTTGTTCATCTCTCATCTATTCGTACCTATCCCAAAAAGGATAATAACCTTCGGATTTATCTTCCGATACATAATTACGTGAAGTAATGTCAATATGGTGTTCATCAACAATGTAGTCTACATTTTTTGCAGACATTTGTTCATGAGACCATTTCACAACTGGTGGTGTCCTTGGCGTATATCCCTCAGACTCTTTACTTGAAGAAATTGATATCACTTCAGCCAATGGTAGAACGCTAGGATCCCTAAAGAAAAATGCAGGACTAGTACTTTCTTCTAAAGGCATGTCCCTGGAAAGCGGTAATGATTCTGACTTTTCAGGTGAGATAGCTAGTAGGTAATTGTACATAGCCTCCAACCTCGTCTTCCTCTTCACATCGCTAATCTGAGAAAGTGCATGACGAAAAGTTTTGGTATCGCTCAACCATATAGCATTATCATAGTTGGTTCCTTCAATGGTTCAAACGATGGCTTCTTTTTCCTTCTTGGCCTTAAGGTAACGTTCATTTCTGACTACTGACTTTTGAGCCGTTAATTTGATACGCACCATCCTAACACAAGAATTTTTCACAACATTAGATAATGTTGGAAAGGAAAAATGACGAGCTCATAGGTTCTAGAGATTAAACCTGGTAGCTCTGATACCACATGTAACGGATTGATCCTTTCATAAAGTAAAAATTTCTTAATTTTACACCAACATATAAAGGAAACAAGTAATAAAACCAGTGCAGTAAAATTTTTCTATTCTTTTATTGATAATTTCCAAATAAAGTACAACATATTTCATCAAGTATTTCCTTTTCTTTTCAAATAAACAACAGAGTAAGAAAACATACAAGTACATACATAACTCATGGAGCTTTCCAACAAATAGTAGTAAGATGGTCCAGGTTCCTTTCCTTTGAAATCTTGGTTCTTCTGTCATTTGCTGTGGAGGAGAAGCATCACTCGGGCACTTTTCCGACAACCACGGACTCTTAATGCTGTCCCCCGTACATCTATCATTCGATAGATGGCCCTTCCCTTCGACGAAGAGATTGGTAGAGTAATCGGTACCAACAACTAATTGAGCATAGTGTTGTGTCCTACATAACTAGAACCTTGTAAACCCACAATCTCGATCTAGCATGTAACAATGGACTATAGTGAACTGACAGTGTAGTCTCAAGCATCACACAATCTAAGTGGAGACTCGTACATTGCACTACTTTGGCCAAAGTGTTTTAATTCAGTAAACGACTGAGAGTCATCTATCACATACACTACTCAGGGCCGATTTGACTTAAGGCTATCTTACACTACGCATAGGTATGGTCCTTCACTGGATAATCTGTCATCCCAGACTCAACCTACAACTTCCTAGTCTAATTGAAATGCAATTCATTAACAAGTAAGTCTACAAGCACCCTCCCCTATTGGATTAACTATCTTAGGAGTAGCACAAGCTTCCCTAGTTATCTTGATAACTTAGCTAGTGTACCTCAAGAGACTCTTGCATTCAATCAAGCCTAATAGAATAATATCTAAGCAACCAACATTATCCTATTATGGAGATATCTACAAACATGTATCATATAGCTAGCAATTGCTTCTTTTTCTCTTTTTCCAAAAGATAACATTTCACTACCTAAGCACAAGCAGAAAATGCACTTCAAATAGCATAATAATCTCTCTATGTAAAAACAGAAATTACTTTTCCAACAGCATAATAAACTTAGTAAAAGATAGTAGAAGAATATCCCATGCCTGTAAATGCCTTTTCCAATTGAAGATAGAGTTGCCTTTACTTCTAGTTCAATTCAGATTCCAATTCCACTTAAGATGACAATTCCTCTCAGATTTCCCTCTTTCTTACTCTCAGAAAACAGTGGAAGAGCTAACGTATTCCTTGGGTAGAATATGTTTCTTCCCAAATATAAACAACTCTCAGAAATGTGAACTTTGATGTATACAAATGTCACTTTAAATTATGAAGGTTGACTGTATCAAATGACATTTAGAAATATGATGTATGGCTGTATAAAATGTCACTCAAAAAATACGCATATGGTAAACAACACAAACTGGTAATATCAAACTGTGAATGAAATGAACTGAAAGAGTATTGTAAAATATGAATGAGTGAATTGGTGCAAAATAGGAGAGTTGGGCAACTATTTATAGTGAGCCCAACCTCCCTATTTCCTACAGTCATGGCATGTGGTTTGCCACCACTACTGTGTGAATCATTCAAACCTGAAGGTGGCGCAATTTCTCTTCCCTACTCAGCATTCAGCAAGGTGAGTTGGCCTTTACTTCTGCTAGCACCAGGAAGACCAGTTCCAAATCACATGGAGAAATTGTGCCAATCAACACCTATAGAATTTGCTTTCAGATGTGGCGCCAAATTCATAATATGGCGGGTGAATCATTTACAGAGAAAAAGTCATTTCATGATTTGTGAACGCATAGCCTATTTTTCAGGCTGAATCGACAAAGCTTGTTGGTGCGTTTGCTTTATTCCTTGTTTCAGATTCAAACTTGGTCAACTTTTAAATGCCTTAGTGATTTTTCTCTCTGTGTTTCACCTACAGGTGACACGATTTCTCATGTTGCTGTGTTAATTCCAATATCAAATATTCGACTATTTCAAAGTTTACAAAAACGCCTTTGATTTATTTTGATCCTCCAAAATATATTGATTCCATATGATTTACTTCCAAAGTTCATATGCATTGATTCAAAAATATTTCTCTTCCATAGTTCGATGATGAATATTTACTCCAAATAGGAAATAATTTGATTTCCCTAAGTTCAAACAATGGAGACTTAATCGATTAAGAAATAATTTAATTTCCCAAAGTTTAAATAATGAATAGTTATATATTTTATTATATATATATATATTATAGTCTTAAAATATTAAACATATATTTATATATATATATATATATTTAAGAAATATATATATTGTGAGCCAATTAGCACACATCCGATATAATATTATTAATATCCGCATAATACAGGATGTGTGCATATATACATATATATATATATATATATATCTATATATCCCTCTATGTACACGTATGTGTAGGTATATCATATTGATACATCCGTACGAGCATATCCATCAACCAACGTATGCTTGTATCGATATGTATATACATATGGATACATGTATATACTATAGATATTTATATATGTTCACTTCCGTCTCACTTACATCCATTAATGTTACCACCATATTGATAGGTATGTACGTGTGGTATCTCTATATATATGCATATACATATACGTGTCGTCAGATCCTCTTGACACGTGTATGCATACATATAAACATAGCTCCATCTACATCCAACCTATCCATATGATCGTAATTTCACAAGATAGATGCATAGATAAACATCACTCACAAATGCACACAAAAGTAGACAAAACTCCTAATGCAAATCTATAAAGCTAAAGATGACTTAACTATAACCCATACAACTGACTCAGTTCACTCAATCTAAGGTGAAGTGTGTGTATATTCAGATAGTTCACTTTACCGGTTACCCGACCAAGCTCTTCTTCCGAGTGATATTTCCCCTCCGCCTGGAGGAATGGTTCATATACCTGCATCCACTGACATAATCTCATGGCAGTCATATGTTCATAACATTAGTAGTATACTTAAACATCTCAAGTTAGAATAACATAATTCAATAACCTTATAATGCAATATTTCATCATGGATAATATCAATTGAAGCAACATTAATTGAGACAATCATTAAATGTGAAAACACTCATATTGATAAAAATGAAACAACACATTTTATTCATCTTCTGAATTCTCATTACAATCAATCTTCCCTATGCAGTACTAATAAATAGCAGCTATAGAATTGGGGTGTAACATTTTGAACTTCTCTAGCAATGTCTTAGCATATTTCATTTTAGAAACATTGATCTGATTCTTCTATTGCCACACTTGAAGTCCAAGACAATAATGCAGGAGCTCGAGATCTGTCATGTCAAACAATTATTTGAAATCATTCGTTGTTGCATCAATCATGTGTGGAGAAGTCCTTGTGATGATTAGATCGTCCACATACACAATCAAGATTACAATCTCCCCCATGCTTTTTGAGACAGAGATTGGGATCATAAGGATTCCTAATGAAACCATGACTGAGATGCTCATGAATCTTGATGTACTAGGATCAAGGAACCTGTTGAAGACTGTAAAGGGATTTGACAAGTTTGCATACTTTGTGCTACTAGCTAGGTGCAACATATCCCTTTGGCTGAGTTATGTAGACTTCTTCCTTGAGATCTTCATTAAGAAAGGAATTCTTGATGTCCATCTGATGAACTTTCTAGCCCAACTGCACTGCCATTTCCAAGACCATGCGCATATTCTTAATTTTTGCTATGGGGGAAAAGTTTCATCATAGTCAATACCTTCCTTTTGTGCATAGCCCTTAGCCACAAGTGGAGCCTTGTACTTATCAATGCTATCATTTGCCTTATATTTGATTCTGAAAACCCATTTGTATCTAATAGCTTGCTTCCTTGGTGGAAGATCAACAAGTTCCGATGTATTATTCCTTAGTAATGCTTGATATTTTGCATCCACGACAGCTTTCCAAGTGTTAGTTTTAGGATCAGAAATGCAATAAGCAGAAAACACAACACAAAGAGCAAATAACACAGTATTTTACCCTGGGAAAACCCTCCTACTCGAGGGAGAAAAACCCAGCAAAATATTCTCTTATAAATCAGAATATAAGTGCAGAAACAGCACACAAGATCAGGCCCTAGAAGAGGCCGAGTCTCATACAATGAATAATACCACTTCTCCTTGAAGCGAATCTTGAATACACAAAAGTAATGACACTTCTCCTTGGTGCTAATCTGCTGCTTAGAAAATAGGCCTGCTGCTGAAAGAATTTGAACTTGGAATGAATTGATTGGATGCCAAAATGAGGAGACACCTTCACATATTTATACAAGACTAGGCAAGCTCACTCTAGAGGCGACCTAGTAATTATGATATTTGTTTATAAAACATGATGGCTGACCTGCTGTAGCTTAGGGAAATACCTCCCGCAGCTATAAAAACACTAACACCAAGGTGGTGACTCAAGAGCTTGCTGAATTGTTTTCGGTTCTGACTCTGAATAACTGTACACATTAGAGCCAGATTTACCTCCTCACAAGATTTTCTGTGAGTTTTGGGCCTAGTGAGAGATGTATCTGCAACCGCATTATCTTTAGCATACTTCATTATGTCTTGGTACCACTTCTTTTGTGCACAAGAGATGAGGATGGAGGCGGTGAAAGAGGGGGAAACCGATTCAATGGTAACAAAGCCTCTTCTTGTGCTTCTTCATCAAGTTCCTCATCTTCAAGTTCAAGAATCTTCAATGTTTGAGAACTAACAAATGATGGTGAGGAAGAGGTGCTGCATCGTATTCCCTCATCAAAAATATCCCTGCTAATGTATATTGTCTTTGTTACTGCATCCATAAGTTGATATCTCTTTGACATTGAATTATACCTGTTGTGACCTTTTCACACATCGCCCCATTCAAATGGGGACCCCCTAATTTTTGTTCCATTCTGGTCTTTTGGCTTGGGTTTTTCTCTCTCTCTCTCTCTCTCTCTCTCTCTCTCTCTCTCTCTCTATCTCTTTTCTGATGTCTGCCTTTCGGGGATTGTGCCTGTCACTGAGCTTAAGCATAAAATTGACCAAGTCTGAAAATTAGGGTTTCATCTTTCCTGGTCAGTCCAAGGTCGAACAAAGTGAGTAAATTGAAAACAAAACTTAACATTGATGTTAGCATGCTCCCAGCAGGTTCTCAGCTAAGTTTCATCGGATTTTGAGTACTTACTATTTTTAGTAAGTGTGCAATTACAGGCAATCTATTAGCATTTTTGAGATTCCGACAGTCACACCACATTCAGAACATATCAAACTGCTTGTGTGCAAAATTTGAGCGAAAACAGACAACTTACTATTTTTAGCAGTCCAGCTTCTGGGACAAATTTCAGGGCTCAAATGCAAAGTTCTTCTCTGCATGTCTGCATATTCCTTCTGGGTTTTTCGAGACCTTCGCGACAGTATAACATGCAAAGCGAGACGACAACTCTCAGAATTCAGTCTTTTGAGGCTATTTTTAGGGTTTGCATGTCAGGGTTTCTTTTGCATGCCAGATAATTCCTGGTGGGTTTTTTGAGAGCTTCGCAGTGGTATGACATGCAAACGGAGATAATCACTCAGTAAAGAACTTACTATTTTTAGCAGGTGTGTCCCGGCCGCCTCCCAGAGAATCATGAGCTGATTGCAATGCAGCAAAAATGAAGACAAACAGAGATCATTTGATATGCATGCAATGAAAATTAGGGTTTCAAACTTCGGGACCTGAAAAGAGGGGCAAAAAGTCAGAATTTTCGAAAACCGGTGTAAACCACTGCGATCAGCATCCTTCAGGCTATCTGCTGGTAAAACTTGAAGTCAAACGGAGCACTTACTATTTATAGTAAGTCAATTTGGAAACAGGCTAAAAATAGCAAGTCAGGTGCATGCGTTGATGTCGACAGACAGGTCACGTGGTGAGGAGCGCCTCATTCAAATTTCAAGTTAATCGGAGCAGTGGAGCTATCAGAAGCAAGTAGTTACTATTTATAGCAAATCACCTTCAAAAATGGGCTAAAAATAGCAGGCCAACTAAAAATAGCAGTGTCAACGGGGTGACAAGGTCGAGAGGATGCAGTGTTTGAAATTTCAAATCGTTCTGAGCTTCAGAGATGCAAAATTCAGAGGGCTTACTATAAATAGCAGGGCATGGATAAACAGGGGAAATCATAAAAAAAATTCTAAGTCTGAAGCTTCATCCAGCAGCCATGGCAAAATGCGCCCAAGTTGATGAATCATAAAAAAATTTCTAAGTATGAAAGCTCGTCCTGCTCACCAGGTGAAATGCGCCAAAGTTCAGGAAAGTCAAAGAAAGTCAACATTTCTCATCCTCCTGCCTAGCTCAAATGCGCCCAAGGGAAACTGGAGAAAACATGAAAATATTCTAAGGCAAAATTTCATCCTGCTCAAGGGGTAAAATGCGCCCATCCTTCATCCAGGCCAAAATGCGCCCAAAATGCAAAAGGTCAAAGAAAGTCAACAATTTTCATCCAGTAGCTAGGCCAAAATGCACCCACCTTGAAGGTTGAATAGCAAGTGTTGAGTTCATCCTCCTCACCCCCCTAAATGCGCCCATCCTTCAAGCATGGCAAAATGCGCCCAAATGAAAGAAAGTCAAAGGAGTCAACGTTTTTCATCCCTCTCCCTATGCAAAATGCGCCCAAAAGCATGCATGTCAAGACGAAAACAAGGAAGATGAAGGGTCACTCCAAGGACGTGGTAACATGTTTCATCCACCAGCTATGCTAAAATGCGCTCAAGAAGGAGATAAGTCAAAGGAGTCAAAGGAGTTCGTCCTCCTCACCCCCCTAAATGCGCCCAAAACAAGCCATGTCAAGACAAAAACGAGAAGTTGAAGAGTCATCCTCCTTGCATGCCTAAATGCGCTCAAGTTGAAGTTGTAAAAGTGAATGAAGGGTGGTAAATGAGGTAAAAGGTGAGTAAAATACTCCAAGGCGTGGTCAAAGCAAGATAAATGCTAGGCGCATTTTCCTCCAAGTGCTATATGCGCCCAGGGTGATGAGTGTTATAAGGTGTTAGAGAATTTTTCCCAAGGCGTGTGAAGTGGTGAAAACAAAATGCTAGGCGTGGTTTTAAATTTTCTTCAAGTATGCTATGCGCCTAGAATGTGAAGTGAGATAAAAGATGTTGTGATGAAATTTTTTTCCTAAGGCGTTGGAGCTTTAAATAAAATGCCTTCCAAGTGTGAAATAAATGCAAGGTGGTGAGTGAGAAATAAAATGTGCTAGGCGCCTTCATGAATAAAATTTTTTCTAAGTGAAGTTGATGAAATTTCCACCACTGGCGAACGAATAAAATTTTCTAAGGCAAATTTTCAAAGTGCAAGGTGATTTAAATTTTTTTTTTCTCTAAGGCAAAGTATTCTCTTCCTTAGAAAATACGCCTAGAGATCAAGGTGATGGAAATTCTTCTTAGAGCGCGAGCAAACTTCACGGTGATGAAGTCAGATGATGGCAATGCAAGATGATTCAAAAATTTCTCAAGTCAGAACACAGGATGATCACAGATGAAGAATGAATTTAAACTGGTGGAATAATATTTTTTCTAAGGTTCAAAATTTAAAAGATTAAATGAACCCGTTCGTTGGGCACCCATGGATTCATCGCGTTCTGGAGAAAATTTTCTTCTGGGTACTGAACATTTGTGATGATAGATGGATTTCCATGTCTTCCGCACTTCGCCAACACTTTTTCAGTGAAGAATTCAATCAGTGCTCAAACTGTGAAATTTTCCCTAAGGGATAATTTAAAATTTTCTAAGGCAGAGCGAATAAAATGAGCTTTCAAGATGAATTTCTCCGGACAACGAATTTAAAGTGAGTTGCCTAGATGATTTTAATCCAGTTCTTCACAAGTAAATTTTCCAGAGCTGAAGAGAAGTAAAGTTCGAATTCAAGTGACAAAGCTCCGACTGGTGAATTAAAAGGATGAATTTAAATTAAATTTTTCGAAAGTAAATTAAAAGATGCCAGTCAAAGTTGAGCTTCTAGAAGAGCAAGATTCCTGACGTCGAGAGACAAGTGTCAGAAATACCAGAGGGGGAAAATTCGAATTTTTGAAGTGGAGTAGTGGAAATTAAATGTACTAGCTATAATTGGCTCCTTCTAGAATTCGATTTTTGGCTATAAAATTGAGAAGTTTCTCACTTGTTTTTCACAGTTGAAGAATTCGAATTTGCTCTGAAGTTTGTTGCTGAGCATTGCTGAAGCTTGAAGAGTTCGAACTTTTGTTAAGGCTGAAGTATTGCTGGATTCAATTTGAAGTTGAGAAGGACGACTTGAGCTTGTTGTTGAGTTCCAAAATCTGAAGTGTATGATTGCTAAAGAGATTTCGACTTAAAGAGGAGTTTGCTGAAGTTCAAAGTTGCTAAAGGTTGAAACTTCTGGAGGTGCGCACTTGCTGATTAAAGAAGGTGCAAATTTGCTTGTGTTGTGGCTGAAGCTTGATTTGTTGCTGAGGTTTGAAGTTGCCAGTGCTAAGAAGGACGCCTTGAGGTGAGAAGTTTCAAAGAGTTTAAAAGGTGCGAACTTGTTGATTGGAGAAGTGTGTATTGAAGTTGCTGAAGCTTGTGAAGTGCGCATTTGCCAAGTGTGAAGTTGCTGAAAGTAGTGAAGTCGTTGAAGCTTGCTTGGAAATTTGTTTCTAAGTGATTGAAGTTCGAAAGCTTGTGAAGGAGAAGTTGAGGTTTGCAGAAGAATTGAATGTTGCAACTTCTCAAATTTTAAAAAGTCGACTGGCAGCCCTGCAAGGTATTTTATTTATTTTTCTAAGTTAAATTGTTGATGAATGTTTATTGTCCTGCAGATGGCTGAGGCAAGGGCGACTGGCAAAGATAACAATGGTGCATCCAGACAGGCTGTGATCAAGAAGCTGAGCAAGACATTTTTGCCAAAGTCAAAATTCATTTCGAAGTTGGGCAAGCTAACAGACACCAACTTGGGCTCCGTCAACCTTGAGACTTTCAAGAACAGAATGCTGGAGATTGGTAGTCATCGACCTTCGAACACTTCGCACAATATTGTTCGAAGTGGGTTATATGCAGCTGCTGGTTTCCCACCAGCCATTCAGTGTTCGGAGCTGATGATGGAGTGCGCCAATTATTATGAGAAGGATCACAGATCGATCATGTCACCGGATGGACAAGTGCTTGCTAATCTCACTCCTTCAGCCATTGGTGAAGCTTTCGGGATTCCGGTGCACAGGGATATGGTTTACAAGTCCAGAGAACGAGTTGAGCGAATGTACGCTTCTGCATTCGAGAGATGCATGGAGACAATCAACACTCACTGGATGAGTAATCCTAAGCCTTCTTGTACGAAGCTGCCGAAAGAAATTATTGCAGATGACCTGAAACAGGAATATTGTGATCTCATTATGATGCGGAGTCGAGTTGGAGGTTGTCCACAGTCATTCATTTTCGAGCCATGGATGTTTTATTACATCAACCTCGTGTTGGAAGGGAAAGATTATGTCAACTGGGCTGTGATGATCAGTGACAATTTGCACGAGCAGCTCCTGAGCCTGAGAAGAACGAAGACGTTCTATATGAGCTCTTACGTCATCTACATGCTGGCTCGTATGACGAAGTATAGAGGGATTTCTTACAAGGAACCTGTCGGTTGTGGCTCTCACCAATTCAAAATTCATGAGGCTTGTCCGCAATTACACCTGGCTAGCACTACTCATTACAAGCGTGTCAATGACGCCTTCATCATGCACATTACGAGATTGCTTCAGGAGAAGATGCATCACAAAATCTCTAGAGAGGCCCAAGAATTGATTGAAAGGTATGGGTGCTGGTTTATTCAGTTTCCGAAATTTTCTTACATAAGGCTGCAAGGTTTTTCATCGTACCCATATAGGCTGCCTAAGTACCCAACTGATAGAATTTTAATGCTAGAGATATCTAGGCAATTGGTTACCTATGATAAAATTCAAAAGAAGAAGAAGGGAGGGATTGAATTCCCAATTGTCATGGGCAACTCGGATGAAGTGTGTCCTTCATTACAGGCAGCCAGAGAAGCCGAGAGTGAGCTTCAATTTTATCACTTTTCCTATCACACTAGGCGACAGCACTATGATCCGCACAATAACATCAAATGGGTACTGTCAGAGGAGTTTAAACACAAGGCAAATATTGAGGACTATTGGGCTGATGCATCAGATGAGATTGAAGTCAGGAAAAGAATGTTCTCTCGGTTGCCAATTACTTTGATCAGGGAGTGCGAAGTTGTTCCGGTTCCAGACCAAGTGAATGAGGATATGGACGTTGTCCATCCGGATTATGCAGCAGTGAGAGATACTCCGCTTCCGCTCCCGGATTGGTCAGAACCAGAGGTTGCTGACTTGGACACACTTTCTATTCCGGTCTTGACATTTACCAGAGCATGGGTTGACAGGCGTGTGAGCAGATTGAAGAGTAGGTCAATTGCTTTGACTTACAACTTAATGGGAGATCACAGGACACCCACCACCAGAAAGAAGCAAATCACACGAGGTCCAGAGTCCAGAAGGAAAGAGCCAGTTCGGCAGGAGCCTATTCAGCCAGAGCCTCCACGTGTCGCAGTTGAGTCACCCACGCCATTGGAGGCACGTTCTCCAAGTATCCAGGAAGTTTCCTTGTTTGCTGATCAAAGGAATGCATTGAATCAGGTGCAAGCAGTACAGGAGAATAATCAGCCTCCACGGAGAGAGTCGGTTGGCCAGAGCGTCAACGCACCTACTAGAGTTGATCAACAGGATGATGAGGGGACTATTACTGACCCTCAGTTTCAGCAGGAGTTAGAGGCGGCTTTGGAGGATGATGATGATATAGTTTCAGGAGACACTCAGCCCCTTGAGGACGATGAGCCTCGCCAGAATGATGTAGAAGTTGAGCAAGTTCCAGAAGTAGAGGCACAAGAGTAGCAACCCTTTGATATACAATACAATGTGCCTAATTGGCTTAGGGATAGGATGAGAAGAAGCCCCAGTGAGGAGATTGATCCCGCAGTTGAGATGGAAGAATTTTTGAACAGGATCAGTGCACCTCCACAGAAGAAGAGAGCACGAAAGTTTTCGAAGATATCAACTGATGAGGATGGTTCCCGTACCCTTCACATGGCTGTGCCACAGGTTGATTGTGACCGAGATGAACCAGTGCCGGAGAATTACATGGTCACAACTTTGGAGTTAGGACGCCCCACAGGTGCACAGATTGTAGAAGAGTGTGATAACTCCTACCTCGCCCTCAAGGACAGATTATTCAAGAAGGAAGGAAAGTATAAAAAGTTGAAAAGAGAACACAAGGCTTTAATTGGATATGTGCATCAGCTGTCTCGTCCTCGTGGGCAGGAAATTCCAGTGATAGAGCTTCCACCTGAGGTACCCAGAGAGTCAATCAGTGGCTTGTTGGAGTTAGGGAAGATGGCACAGGAAGCAGACAAGTGGGTCACAGGAGTTCGTGCTGAGGCATAAAAGTTTATGGAGGACCTTGCTTTTGCTTTTCAGCAGGCTTCCAGTATTTTGGCATGAATGGAGGCAGTTGATCAGGCTTGGGGTGATGCTTTTGTCTATCAGAGCAAAGTAATTCAGCGTCTTGAGGCATTGAGGCATGTTCCGTTGCGATTGCTCATTGATGGAGGCGTCATTCAGGAGAATGACATGTATGATTTTTCTAGATGGTATTCTTCAGCAATCACGGGGCGTGGTTTCTTCAACGCAGCACAGGCAGATTCAGCCAGGATACATAAGGCTATGGCCAATATCATTGATGGAGTTCAGAATACTTTTGAGGCCATATTTGCTAGGCGGTTGAATCCAGATGAGGTGAATGTTGATAATTTGAGGGGTAGGCTGGTGCCTTTCTTTTTTGAGGTGAAGACCTTCGTACAAGATGATTTCGAGAACACTTCTACTTTCTCCGCCTTGATTCAGAGCACGTAGGATTCCTTAGTTGCTTGGAGAAAATCTTGTACAAGGCATGAACATTCAGTCACGGTGTTAGAGTTCGAGCTTGATTGTATTCCAACCATTTCGGTTCAGGAGGTTGAGGCTGTACTTGGCAGATTCGTTGAGTTTGCAGCCAGAGAAGGAGAACGGGAATGCACTACTGGACGAGGATCTTCTAGAAGACTGATTATGGGCATTAATTGCCTTTTCTATTTTGGGAGTGAGTGGGAATCTTTGTTCATTTATTACACCACTCCCCATTTTGGCAGTTTTTAGGGTTAGGGCTGAGGTGGCTTAATCTTAGCCACTCTATTGATTGTAACCCTAGCCGTCTTTTGGACTAGGCTATCTATAAAAGGGGGAGTCCCCCTCATTTGTAACTCAGTAGAGTAGATATCAGACATTAGCATTAGAGCTTGGAGACTAGAGGGTAGAGTATAGTAGACATTTTGTTTAGTGTGGAGAAGAAAGAAAGTTTTCCCTTTGAAAACTTTTGTGGAGATTGTTGTGTAACACTTTCATGATAATAGATCTTTTCATTGATGGTGGAATTCGTCTTTGTCATGAATAGCTAGCAAGGTCTCTTCTTCCTTTCGGATCCAAGTAGCATAATTCTCATTTCATGCAAGTAGTTTACTTTGATGTGTGGCGTTTTATTGAGGTAGCTTCATTTTATTCCATACCACTAGCAGCTTGTTGATGATAAGTTCGCCTTGCGTGGTCCACTGGAGATTATCTTGAGTTTAACTTCGATTGTGATTTGTATACTTATATGCGTCGTCTTGATGGTATATGTATGCTAAATTGTAATTTGAACATCTTTTGCTGTCCCTTTGAAGATTGCACTAATTTCGCTGAAGCTGTCCGACGTGAGGCTAGGTGAAATTCAGTCGAAGTCTGCCAAAATTGAGCTCCACATATCCTGCATTTAGAATGGAATATAAGTTTCTTAGGCCCTATACTCATTTACTTTCCGCGCATTTCTGATTAGCTTTAGGAAAACGAACTTATCGCCAAATCATATGCACAAAATCCCCTTCAAAACACATATCTGCTGTTAACTGCAAGAACCTTGAACAATTGTGTAAGTCCCCTCGTAAGAACACAACAATACACATCAAACCAACTGAGGGTGTTCCAAGTATTTCGGAACCTTGGAGTTGAACGTGTGATCTATCTCGCAATCTTAGCACACGAAATACTTTGATCAAGAGAGAACGGAGTAGCCTTCGGACTATTTTGTTCTGCTGTTTGGTGCGGTCACAAAAACCACGTCAACAATACCCAGGAAAAATACATTTCAAAGACTTACTGTCCAATCTCGTCCTTTGTACCTTGGGAACATGCATGGAAGTTGTACATCCAAACACTATGAAATGCGATATAGAGGGCTTCTTCCTAGTCCTTGCTTCTTCAAGTGTGATATTTTCCAACACTTTGGTGGGTGCTTCATTCAACAAATACACTGCTATGTGAATTGCTTCAGCCCATAATGCAAGAGCAAGATCTGCATCCTTCAACATACATCACACCATTTCCACAATAGTATGATTATGCCTCTTTGCAACGCCATTTTGTTGAGGCATGTAAGTAGTGGTCAACTGTCTTTGAATCCCATGTTCTTGAAGGTAGTTTGAAAAATAATTACTTGTGAATTCCCCCCCTTGATTTGTGCAAAGGGCTCTAAGAGAATGACTTGATGACCTTTCTACGATGGCTTGAAATTGTTTGAATTTCTCAAGTCCTTGATTTTTGTGAGCCAAACAATAAACCCACATTTCTTTAGAATAATTATCCATAAAGAGTAGGAAATACTTGGCATTGTAATGACTTGATGGCATTGGTCCACATAGATCAGTGTGAACCAATTCTAAGGGACTTGAGGCTCTATTCTTTGCAGCAGGAAAAGGAGCCCGATGTTGCTTTCTAGCAAGAAAATGTGAGCAAAGAACTTATTTCTATATGGGGGGAAGTCCCCACAGCATATCTCTCTTACTCAATGCTTGAAGATGGCCAAATCTTTGATGCCAAAGCATTGTGGATGCATTAGTTTTCATTGCAAGGGCCTCATCTTCATGTTTGACATCAACAAGCTGAAACATCTTTTTGACCTTTGAAGCACGAGCAACAACTTCACCATTTTTGGACTTATCTTGAACGAGACAAAGTTTCTTTCCATTATGACGATCAATTCAACTTTTGAGTTTGCTGAAGTAATTGACTTACAGAGAGAAGGTTCTTTGTGAGCCCTGAAACATATAAAACCTTTGTAATTTTGCATTTGTGAGTTTTGAGGGGCAAGGAAATATCACCAATTCCTTGAACTTCATAGGATGTGTCATTGCCGAGGGATACTTGCCCATATGAGGTGGATGGAGTGAGATCACAAAACCACTCTTGCTCTTCTGTCATATGTTTCAATGCACCAAAATCAACATAACATACTAAACTGTTTGAAGTGGAGGCCTTTGTTTCTGCAGCATACAAGAAATCCTCTTCATCTGAATCTCTTGTAGATGCAACATTGCCATGTTGCTTATTAGTTTTTTTTTTGCCAATGGGGATTCTTCTTCTTGCCCCCTTGAGAAGGTTTCTGTGGCTTTCTGTGGCTACATTCACTATTCGCATAAGGATTGTACCAACAATCTTTGAGATCGTGTCCCTTTCTTCCACAAATGAGACAATTCTCTTTCTTGGTAGAAGAGTTTTCCTGATTTGGTTTTGATGAACCTGATGGACCACTTTGACATTCTGGTTTTCCCTTCTGCTTTGCTGCAAGGGCCTGATTGTCTTGGGATTCTAAAGTCTCACCATGGATTGCTTCATCTTGTTGAAGCAAGTATACCAACTCTTCAAAAGAAGGTGTTTTACTTGCCACATTGAGACAAGTGACAAACACGAAACAAAGGGGGTAATGCTCTAAGGACTATGGGTACAAGAGATGCATCTGTTACTTCTTCCCCTAATGCTTGCAGTGATGTCTCAATCTCTGCTACTCTTCTAAGAAATGTCTCTACTTTCTCATCTTTTTGCATTTGAAGGCAATGTAAGTGTGTAATGTCCCCTTCTCGAGCTTAACCTTTTTTGTTGACCATTGGCCTATTCTGGAAACCCGTAGGCTACTCGAGGGTGAAAATTAGGGTTTCATGGTTGGTGGTTTCTATTGCTCGTGGATTGGTGATTGAACTGCGGATTCCTTCTGGGTTTTTCGTGAGCTTCGCGGTGATGTGATTTTCTTGGCATTCTGAGCACTTTCATGAATTTACTATTTTTAGTAAATTCTATTTCTGGCAGTGGTCCTGTTGGCTTCGGCATGGTTGGCTCTCATCTTCAGTCAGTCCAATTGGTTTGATCAATCTTGACCTTGGGAAGCATTTTTGGTGAGATTTGTCCAGTTGATTTAAAATGTTATATTTTAAAGTTATGTTTTAATATTGTGACCCCTTGGTCTAGTGAAACAACTTTAAGTTGTTCTTAAAAGGGGGACTTTGAGGGGTGGCACCTCATGAAGATATTTCTATATTTCCTAAAGGTTCAAAAACAATTGCTTGAAAAGGGACGCCTATCTTTTGGAGAAGATTATTTTAAATTAAAGTCAAAATTACTATTTGCCTACGGAATGTAATTCAAATCTTACATACTACTGGCAAACTAGTCATGTGCAGAACATAGAATAAAACAGTAACCGGAAAGATATCATATTTGAACACCAGAAACTTTATTCATCATCAGGAATATCATGTACAATCCAAGAGTATCAGTAGTGCTTAACAATATAACCATCGGCACATAACTCATAACATTTCCCCGACTATCCCAACAGGCTACATATAACGTTCGACGGTGGTTAGATAACCAACCGACACGACGTTTCATAACAACATTAACATTAACATTAATCTGAACATGATTTCCCGAAAGTACATGACGTATTTAATCTATAACTTTATCAGCAATTGGCCGACTACGACCAATGCCGACTACAGCCGACAACAAAGTAAAATATACTGCTAACATCATCCCCCCCACAAAAGAAGTCGTCTTCCAGACGACATACATATAGCAAGACAAGTTCAATGAGAAGTAGGGGGAAGGTTGTGTGTCCCTGGATGCACAGATGACGTCAGAGTAGTAGAAGAATGCTCTGCTCGTAGTCGCCTCACCTCCTCGGTACGTGTGCGAAGCTGCCGATCTGCCAGTATCTCCCTCTCCCTCGCCGCCTTTACCATACGGGCTGCCTCCATCAGTTGGCTTTTTGCCTTCTCCGCCTCTGCACTCTTGGCCGCCAAATCAACATCTTTTGCAGCCAACTGATCTTCCAATGCTTTCACTCGTTGCTTCCATGCTTCCTCTTTCTACTTTGCTTCCTCCTCCAAGACGGCCACCCGAGGCCCCAAGACCTCCAATCGAGCTCCCCTCTCACTAGCAAGCCGAGTTTGTTCGGCCAAGTCATTCTGGATGCTCCTTATGGTAGCAGTGGACTCGTCCTTAACCCTCTGCAGGAGTCTATAGGCTTCCACTCTTCGTGATACCGCTACCTCAGTAGAAAATACTTGGCGTTTCATGAGAATAAAGACATCCCGAAAGGCAAGCTCTATGTGATATAAGCTTTCCAGAACCCCTGCGTCTCGCCCTACTAGTCTCGGTGGTCAACCCCGCCAGGCGCTCATCATTGCAGGAGTCTCTCCTGCTGGCCACTCGCCGAATATCCGTGCGAACTCAGCCTCACACCCCATCTGGACGAATCCTTGGATGCGCTGAACTTCCTGGCCCACTAGAGGAGATCGACCAATCCTCAGGTCTCTGGAAACCTGTCCCACGCGGATCATCAACCTGCCCATATGCTCTAGCTCCTGTACATATCGTTGTACCGTGCCTAGTGGGTCTGATGGGTCTGGTTGTGACATCTCCACAACTAATTCCTCCGTGGAGTCACCCTCCTTGTTCTCCTCATCGCCAGGTTCTGTCTCCTCCTGGGGCGGTTCCCCGACTATCTGCTGAGGCTCATGTATGGCTGTCCCTCGTGCCTCTTCTGTTCTAGCCTCAGGGTGTGCAAGTGCGTCCTTGCCAAGTCTGGCCGTCTCACTTTGCTGAGTGTGAACGATTGGCCCTTCCTCACCCCCTAGTCCCTATGAGGGACTCTTCTCCCGCTGTTCTGACTGCTCGGCCACTTCCAAGGTGAGGCCTACTGATCCCAACCAGCTATCAATCTGGGCTACCCCGGGCGCTCCTGGGGCTGGAGTAGTCTCCTCAGTGGCCGCCATCGTTCCCCCAGTTCCTGCTACTGAGGTTGCCACTCCTGACGCTGCCGAGCCTGGTAGTGGTGTAAGGGAACAGGCCGTTGGCAATATCTCGACAAAGGCAGTGGAACCTGCCGATATAGTGGTTGCTCCCTGTGATGTCGTAGTGGCAAGTGGTGCCCACCCTGGCGATGCACCTGGTAGTGAAGCAGCTACCCTCAACATTCGCCCGGCTCCAACTAGCGAAACAGGAAGAGTGAATGTCACTGAGTGTGTGTTCTTCCTGGCTGGCGGTGCGGGAAGAGTAAACCCTGCCGGCTGCAACAATGGTATGTCGATCTCTCCTGCTTCCTGACCACCGATGGCGACGGACACCTCCTCATCGACCGGTGGACTAGACTCCGAGGGCGAGGAAGATAAATCAATGGGCTCATCCCTGTCCGATGCATCACTCTGTTCAGAGGCCTCCTCCGCTGATGTTTCCTCTTCCACCGACGCCTCCTTCCATTTTCTCTTCTTTCCTGAAGCCGTGCCCTCGCCAGCTTGCTTCGCTTCCAGTTCAGACCAGTAAAATACTATCGGCAACCCAGGATCCAGGTGAGTGAGTGGCTGCAATCGACCCCAATTGCCTTCGGGCACCTGTGTGTGAACGACATCGAGAAAGAGGGCTATAGCATGCTGGGTCATGTAGAAAGCCTTATGCCTCTGCGATAAGAAATCTCTCATCCTCTCTGCGAGTAGCCTCGCCCAGTTGTACACTCGGCCGACGCGGAGTCCTACCATGTAGTCCACCATCTAGATAGCAATATCTGACGCTCGGCTGGCACCTGTGAGTTGACATTTTATTAAGTCCATCAGGCATTTCCATTCGGCCGATGGCAGATAGTGTTTCTGGAGGCCCCTGTTTCCTTTTTTCCATATGGTCTCTTGTTCCTCCGCTGTCAGATCATTGCGACACACTTGTTTGATTAACACCTCCTTGTGCTGCTGTGTCATTTTCTTGGGTTTGTTAACCCCTATTCCGGCAGCTGGAACGCCAAACACTCGCTCAAAGTCTTGTGGCCAAAATGAAATGGTGACTGAGCAACCTCTGTAATCAATTGTCGATTTGTGCGTATGCCTGCAATAGTTGTCCACCATCGCCTTCAGCCAAGGCTCAAACTCCCGAGAATTGAAGAAAGGCACTATCACAGCTTTGTCTACCCGAGCGTGCTGAAGCGCAACCTTCAAGGAGTGGTCCTCGGGAGTGCTTCGCCACCACTGTTTGCACTCGTTGCCAGTAAGATTCTCCCATGCCATCGTCTCATTATCAGCATCCATCTTCTTCCTTTTCCCTACCGAGGCTACCTTCGGTCTATGCTGCATTACCTTCTTTCCCTTGTCCATTTTGCTGTCAATTCGGCGATTCCAGCCGATTTTATAACCTTCGAGACGGTTACCGAAACTGCCGAAACTATCAAAATTGTCGGACTCCAATTCTCGCAGTACCAACCGAAACTGCCAAAACCCTGAAAAAGGTTGGAAATGCCGTACGCCCTAGAGAGACTGAATTTGTACGGACTGGAGATTCTGTGTCTGAAAGGGCCGTACGACCTGACAACTCTGGCAACCTTGTACGACTTGAGAGGGCCGTACGACCTGGAACACTTGAAAAATTCATACGACTTGAAAGATCTATGAAATCCGTACGACTCTGCAACTCTGGAAATTTCGTATGTTTTGACTGGAGGGCTGTACGCTTTGACTGAATGGCTGTACGATGTGAGAGAAGAGTGAAATCCATACGACCTGAGAACTTGGTAAAATCCGTACTTGAGAATTTGGCGAATGTTGTAAATTCTGTACGGCCTGGCAACTTTGGGAAATTCGTACAACTTGGCTTTTCTATGGAATTCGTACGACCTGAAGACTTGGTGAATTCCTTGCGACCTGGACACTGTGAATTCCGTACAGCCTGTAGATCTTGCAAATTCCGTACGACCTTGGGCTTCTGTGAATTCCGTACGACCCTGGGCTTTTGTGAATTCCGTACGGCTTGAAAGACTGGTGAATGTCGTACGCCTTGAGGTACTTCGCCGAAATCGCCTGATGTGATGATGCCGTACGCTGTGCAGAGAATGAAAACGCCGTACGCTGTGAAGACTTGTGACAGCCATACGATTTGGAGATCCTTTGAAGGCCGTACGACCTCAAGACTTAGAAATTGATGAGGGTGTCGTACGATCTCCTTCCTTGTACTTGACGTGCCTCTTCTACTGATAAATCCGTACGGACTTTTGTTCTCTTCTCTCCCTGTGTGATTTTGTTTTGTCCCAGATAGCTCGTTTTTAGATGGCCGTACGATTGGGGTTTCTGTATTTATTTTAATTCCAACTTTATTTAATTTGATCACTTTCTCCCTTAGGCGCCCACTTCTTCTCATGACTACTTGTATTTTAATTTTTCGCATTTTAATACTTCTTTTCTTGGTGTCCAAGTCGTTTAATTTATTATTTAATTTTTTCTCCTTTCTTTTACTTTCTTTTCTGATTTCCTTCACATTTCTTTTATTTTTTTCTTCTTTTTTCTTTTTTCTCCATTCGCCTTGTTCTTCCTTATTTACTCTTTTATTTTCCTTTATTTTCTGATGTCTCATAGCTTTTTTCCTTTCTATTTTTATTTTTTTCAACTTATGCTCATTTTCTCTCTCCTCCCTTCTCTCTTCTTTTCTTTTCATCCCTCTAGCTTCGCTGTGTTCCCGAACTTTTAATTCCGAGGTGTAGTACCATTTACATGTGTGTGGTGGCCTTTCATAACATTCTTCCTCATAGCACGTTCCTATATACTCTATATCAAACCATTTATCAAGTAAAGGGGCAGGACCAATACCTCGAAAACTTCCATCGATGTACCTTCCGCCGTACTGTTGATACCACGTAACATCGTCGCCTTGTACTGTTGGTGGTCCCGCTAGGTTAGGAATTATTTTCCAGAGTCCATCTTGAGTTGCGATCTTCCTAACCCTTGGTATTTTTCTTCTTTCTCGACGCATTTGTTTCAGAAGGTCTTCTATATACCCGTCCACCGTTGACACAAATGTATCTTCTGTCCTCAACACTGTCTTTAAGCAAGGCGCCTTTTTCTCGAAGTAAGCCTCCCATTGTTCATCGTCCCAGTCCACCTCCTCGTCACCCTTCTGGTGCTCGTTTTGTTCATGGCCTTCTTGTTTCTCTTTTTCCGCCTGGGCTTCCGTGTCCAATTCCTTGGCTACATATCCTCGTTTTACTCCTTCATAAGGGGCCACATAGTGCTAGTGTCCCCCATTCTACGCCATAGGGTAAGGGTTCCAAACACTGCATTGGTTAGGTGCTTGTGTATTCGTGGTACTGCAATTCCTTTCACTCGCTTCTCTGCCAACCTTTCTTCAATTATTCGATCTCGGCTTGATTCTGTCCAGTCATCATCTGCTACATATCCGGGACCTCCTAGTCCCTAGTCTTGTTTTCTCGGCCCATCACTTTGCACAGGCCAATCTTCCTTTGTGGCATAGCCCAACATGTTGATGGCGATAGTATTCTTCTCCTTTCTCTCCTGATATAGCTTTAACTTCGATCCGTTGATTGCCTCCGATATCAGTGACCCATCTAGATTTTCTAGCTTTATAGAACCATTGTCACCTACTTCTCGTACTCAGAACGGTCCTAACCAACGAACTTTAAACTTCCCCAGCTTGATCTCGTTACGGCCGTTATATTTCAAAACTAACTGGCCCGACCGGAAATTCATTCGTCGGAGATGTGTTGTGACGTTTTTCACACATCGCCCCATTGCAAATGGGGACCCCCTAATTTTGGCTTTGCTTTTCGGTCCGTTTGTTGTTGTCTCTCTTTTCTACTGTCTGCCTTTCTGGGGACATTTCCGTCTGCGAGTTTAAACGCGAAAATTCTGGCCAAGTCTGAAGATTAGGGTTTCATTTTTCCTGGTCAGTCCGAGGTCGAGTAAAGTGAATAAATTGAAAATTGAGCTTAACGTTTGTGTTAGTGTGCTTCCAGCAGGCTCCCAACAAATTTTCATCAGATTCTGAGGTACTTACTATTTTTAGTAAGCATGTAATTGCAGGCAATTCGTCAGCATTTTTGAGATTCCGACAGTCACACGGCATTTAGAGCGCATCAGGCTGTTCGTATGCAAAATTTGAGCGAAAACGGACAACTTACTATTTTTAGCAGTCTAGCTTCCGGGACAAATTTCAGGGTTCAGATGCAGAGTTTTTCTTTGCATGTTGGCATATTCCTTCTGGGTTTTTCGAGACCTTCGCGATGATATAACATGCAAAACGAGACGATCACTTTCAGAATTCAGTCTTCCGAGGCTATTTTTAGGGTTTGCATGTCAGTGTTTCTTTTGCATGTCGGGTGATTCCTGGTGGGTTTTTCGAGAGCTTCGCAATGGTGTGACATGCAAACAAAGATACTCACTCAGTAAGGAACTTGCTATTTTTAGCAGGTATGTCCCGGCAGCCGCCTCCAAGTTCAAAATTACAAGCCGATCGCAACAGAAACGAGAAACAGATTCATTTGATGCGCATGCAGAGCAAATTGGGGTTTCCAACTTCGGAGCCTAAAATAGAGTAAAAGTCAAAATTTTCGCCGATGTAAACCATCGCGATCAGCATCCATCAGGCTATCTGCTGGTGAAATTTCAAGTCAAACGGAGCACTTACTATTTATAGTAAGTCAATTTGGAAACTGGCTAAAAATAGTAAATCGAGTGCATGCGTCAGTGTCAGCCAACAGGTCCCGTGGTGAGGAGCGCCTCATTCAAATTTCAACTCGATCAGAGCATGGGAGCTATCAGAAACATGAGGTTACTATTTATAGTAAACCACCTTCAGAAACATGCTAAAAATAGCAGGGTGACTAAAAATGGCAGTGTCAACAAGTTGATGAGGTTATAAGGATGCAGTGTGCGAAATTTCAAGTCGTTCCGAGCTTCAGAAGTGCAAAATTCAGAGAGCTTACTATAAATAGCAGGGTGTGGAAACTGGCGAAAACGAAGAAAGTTCTAAGTCTGGAAGCTTGTCCAGCAGGCCTAGCAAAGTGCGCCCAGTTGATGAGAAGGCATGAAAATTTCTAAGAGTGTTGAGCTCGTCCAGTACACAGGCCAAAATGCGCCCAAAGCACAACTGGTCAAAGAAAAGTCAAAGAATTTTATCCTGTAGACATGGAGAAATGCGCCCACCCTCAAGGAGAAAATTTAAAAAATTTCTAAGTCTCATCCTCTTGCCACCTCAAAATGCGCCCAAGGGAGGTTGAAAGCATAAAAAAAATGCTAAGTATGAAGTTCATCCTGCTCAGGGGTCAAAATGCGCCCAAGGCACAAGAAGTCAAAGAAAGTCAATGAAGTTTATCCTGCTCAGGGGTCAAAATGCGCCCAAGGCACAAGAAGTCAAAGAAAGTCAATGAAGTTCATCCTCTTGCCAGGCTGAAATGCGCCCAAGTTGAAGTTGTAAATGGTAAATAAAGGTGGTAAGCGAGGTGAAATATGATTGAAGCATGGTAAAAGGTGGTCAAAGGTGGGTGTTATTCCTTTCCTTGCCTCAAATGCGCTTAAGGGTGGTGAATGTTTGTTATGTTGCAAGGTGTTGCCTAGGCGTGATTTTAAAATTCCTCTTCAAATGCTATATGCGCCTAGGGAGATGGGAGTCATAAGGTGTTAAAAATATTTTCTAAGGCATGTTGAAGGCGTGATTTTCTTCAAGTATGATATACGCCTAAGGTGGTGAAGTGTTAGAAAAATTCCTAAGGCATATGTAGTGTGAAAATTTTCTAAGGCATGGTGAAGAAATATGTGTGAGGTGGTGGAAATAAAATGGCAAGTGCTAGGCGCCTTGGGTAAAAATAAAATATTTTCTAAGTGTTGGAGAATTTGCCTAGGCGTTGGAATATTTTTCTAAGATGTGAAGTGTTTGCGAGTGGCAAGTGAAAAATAAAATGTGCCAGGCACCTCTATGAATAAAATTTTCTAAGTGAAGTTGATGTTCTTCTCGCTGGCAAACGACCAAAATTTTCTAAGGCAAATTTTCAAAGTGCAAGATGATTTGAAAATTTTCTAAGGCACAAATATTTTCTTCCTTAGAAAATACGCCTAAGTCTGATAAAGTGATGAATTTTCCTGAAGTCCGAGCAGAGTTGCCAGAAGTGAAGTCAGTGACTGCCAGCTCCACAGGATTAAAAAAAAAAAGAATTTTCAAGTCAGAGCAACAAAATTCTCAGAGGGGATGAAGAAATGAAATAAATTGTTGAAATTTTTTTTTCCAAGGTTCAAAATTCCAGAAAATTAAATGAACCCGTTCGTTGGGTACCCATGAGTTCGACGCATTCTGAGGAAAATTTTCTTCTGGGTATTGAAGATTATCGATGAGGAGTTGATTTTAAAGCCTTCCATGCTTCGCTGCGGCCTTCCGGATGAAGATTTTAAGTGGGCACCAGGTTGATAAATTAAACTTGAAAATTTTCTAAGGCAAAATGAAGAAAATGTGTTTTCAAGGTGAAATTCTCCAGACGATGGATTTGAAAGGAGTTGCCTAGGTGGATTTGCCCAGGCTCTTCGTGAGGATAGTTTTCTTGAGCCAGAAATGAATAAAATCAAGGTTGTCAGAACTCCAGCAGGTGAAATGAGTTTCTCAAAGATGATACGCCCTTGAAGATGAGTTGCAAATTTGGCTAAGGCATGAAGAATTTGAACGTGAAGTTGGCTAGTGAAGACGATGAACGCTTGAAAGTTGGAGCGTGAAAATTAGGTAAGTAAAGTGATTTTATATTATAAAAGCGTTCTAATACCCTTCTCCTTGCTTGTTTTGCAGGGGGGAACGTCGAGACCAAGCGGTGATGACTTAGAGTGATGAAGCAAGTGATTCAAGACGACATCTCAACCTCGAAGGAAGAAAGTTGCAAGAAAATGGCTAAGTGTTGAGACTCAAGTGACAAAGAAGAAGTTGAAGAGCAACATCAAGAAAGAAGATCGAGAACAGTGTGAACGCGTCTACAAACGGGAATCTTCTAGAAGGATGATGGACATTATGGCTCATTTATTACCCCACTCCTCTTGGTGGCGGTTTTTAGGGCAAATCTTGTTTAGGGCTGAGGTGGCACAATCTAGGCCATCCAGCTGATTGTAATCTGAGCCGTCCGTTGGACTTGGCCAACTATAAAGGGGGAGTCCCCCTCATTTGTATTCCATTAGATTAGAAGCAGAGCTTAGAGGAGTAGAGAGAAGTTCATAGAATAGAAAGTAAAGTAGTGTAGATTGAAAAGGAAGGAAAGTCTTCCCTTTGGATACTTTGTAAGAAGTTGTCATGTATGCATTCATAATAAAAGAATTTTTCATTGATGGTGAATCCTTCTTTGTTGTGAATAGTTGTTGAGGCTTCTTCGTCCTTCCAATTCACGTAGCATCTTTCAAGTAGCTTAAAGTAAAATAGTTTTCATTATCATGCAAGTAGATGTTAGTTGTGGACTTGTGGTGTTAATTGAGACAACTTCATTTCATCCATACCACTAGCGGCTTGTTGACGGCAGGTCTGCCTTGTGTGGTCAACTGGAAAACTTTACAAACTTAACTTCAATTGTGATTCATGTGTTCGTATGCGTCGTTCTGATGGTGCTTACATGTTGAGTTATAATTTGAAAACCTCTTGTCACTCCCTTGAAGATTGCACCGACTTTGTGTAAGTTGTCCAACGTGAGGCGGAGCAGAGTCTGGTCGAAGTCTGTCGAGATTGATCCCACATTCCATCCTTAGATAAAAGATTAACTTCTTAGGCCCTACCCCCTTTTTAATTCAGTTCATTTCCGGTTAGAATTAGAAAACCCGTGCTCACTTGCCAAATCATTTGAATTGCACGGAAGCCCTTAGTCTACTGTTTGTTGTTAGCCGTCGAACAATTGTGTAAGTCCCCTTGAAATACCAGCAATATCACATCGAGCCAAACTGAGCCTATTCGCACTTAAGGAACCTTGGAGTTGAAAGCATGATCTTACTCGCAATCTTAGCATGCTGAATACTTTGTTCAAGAGAGGATAGAGCGTCCGTTGGGAGACTTTATTCTGTGTTGGTGTGGTCTCAAAAACCACGTCAACAAGATGCTTGTCGTGCCAATATTTTGTTCGCCGTTGCATGTTCTCCATCGCCCATTGTGCCATCACCCTTCGCTCGTCCAGCTTATTCAGTTGGTATAGTCTTTCCTTTAAACTTTCAGTATCGCCCAACCGATTCTCCATGGCTATCCTTAGGCTTGGTACCATATACTCCATCGACATCACCGCCTCCTGACCGTACATTAATTGGAAGGGCGTGTGGCCCGTTGTTACTTTGTACGTTGTTCGATATGCCCATAGGACGACTGGTAACCTTTCTTCCCAGTCAGCTTCTTCCACGCCACATGATTTGTGAATAACTAATATGTCATGTCCCCATGTTTGGCGAGCATCAGAGTTCGTAAGAGTTAGCCTATTATGCGACCCTCGTAGGCTGATAGGTTGGATAGAGGGGCATTTCGGAGCTTGGCTCAACTTTAGATTGGCAGTGTTGATCAATTGGCTTTCGTTCGGGCTCATTTGGACGTTTCTTGCAGTAGTTGCTATTTTTAGCAGTTGTTGGCAGTCGGCGTGGGACCCCTGCTATTTTTAGCAGTATGGATTTGGCAGCATTCAGAATCACTTCAGTGTTCGTCAGCTTCAGACGGATCAGTCATCGGATGAGTAACGTGGGAGATATTAATATTTAATTATATTAATTAAATATTAATTATTGATGGTTATAATATAAAGTTATAATATTAAATTATAACTTAAGTGATTCTATTTGAGGGGGTCGCCCAACATCAGGGAAGGGGTCATTTTTGCATATTAAATTTATAATTTAATATTTGGCTGAGACTATTGAATTAATAAAAGAATTAAAAGTCAAATATTTTAAAATTCCCTATCTTTAAGGAAATCGCACTTTTGAGAAGAATATAGGCTTTGCATTGGGATTAGAGCCATTATGACATTTGTGAATTGAAAATGGATCAGTCTTTGCCAGAGAACGGAAGCTTTCGGGTTTCAGTCTCGAATTCCTTGGAGAACGAGCCATCTCCACTGGAAGCAATTCAGAGGGTGTGAAATAACACCTGATTTATTGCCAGTTAGAGATTTCTTCATTCAGAGGAAATCATTGAGCTTCAGAGGGTATTTATTTAATCAGGGTTTCAGAGAGACATTCATCTTCAGAGGTTACAGAGTAACAGTCTTCCAGCAGAGGTTCATTCTATTCAAGCGTCTATTTCAGAGATAGCTGGAGACTCCAGTCCAAGGCCGTACTTTATTGTTGCAGCTTCAGGGCGTACACCTGCTGCTACAGGCCGTACCACTTCAGCAAGAGCCGTACTTATTCAGGAAGTTTGATTTATAAAATTCCTTCAGAGGTTATACAAACTGTGGCGCCTATCTCTTCACTCCAGGAGACTTCAGAGAAAGCCGTATTTTTATTTATATTTATTATTGCTGTATCCTGGCCGTACTGTTGCTGTACCAGGCCGTACTACATCTGGGAAGGCATTTTTGTTCTGGACTAAAGCGCCTATCCTCAAGCTTCTAGTCTTCATCACCTTGGGGCGCTAGGGTTGCTGGAGTCTTTTGAGTTCATCAGACGGGAGGAGAAACGAATATTTATTGCAGCTGTACCATCTCAAGCTGATCATTTATTGCAGCCGCATGTTATCAGGTTCTTTACATCAAAACATCATTGCTTTTTAGGTTGCATGTAACTGGGTTTTATTGTAATCGCCTCAGAAGATTCTATATTAAATAAGCTTCAGTATTTGAGATAGATCTTGTAATTTCCAAAGATATATATATATTTTTTATAGAATTTATCTTTCAAATTATTGCAAAATCGCCATATTGCATTTTATGCTCAAAACCCAAGAAACGTAAAAAAAAAAACCCAAAACTTCAGAAAAACATCAGAAAACTATCAGATTCAGCACAGGGGGAAACTAGGGTTTCTACATAATACGAGCACCTTATTTGTAGACTCCGCCTGGCCATTAGTTCGCGGGTAGTACGGACTTGACAGGTTGTGAAAAATTCGGAACTCCGTCGTCATCAACCTGATAACATGATTAACGAAATGCCCTCCACGATCACTCGTGATCCGAATGGGGATGCCGTACCGTGTCACTATTTGCTCGTAGATGAATCTTGCCGTACTATGTGCTGTATTGTCTGGCAACGCTCGAGCTTCAGCCCACTTCGTCAGATATTTAGTAGCAACCACAATATATCGGCATCGATGCAGGTGACTCACCTTTAATGGTCCAATGAAATCCAACCCCCATCGTTCGAACAATTCCTATGGTTGTGAGGGATGCAGTGGCATGAAGTCCCGCTTCAATGGTTTTCCAACCCTCTGGCAAGTGTCACAGCCTAATACCCACTCCTTAGCATCGGTGTGCATCGTCGGCCACCATAGGCCTGCCAGGAGAATTTTCCTTGCTGTAGCATCTGGTCCCATATGGCCGCCAGCCAGTCCTTCATGTGCCTCCTTTAGTACGCCAGGTATCTCTTCCTCTATGACACATCTTCGGAGGATCTGGTCGGGTCCCATCTTGTAGAGTAAACCATTGATCAACTGGAATGTCTTACTTTTCAATACGAGCTTCCTTCTTTTAGCTGGTGGCATTTCTTTCGGGAACGTGGATGTGGACAGATATTCTCCAATCTTCTCGTACCATGAGGGCAATGTTGCAATCTGGAATAAGTGTGCATCCGGGAAGTCTTCATTCACCCCTCCCTCAGCAGGTTCGCCCGACCGGATTCTGGATAATTGATCGGCAATAACATGGCTCTTTCCCAGTCGTACGATGATGGTGAATGTAAATTCTTGCAACAAAAGGAGCCATCTGCTCACCTGTCCTTGGATAATCGGCTTGTTCACTAGGTACATCAAGGCTTGGTGATCCACATAGAAAATGAACGGTGTGGCTAGGAGGTAGTGCCTAAACTTCTGTACGGAGTAAACCATTCCTAGTGCCTCACGCTCCGTCGTACTGTAATTCTTTTATGCTTTTGAAAGTAGCCGACTGGCAAAGAATACCGGGTGGTCCAACCCGTGTGCTCCCACTTGTGCTAGGGTTGCTCCGATGGCAAAATTAGAGGCATCTACATGTACGTGGAACTCCCTATCCCAGTCCGGATACATCAATATGGGTGAGCTGATCAATCAATCCTTCAGTTCCTGGAATGCCTTCTCCTGTTCTTCGGCCCATATAAATGGTTGGCCTTTCCTCGTCAGTAGGTCGAGAGGGTACGACACTTGGGAATTTTTTTTAATAAATCTCCGATAGTATCCCACATGCCCGAGGAAGGACTTCACACCGGTGACATTCTCCGGAGCCTCCATCTGTACGATGACTCGCACCTTGTCGGGATCCGTTTTCAACCCTGCTTTGCACACAATGTGTCCGAGCAACTTCCCTTGTGGCACCATAAATCTGCATTTCTTCGGATTCAAGGCAAGGCGGGCTGCTCTACACCGTTCCATGCACTCGCCTAAGGCTTTCAAATGTTTTTCCTTATCACTATAAATTGACCAGTCATCGAGGAAAGCTTTGAAATTACCTACTGACATTTTATCAAAAATGTGGAGTATTATCCTCTGGAATGTAGCTGGTGCGTTGCATAATCCAAAAGGCATTCGATTGTATGCATACACCCTGTCTTCAACCACGAACGTAGTCTTTAATTTGTCTTCCTCCACTATACTGATTTGATTGTAACCCGAGAAGCCATCTAGAAAGTACATTTCATGCCCGACAACTTCTTCCAGAATTGAGTCAGTGAAGGGAATAGGAAATGGATCCTTGATAGTCACTGCATTCAGACTACGAAAGTCAACACAGATTCTAATTTGCTCCTTCTCTTTCTTCAAGGATATGACGATCGGTGATACCCACTTGCTGACCTCCACCTTGAAAATGATGCCGGCCTCTAGCATCTTCTCAATCTCCTCCTGTACTTTAGCAGCATAGTTTTTGTTCATTCTGTACGGTTGCTTTCGTACGGGCTGGGCTCCCGGTACGAGAGGGATCCTGTGCACGCACAACTCCGGTGGTACGCCTTTTAAATCTTTGTACGTCCAAGCGAAAGCATCTTTATATTCCATGAAAATTTTGAATGCTGCTGCCTTCAGTACAGGGTCCCAATCATCACCCACAAGAATCTCCTTAGGTTTGGCTGATTCCCCAAGGTTTACCTTTTTTAGCATTGGCTCCTCGTACTTAATAATTTTGTCTTGTTCAAACTTGTGCGTTGGCGTCACATCCAATTCTGCCATACCTTCTTTATATTCTCCATACTCAGGAGGGAATGTTTCACTGGTTGAGCCCTTGTCTTCTTCTGTGTCCCCCTCCTTGACTTGCAGCATGTTGCAAGCAGGGTGGAAGACTTCATAATCCTCCATCTGCCAGTGAAACAGTTCGTTCAGTGAACTGGTCTCATCCTCCGAGCAACTCCCAATCTCCAGTACCCCTTCTTCATCTGGTTCCATTAGCTTCCTTTCATCATCATCTGATTCTCCTCCGGATTCAGATGCCGAAGATGCTAGATCTTCACTGACCGCTTGGTTCTTCAGATCAATGGTGTATTTCCTCCCCCGATTTTCTACTGAGAGTGTATTCCGCTTCCAGTTGTGGGTTGCCTTGGCAACTATCAACCATCCCTGTCCCAAGAGTGCATCGTACGCCTTTTTCTCCAGTGGGATGACTACAAAATTTAGCAAAAATAGCTGCGTGCCGATCAAGACTTTTTGCAACATTAGTGTACCAAGCCGTCTAATGCCACGTTGATCTGCTCCCACGAGGTGGAATGTCGGGGGCCAAAGAGTCGGCTTACCCAAACACTTCCAGGTCTCTTCTGGCAGTACGTTTACTCCAGAACCTCCATCGACGATAGTGTTAGATAATTTCATTCCCAAGATTTCCATCTCGACGACGGTTGGTTTCCTCCCGATGCTTACTGCGAGTAGCATTGGGTCTGTGGTCTCGCCTACCGGTTCTGGCGTTCGTTCTGGTGGACCCTTTTGAAGATTTTCTTCAATAACATTTGTAAGCGCTACTTTGAGATAAGGCATCGTTTGCAAGAGATTAGTTACCTTAATGGGTACGGTTGTGTGAAGCACCTGCCGTACGATATTCTTCTCTGACTCCGACTGTAGCAACGTACTGGTAGCTTTAGAATTCTTGCATTCATTCATCATTGCCTCTTCTACTTTTGTCTTGGCCTCCCGAATCTTTCTTTCTCCGTATGAGGGTCTGGATAATTTTCCCTTTTTGACTGCGCCCTTGTAATTGCCAAGACTTCTTCGTCGGCTACCTCCAGCATATTGATACTTCCTTTCTGCTTCGGACAGTCGGTATCTTCATGATCACCCGGTCCACACCACTTGCACAGTTTTCCCCCGTTGCCTTGGCCGCTCTGACAATCCCTCGCAAAGTGACCCCATTCATTATAGTTCCGGCATTGGATCATCGGCCGTCCTTTGCTATCGTACTGAATTTTGCTTCTCGGTGTATTTCTCCGATTGTTACGGTAGCCTTCAGGGGATGCATTGTTGCTCTGTGGCTTTGGTGGCGTGGTTGGAGGGGTTGACTGTTCGCCTTGAGTGAAGAATACTTGCGAACTTTTGGTTTTTAAGTTGTATGGGCACTCTTTGACGGAGTGTCCCATAACTTGGCAGATGTCGCAGAATAATTTTTTTGGGCAATTTACCTTTGTATGGCCTTCCGTTTTACAGTTCGTACACCATAATTCATTTGCCTCTTTGGATCCTTCCCTGTTGGCTTTCAGTTCTTTCATCATCCACATCATATCCCGCCGAAGAGCTTGTACAGTTGCCGATTCATCTTCACTTTCCTCTGCACTCTCTTCGTCATCCCTCTTCTTCCCCTTTGAGGAAGTCCTGTTCTCACTTTCAATGTCCATCGCCCGATTGTATGCTTCGGTGTACGAGGATGGCAGTACTACTGTCATTTTTCGCCGAAGCGAGGGAATCAAACCTTCAATGAACCATCTTTTCTTTAAACCATCTGCCGGCTGTGCCTCAAGTTTTCCTATCAAGTCTTTCAACTTCCTGTTGTACGTCCGCACGTTCTCGTGCTTCCCTTGTTTAGTATGATATATTTCTGTGACAATCTCACTATCGTCCCGTAGAAGTTTGAACTCTTCTTGGAAAGCTTGCTTCAATACCCTCCATGTAGCTCTCTGTGCTTGATCCAATTCCGTGTACCAATCAATGGCACTGTCTTTGAGTGTCGCTGGAAATGCCCTCAGCCACTGGTCGGGGTCATCCTGCCCGCTGGCTATCCAGATAGTCTCGCATGTCTTGCAATGCTGTATGGGATCTTCAGAGCCATTCCCCATGAATTTCGGCAACTTTTGCCGTTCCGGATGAGCCATCTTGCCTGGTTGACCCCCTTGTGTGTTGGACCCGATTAGACTAGTGGTTTCCTCGCTACGTCTGTCATGTCCCCAAATTGTAACTCCTTAAGATACAAATAAAGTAAATAAATAAAATAATATCATTGGACAATTATTATAAATACAAATAAAAAATATTTTCTATAAATCAATATTATATATATATATATATATATAATAATAATAATAATAATAATACAATTATTATCAAATATAACATTATAACTAATAATAGAAAAAATAACAATTCAAATGTTATTTTTCATCGATGGGACTAATCATCTATTAAAATAATAATGTATAATTGAAAAGCTGCGATCCTTTTAGTGATCTTCCATTGTTTATAAGAAGAGGCTTAACCAAACGATATGATATATTGTATCGGAACATTGTGACGACCTTGGTATCACTTACCTCTGCTTTCGGGAGATCCCATTGACGTCCGCCTCAATAGCCTCATCATGTCCATATGCACGCGTTCATTGAGTGAAATCGTTCTGTGGGATTCGTGGCACATCTCACACAAGTTAGCTCTCATTGTCGTCAATGCATATACATTGTTGGGCGTTTATATATTTATTACTACTTAATATTGCGTTGGGAGAATATGGGAACATAAAAACGTAAACTTTGTATTGGTGAGGAGCTCTACGGGAAGCATTGGCCGCTAGGAGAATACACGCAGATCTCTGGAAGTGGAATATCGCATGAGGGAGATATCGGGTATTGCTTCTGAAGGCGTCTACATTGCAAGAGGCTGATAACGTTCTGGACCGGCATCTTATTCACGAACAAAGCAAATGAATAACGTCACAGCATATGGAAGTAACTCAGGAAGATGCTCCCAACTCCATCCTTTGTCACGGCAACTCAGGATTACATCTCTCAATAACAAACCGTGCTCCATTAATATCGATGCCAATAGAGAACCTCTGGATTCAACTCGTTCATATGAATGAATGATGCCTAGTGATGTCCTGTGCCAATATTAGTCTCGGCTGAATAGCATACGATCTTGTGAACTCGGAAATAGTCGATACAAGATTTCCCCTATCATAGCCTGAAGAGATAGTGCCCTTCACAAGAAGACTATATCTGGAAGGCTCACCGCCAACCATCAGACCAGGAGAAGTTGGGAAATGGAGAAAACGGTAGGCATAGAGCCTCACATATTAAATGAACCGTCTATAATCATCGGTGGGGAAAGAGATGGGAAGAGCATCTGCGGTCCGACTAAGGCAGAAGGTAAGGCAAACGGTAAGTAATTTTGCTATAAAATAGATGTCTATAAATTATGTTGGAGACTCATCAAAGGATGAATAAATGATTATAAATGAGTGAATTAAGGAGTTAATTAAGGTTGGTGTTAAGACATATTTGATATATATATAAGATAATTATAAATATATTAAATGTAATGTGTTCATTACATATATAATTCATACGCTGCTAAATATACTTGGCTAAATCATTATACAATATTTATTTTATAGTTGTCCAATAATAATGCTTGTAGCAATTATTGGGACCTATAGGTAATAATGACTTTATTATGAAGGTACAATAGGATATCATCTTTGAGATCTTAATAGACGTTTAATAGCTATTAGATGGTCTTATGAGATTATATAGAAGAGTCATTCGTAAGAGTGATAGGGAAGAAATGAGTAACCCTTTGACAAAAAGTAAACATTTATATCATTTTCAATCTTATTAGATATTATCATTGAAACTTATTGATTCTTTAATGTTTCTAAAGTCTCCTTGAGAAACACTTTGAGTGCAAGATTCAGGTTTCGATAACTCCACTAAAAAGAGGTCATTACAACGTCCTTGTGCGTCACTTGCACTCTTGGCCACGTACGAGTCACTCCCACGTCCTCCGTTAGCGTCCTCAACACCGTGGGTCTCCTCAGGTTCCCTTCGATGCTCTCTCTGCCTTGGGGTCTTAAGCTCTAGTCTTCCACTCCTTAACTGGTCGTCGTCGTCCGAGAGGGATAACTCTCGAAATCGTCTGATGCTACTATCCAAATCATCTTCATTTTCACAGGGGTTATATCTTCCTAGGTGTGGAGTGCTGAAGGGGTCTTCGTCCCTTCCTTCTGTCAAACTGTGGTGTGCTCATTCAATGGATGTGTCTAGTCTTGTCATATTTTCATATGTTCTTTTTATGCTCTAATTTATTTCAATTAAGTCCTCATCCAATTCCTTACCGACTTGCTTTAGTCTTCTTCGTCGGTTTTCTTGTTCTTGCAGCCTGAGTGATCGCCGAACTTGCTCTTCCGAAGTCCCATGCCCGTCAGGTACTCGATGCTTGTCTTTATTCGGCCGTACGGGCATTTATTAGTTATTCAAGCAACCATTGTTTGTTGTTGGAAGTACGGCGCTGGCTAGTATCTCGTTCTTCCTCTTCACGTTTGGTTCTGTCTTCACAACGTTGCACGATTTGCTGCCTTCGGCGCTTGCGATCCTCTTCTTCTCGCAAGTCCTGCAGGATAATGAAATGGCGGGCCAGTAACCTGGGCATGCGATTTAGGAGGTGGTTCACCTCGTCGTTCACTTCCAGCCGATCCCAGATGACTTCCTCAGGGATCTCCCGAATGTGGGATTCCCTACGCACGTGGTCACGTAACGATATTTTCCACAAATTTACCAGATCTTCTGTCAATGAGTCTTCCCGTTCCTCATTAGCATTTACAGGTTCTTCCGCTGGTTGACCCATTATGCTGCCATGGCAGGTGATGCCCTAATCCATTCAGGCAACGGCGCCAAATGTTTGCCTACGGAATGTAATTCAAATCTTACGTACTACTGGCAAACTAGTCATGTGCAAAACATAGAATAAAACAGTAACCAGAAAGATATCATATTTGAACACCAGAAACTTTATTCATCATCAGGAATATCATGTACAATCCAAGAGTATCAGTAGTGCTTAACAATATAACCATCGGCACATAACTCATAACATTTCCCCGACTATCCCAACAGGCTGCATATAACGTTCGGCGGTGGTTAGATAACCAACCGACACGACGTTTCATAACAACATTAACATTAACATTAATCCGAACATGATTTCCCGAAAGTACATGACGTATTTAATCTATAACTTTATTAGCAATTGGCCGACTACGACCAATGCCGACTACGGCCGACAACAAAGTAAAATATACTGCTAATAATTACATCAAGAAAAAAGGGACGCCATCTTTGGAGGGAAATGGAGTTTTTCAAATTTGAAAAGTTAGGGTTTCTAGAAGCTTCTGGAGAGTCTTCACAAGTTATAAAAGGAGGTCTTGGGTCTTCATTTGGATCATCTGATATCTTGAGTAATGTTATGCTGCCGAAATGGTGTTGGACTGCTTCGAGGAATGAATGCCTTCTAGCTTGGCTCAACTTCGTGCTTGTGAGATAGCACCTAGTGGAGAGGTTTGCTTGCTTTTGAGTGATTTTGTAGTGAGTTTGCTTTGTAGCTGTTGTCTCTTCATTGTAATCTTTATATTTGCAAAATAATCAAAAAATCTGGAGTTGCTGGTTTGTGTTGCAAATTTGGTTTTTAGCTCATAAGTCATTGTGTGATTTTCTTTTGGTTCTAGGTAGTTTACCCATGCATTTTCTAGGCAAGGACGCCCCTCTCAGAGAAGTTTGGGAATTTATAATGAAGCCTCCAATTTTATAAACCAAAATCGCCCCTCCTTGCAGCCGTACCTTCTGTGCTCACGTTGGGATTCATGCCAAAAATAAATATCAGCATTTGGGGTCAGTTTATTGATGTCATCTTGGGCGCCATCATTAGGAAGGTATTTTGCATCAGTTTTTATGTCGTTTGAGTCAGTATTGAGTGAGTTGTGAGCTTTCCATTGAGTTTCTGTGTTGCTGGTTCTGATATTCATGTTGCTGGTCTGTCATATCAGACTTGAGAAAATTGTGTATGAGTGAAGGGTGGGTGTTAGGAATTCATATTTGATCTAGTGGATGACATATTTACTATTGCAGCACTTTGTGGAGCTCTAATCCTTGAACTTGCAGATATTCTCCATTATATTGTAAGCTGCACAGTAGTACTGTCAGCATCTCTTCTAATCCTGTTTTCATGCTTTGTAATTGCCCATTGAATAAGTGGAAGAGGCTGGCTTGCCGCTTGTTTACTTGAATTGCATTGTAATATCTTATGTCTTCGCCATATGGTCACCTCATCTCCATCCTGGATTGGGTAGCACATACTTGGTGTTGAGTTACTTTCAGCAATATTAGTGATAGGGATCCTCTGACCATATGATCGTCCACCTTGGACACATTCTTGGTTAGAGTTGCTTGTTCTGAAATGCATAAGATCCTCTGACCATATGCACACTGTTACCTGGCGCATTCTTGGTTAGGGTTATTTCAGTTTGTGCATTGCATCGAGATCCTCTGACCACATGCTAACACCTTGCCCATCTCGGGATCCTGGTGTACATCCTTGGTTAGAGTTGAATTCTGCATTGTTTAGTTATTTGCCAACCCTAACGGATGCATGTTGTTTGTAACCGCATTGCAAAAAAAAAAAAAAAAATTGGCTCGGTATATTTCAAAGTGACATTGCAAGTGGAGAATTTGATTATGATTTTCAGCCTCATATATTGTTTTAAGACCGTCCCAAGTGTCTTTTGTAGTGGTGGCTCTTTTGATGTGAGGTTGAACTTCATTAGACACTGCAAACAAAATGATCAGTTTGGCTTTTTGATTGGCCTTGTCAAATCTGGTTTGGTTTGCACTAGCATGTGTAGGTCTAGTTGTGTGCCTAGAGACTATATCCCACAGGTCTTCAAACTCCAATTGGGTTTGGACTTTAGTTTTCTAGGTAGCATAATTGTCTCGTCTTAAAAGTTGAGAGTTAGGAAGCATGATTTTAGGTGCGTTGTTAGCCAATTTCTAAGGTTTTCAAGATCCTTACCTCTCTGGAACCCTTATAACTCCCTGGAGTTTTTCAAAACTAGTAATGGCTTTCTTGTAAAAAAAAAGTGTATTCTTTTTCTCCCAAATTCAAATATTCAAATGCAATAATAATATAGTTTTTAATTGTTTATAGCTATATTAATTTTTGCAAAACATAAACTAGGGAGATTAAAATGAAAAATGCACCTTTTCTTGCTTCCTTTATTGCGCAAGCTTGATTTGATACTGCACTTTTTCACCAAATTGCATTGATTTAAATCTTCTAGACGCCTTCTCCATAGGGTTCAGATCATTTTGGATGATTACTCACCCAGTACAACAAATTAAATGCCTTTTATTCAAGGTATGGAAGTCCAAATTTCAATGCGTAGGCACAGAATGAGCATAAGCAACTTATTAAACATCTAGTCTCACACCTTTATTATCTTTCTTCAGTCTTATTGCCTTCTATTGTACAAATTTGTCATGTTGAGCATACAAATTGAATGCCTATCACCAGTTCTATCAACCAACAAACAATTTTCAACACCCAACATAGGAGTGTTGTAGTGCTTGATTTTTATTCTTGGAGAGATCATAACTCTAATGCCTCCTTTGCAAAGTCCAACACATTTTTTATTGTTTATCTTCAACAAATTTTTCAATGTACCTTCTTACACTATGCAGGTTTCATTGTGCTCAGCAACTGAAAAACTGGATGCACCACCTTTAACATTGCCAGATGCCTAACGGATTGCTTTCACATCTAGTTCTAGACCCCTCAGTATCACGTCCAACATCTTCATGAAGTTTAATGATATTTACAGGCACAGGAACATTTGTGTTCTGATACCATAATGAGATTGAGGTGACTGGCAAAAGCAATGAGCATATATTATATTGCATGTATTAAGGCAGATACAATGGCAGATATATCCAATGAGAGAGAAGAGAGATCAGTTATAGACCGATCAACAACCGACCTGTAAGAACATCCCCCCCTTTTTTTTTGAAATTTCTTAACAATGTACAAGCTCAACATAAACCATTCAAACACTTATAGAATTGCTGCAATAGGTCTGATATAAATGTTCAATGTTCCTATGACCTCTGTTACAAAGTTTTGGTTGATAAACATGCACAATAAGACATCAATACATGAAATAGCCTTACACATAGATCATTCACATGAAATACCTTGAAGCATTGACAATGAAGAGGTCTGCAGGTCTGATGATGATTCCAGAAAGGCTGCTACAGACAGTGGATCAAGTATATATCTCCCAAAACAACTTCTAACTCTTGTCCCACACTCCAAAAAGAGCTAAATTGAGGTTACGCCCCTGGATTACATCTCCAACAGCTTATGAACGAACTGATATTAATGCAATCAGGTCTGCTATACAGTTCTGAGCATGAAACAGGTCTGTAACAGCAAGTTGACAACCCCAATGCACCCTTCCAACTTCACCAAAGCTTCCACAAAGGATGCAAACTAAATCAGAATCAACCCAACACTGATGTATTGCCACAATATGACAAAAAATGCAAGTTCCAGGTCTGTTACACCTCTGCAGGCATTATCAGCGCTAACAGAACCACCTCCCAACACACCCAGCTGCTCTAAAAAGAATAGCAGGCCACAAAAATAATGAACAACAGGTCTGAAAATGGACCTTAGTGAGCTGCTACAGGCAACAGAGCATGAAAAACTTGCCTAGCACTCTTCTTAGCACTCCCCAAGAAGTCAAACTGAAGAAATACCTCTAGAAATCACCTCCAACACCTTACCCACTTGCTGCAATGAGGATAAACTAATCTGATTTGCAATTCTGAGTACACAGCAGGTCTGAAACATCATTAATAGCCACCTCTCTAATCTGTATGGCGTCCCACAAAGTCCCCAATTTTTCAAGCCAATTTTGGGGACAGCTATATAAAATATAGGGAAATTTTAAATATTCATATGAAAACATGGATAAAGCATGCATATATACATTATAGAACCTTAACATATAACATTTATGCTCAGAATTCATTGTCAATACTCAATATGCATTCAGAATTCAGAATTCAGAATGTGCAGATTCATCCTGCACAGTCAAATGAGACCCTGCAAACTCAAGACCGTTTATTGATCTTTTCACAAATTCATATTACCGTTCACATATCTATTTACATTCTAAGTTTTCATGATCCATGCAGATCAGTTTACCTTCAGTAAGGAAAAGATGGCAAAATATCCCCTGGCCGTCCTCGTGCCCCCGGGATGGGGACGGGGGGTTTTAAGCCTGGGGACGCGTCCCGGGTAACACAGATTATTTGGCTTATTTTAAACCGATAATTAATTTCATGCTTGGCAATTTTTGATGAATGCCAGCTAAGTTTTTTTGAAGACCATATTAATCTGTTTTTCACCTTGTAATGGGGCTGAACAAAACTTTTGGTAACTATATAATTCATTATTACTCTATAATGTGACAAAATAAACTTTTAAATTACCACTCCATTCAAGAAAACAAGAGAAAGGAATACCTCTTACAAATTCCCTTCTATATTTGTTAGTATGCTTATTTCTCTAATTATATAATTGTCATTATTACTCTATAATGTGACAAAATAAACTATTAAATTACCACTCCATTCAAAAAAGTAAGAGAAAGGAATACCTCTTTCAAACTCCCTCCTACATTTGTTGGCATGCTTATTTCTCTCCCTTGAGCCACACGTTTTCCTCTCCATTGTAATCCTTTGTTGAATTCTGCATAGTCCACCTAATTTGTAATATTTTTTATTTTCTGATTTTTTCTGATTAGTGTCGTACTATCTTTTAGCCTTGTTTAGTATCTGATTTATTGAAGTCAATATTTTTATGCCTTCCTTTGAGGCTTACATTTTCAAGACTATCTGCTTTAAGAAATTCATTTATGGTCATTAATCAAGGTTACCGGGAGACTGGTACTGGTACTGGTACAGGGGAGTGGTACTGGTACTGGTACAGCTTTTTTTGAAAATAGGAGATGGGGGTACTTGGAGACGCCATCTTTTTTAATATAAATAAAAATTAATAAATTAATACTGTATAGAAAAACTCACGTCCTCCTGCAGAAGTCGCGTGGCTGAGAAAAGGCGGAATGGCGAATAGGTTTTGAGTCTTTGACTTTGTCATCACTTTTGCTTGCGTTTGGACTTTGGCGTTAAAATTTTTTAAGTTTTAATGTTTTTATTTTAAATTCCCACGGGGGACGTCATTTTTGCCATCTGGAGACAGCGGGAGACTTCAGGAAACCTCCACCCCCGTCTCAGTGGCTTGGAGGCGTTTCCGGAGACATCTCCAGTACCAGAGATGCATCCCAGCCTCTGAGACGTGTCTCAGGGGGCAGGAGACACGTCTCCTGGCAACTATGTCATTAATGTGATTCCTTAAGATGTTATTGATGTTTTCTTTGTGAGTATATGATACTGTTGTCTGGAAGTGAAGATCGTTCCAAGGGTACAAGATTAAGGAGCATGTTTCCAGAGTTTGTATATTGTATGCAAAGTTCAAATGAATTTAGGTTTGTATGTAATTTATTTGGACATAATATCAGGTTGGAGGAACAACAGATAATATTGAAGAGACTTGTGCAATGTTCACAACTCGGGCAATGGAGCTTAGTTCACCCCTAAGGACTACACATCAGCTTGACAACTGTACAGAAGGCTGGTGAGTTACCTCAACACTATGTTCTTGTAAACTAGGTGCAAAAAGACCATAACTTAGATAATATTTAGTTAATTTGAATCAAAATCTTAAGAAAATAGTAATGTTACTTTTGTTGTTGGCAGTGTTGTGCTTTCTAAAACTGTGGAATTCTGTGCTGAGTTTCACACAAAGCTTCGGGTTTGCCCATTACCTTATCTCATGTACAAAGTAGAATTAGAGTGACATCTTTTCAAGGACCTTTATTTATTTGGACCCCATAAAATTGTGATTTCAATTGAATGCTTACCATCAAATACTCTACTTGTAAAATAAATCAACCAGTTTGTTGGTGTGAAACAGGAGAAACAAGTTAAGAAGTTATACCTTGCATTAACTGCTGCACCTGTTCCACCTGGGAAAATATCCCATTATATGTGCCCAGATAATTTTGCTCCTCGAATTCTTTCTAAAGGTAAATTATTATATTACTTGCTGACAGAATTTATCTTATTCGTTTGAATAGTCCCTGTTAGTATGGGTTAAGGATAAAAGGATTATTCTTCTAGATTTCATGCATATGTTGCCTGTGCTTATTGAATTATAGTCTTTTTGCTGAATTTATGAGAAGAGAAATGTTCTTGCTTCGATGCTAGGAGCAAGTAAAAGTTCTTTGTCATTACAATTGCAATTTATGTTATACCATACAACATTCTAAATTCTGTAAGAAGGAAGACGATTTACTTTATTGCAGAATCTTTTCAAGGATGGCGATTGTGTCAACTTGAGGTACTGGAATGCAAAGAAGTACCCTGGCCAGATACTGCTATTGAAGCCATGTATGGCATTCAAGACTGTGGATGGTCCCCAAAAGATGTTGCATATGAATGCAAAGTGAAGCTATTGACAGGAAGGACGCACCAGGTGCTACATGGTTTCCATATTTATTTTGTCTCTACAGTACTTTGTTTAATCATAGTTTGAGTTTATTAGTTATTTCTTTCCTTGATGTAGGCTTTCCGAAGACATGAAATAAATCAGTCAGTGAAACTTATCATATTGAATAATAAGAAAAGTCTAGTTCATAGTATTGTTCCATGTGAACTTTTTATTAAATTTATCAATCAGTTGTTATATAAGACTTGCTCCTGTTTGAGATAAACCCGCTTCTAATTTGATATTATTGATATATTCAGAAACAAGTAAATTATACCTGAGAATTTACAGTTTTAACTTTAACGTGCTTTGCCATAAGACTTGCTGCTGCCATTTGCCTATTCTATATCTGAAGTCTGAACTATCGACATAGCTCATTTTTCTTGGTGGAAAATTATGGTATTGAAATACAACTGCATAAAAGTGATATGCTTTTATTGTAGTTCTTGAAAAATTGTTGGTCAATTTATGGGACAATCTCAAGTTTTCCTGCATATTTGTCATGCTGGTTTACAAACTTATTCAAATTGGATATGAAGGAGGAATACAACTCATCAGAGCCACAACTTCACTTTTTCCCCTAGCATGGACATGTTCCAGAAAATAACAACTAAATGAAATATTTATATAGTACAAAATGTTTTTGGGCTTTTCTCCTATAAGTGATGACTAGAGCATGTTAATGAGACTCTGACTTGCAAGCTGATTTTTGACTCCAGCTTGGACTTGGCACTCAAACTTGGCAAACTGAAAAACCATGAAATATGGAGATATTTTAATGATTTAAAACTTTAACAATTCACCCTTAAATAAATCAACTTTAAAGCTATGTTACCGGATTTGTGGGCCAAGCCGTTGGATCTGGGTTCGGTTTGAACTGGATTCAAGATCTGATTCAGTGTGACAAGGAGCCATAATATATTTATATTTTTTTAATAAATTATAGTAATATATATTATTATATTTGTATTATTAATATTTAATATTTATATATTATTATATAAATATTTATTTAATTAATTTAATTAATATTTTACTAAGTTACCGGTTCGGTTTTGGGTTCGGGTTCGGGTTTGAGAACCCGGTTCGCCGGTTCGGGAATTTTTTTTTTTTGGGTTGGGTTCGTTTTGGGTTCGGTAATACAAAAACATATAAAAATCAGAAATATATACATATTTGCAGCAGTAATTAAGTTAGAATACACCACCATATTAATAGTCAAATAACATAGCAAAAATACACCACCACTTTATACTCAAAAGTCAAATGTCATGATATAGAATTATAAATTAAAGTTCAAACTTCAAACATAAAAATGTCAAGTGTTTACAATCAGCCATTAATAATTATTGATCATTGATCAATCTGAATCATATGGGTCATCAAAAAAAGCAACATCATCAGCATCATTAGATGCTACATTTTGTGTAGAACCACAAATAGCATTAGTGGCACTCGCACAAGCACTGCACTAGCACTAACACTACCGCTCTCATGCTCAGTAGCTGCTTCAGGCTGATAGTCGTCATCAATATCAAGTGCAGCTAAGTGACTTGTGGAAGCATCCAAGTCAAGTTGCTTTGGCTCAATATCCCACCTCCTTGTGTCTCCTTTGTAGGAACTATGTTTGTGTGTAAGGAGGCGCAAATTTGAATGCACATACACCAAGTCTTCAGCCTTTTTTGAATGTAGCCTATTGCGTTTTATTGAGTGGATGAAGGAGTATGTGCTCCAATTCCTCTCAGAAGAGGATGAACTAGCAACCTATTAAGACCAAATTAAATTAATAAATAGTTAAGAGTTACAAAATTTAACTAAACAAAATTATTAATTAAAATTAAAATTACAAATATAAAACTTACTTGGGATAAAACTTTTATTGCAATAGGTTGGAGGTGCATGTATTCTTGCCCATAGAAGTACCACCAACTATGAGCATCCACCCTGCACTTGTCTCGAAGAGCATCCATATTTTGATCAACACTACCAGAGCATGCAAAAGCCATGAACTTAGCCCTCACTCGATCACGAAGATTCTACGAATTGCTGCCTTGTACCCTTGAGCCACTTCACCATCCCTATATGGAGCAACTCTTGATGAAGTAGAAAGTATCTTAGGACTATAATATTTGGGACTCAATGCAAAAGCCAGAAGATGCAAGGGAGTGGTCATTTTGTTCCATCTATCAACTATGATTTCCTGTAACTCTTTGAAGAATTTTTCTTCAGGATCTTCCTCTTTTGCATTGATGATGGATCTCATCTTCTCAATCATTGAGTCGATACCATCATATACTTCGCCCAAACAAGGTCTATCCAAGTCAGTGTAATGGATCATGCTCAGTATGGGCTCGGTGAAACTGACGAGATACTCAACACGATCCCACCAACCATCATCTAGGATCCTTTGCTTGATCCTATTTTCCCTTTCATTGCTAGATTGCCTCCATACAACCCAATTAGGGCTGATTACCATGGCACATAGTGCCTCACGAACCTTTATAAGTCGTCTCAACACAATTGTGTTGGAGGCAAAACGGGTCTCGGCAACCTGTTTGAAAATCAAAATTAAAATTAAAATATAATTTAAATTACAAAATCAAAATTTAAAAATTAAAATTAAAAGAAAATTCAAAAATTTAAAAATATTGAGAATTAACTTACCTTCAACAACTCCAATTTTGAGAATTGTCTAAATATTCCTTGTGTCATATGGTGGTTGGTGACAAACATTTGGATGTCTTCGCCCTCAGCATACACCTGTTTGATCCACTCAATTTTGGATCCAATTTTTTGTAGCATTAGATTGAGGGAGTGGACAGCACAAGGTGTCCAAAAAATGTGTGGATACTTCTCCTCAACCAATAACCCAACAGCCCTACAATTTTTGGCATTGTCGGTTACAACTTGCACAACATTTTGATGGCCCACTTCTTCAATAGCTTGGCAAAGGATGTCAGCAATAAATGGACCATCTTTCACCTGTCCTTCACAATCCACTGCTCTCAAAAACATTGCCCCTTTAGGGGACACAGCAATAACATTGATCAATGGGCGATTTCTTGCATCTTTCCATCCATCAGAAACTATGGTCACCCTTGTTTTGATGCATGAATCCCTTATGGGCTTCAAAGAGTCTGCTACATGTTTCACCTCTTTCTCCAGTAAGGTGCAACGCACCTTCTCAAAACCTGGGCCCTTATACCCCTTTGGAGCCTCATTAATAGATTTCACCATTTTCTGCCAATATGGTGAACGAACAACATTGAATGCCAATCCATTGGCATAGACACCATCTTGCTATGTCTTGATCAACAATCTCTCTTGCCTCATTCTGAAATGAAGCTTCCAACGGTCCCTTAGATCTTTTATTTGAAGAGGGCATGGTTTGCTCTTGAGGGATGTCCATAAATGGATGGCTTTCTGTAGGTGGAAATTACTTTATAAGGTTTATAAATATTTTTGTACATAAAAATGTTAAGAAATATGTATGTTGTTTCTATTGCAAATATATATTTATGATTTTTTCATGTTTTTTGTATTATGGGTCCCTCTCCCTAAAGTCTTTGAGACCACATAGACCTTTATGGCACATGCCATTTTTTTATCATTTTATTGCTTTTAACCAAGCTCCATGAGTCCAAATCCTTCAAAAAAGTGTGAATGTCGAAGCCATAGAGTAGTAATTAGACACTAACTATGTGAGTTGCCATAGAATGTTAAGTCTGGGTGTTTTTTATTTTTTAATCATTGTTTTTTTAAATTGATTTTAATGCTTGACTTGGCTGAATTTCAAGGATGGGACTTGCTAGTTTCTGCAAGTATGGTGCACTCAATGAGTTTGACTAGATTCATTGGGTATTTGGGTCCCAAGTCTTCTAGACTCATTTACATCCGCAAGCCTTGAGACTTGTCAAATGTGGGTGATTCCTAGACTCTAATTGCCTTTTACTAGGTATTTCTGCCCCTAGAATGAGGAACATGAGATGGAGCCATAATGCTCTAGTAATAATTTAGAAAAGTAAAACTAGGTTTTTCAATTTAAAGAAATAAAGAAAGTATTTTATTTAACTTTATTTGGTCCGATGGCATCAAAATCTCATACACTGTCATGTCCCCGAAATCGTACCATTTAAATAACAAAGAAGCATATCTAAAAACATTAACCAAATTTATATCATCATAATTATAATTGTCAAAGACAATATTATAATTATAAATATTAAAATATAGATATTAATAATCAAAATATTATGATCATTATGATATTAAAAATATAAATATTGGCAATTTAAAATAACAAATCTTATACTAATAAATTTAATTGTAACCAGTGTAATACATGATAAAGTAGTATATCATAAATATAATATATTATAATAATAATACCTGATATAATTATCATAAGTATAGCAACCAATGTTCTAAACTACAAACATTAATTATGATTACTATACTGACCACTAAAGATATATCTCTGGATAATATTATAAATATCAAATATAATATTATAATTATAACTATTATATATAAATATTAAAATAGAAATAAAAGCATAAAATAATATTATTATCAAATATAAAATTATAAATATAATGACTATAATCATTACAATGGATAAATAGAGACGACAAGACCTTTTATCTGCCGCTAATACAAGATGTAATATTATTGGACCTTGACTCTGTTGACTGTGCTACGTGGAGGTTGTCAGGAAGAAGTGACCTGTGTTCACCAAATAATTGAGAGCTCCTTGGGCGTCAACTTCATTTGGAAGTCATTGCTTGGTGGAACCAGCGAACCGGTGAACTAGCGAAGCAATGACGAAGCGACGATCACGAAGTTGGGAAGCGACAAGGAAGGTCAGAGATTTAATCGAATGGGGGTTTAAAATAGCAAAGGAGCAGTAGTCGAGGTAGGATTTTTGGCTTCTTTCAAGGGATCTGCCGACAGGATCTGGGGACAAGGGTGGGGGCCAGCCAACACAAAGGCAAAAGTGGGACTCACGGATCCCAGGTAAGGTCAAACTTGCATATATCCTTAGCTCTTTTTTCAACAGTAAATCCTGGGCCCCGTTGGGGTTTGTCGTTTTTGTTCAACTTTTGCATACAAAAAGTTCTATTTTTCTTTTTTGATTGAAACCTGCACACGGGTCTACCATCAAAAAGGGAAAGCAGCAAGTGAAATAAATTGTGAAAACATTGCAATGGGCAGTATTTTAGAAGGAAAGTGGTGGGCCTAGGGGTTAGTCAAAGTGGCGAACAAAGCAGGCATGCTGATCCCTTATGGCATGCCCTACAACATGGAATGCCCCACAAAACAGTCTTATATAACGGCTAGGGTTCTAGAATCATTGTTGTGGAAATTCCAAAAACAAAAGTAAACACAAACAAAAGAAACAGACACGGGGCTAAACCTAACTTTTGTCAATGCTAAGCAATATAAGAGGATTCTGTAGTACAGACATATTAAAACAACAGAGAAGTTAAAAAGGCTGGGAAATAGAAAATTTGTTACGATACTTCCCAAGTTAACCTACAACACTCAAGTACCATTTGATGGGGGGTTAAATAGTCTAAGTGTAACAACTTAGTTTGGAACTACAGATCAGGTGGATTTGTTGGAATTTGGGAAAGAAAAACAAATAGAGGCAAAGGCAAAGTCGGGTTTGGTATCGGAGCAGCAGGAGCTCAAAGAACACCTTGAGACCATTGAAAAGGGTGGAGAGGAAAGTCAAGACAGTCAAGAGGTATACAGCCCCACGTCAACCCCCTTAATGTGGTCATTTGAGTTGTACATCAAGGAATTATTGGCTCTAAAAGGGAGGCTTGCCATGTTAGAAGAGAGAGAACATATGAAAGATAACAAATTTCAAGCACTTTCAGAATCCAACCAGCAATTAGCATAGGAAAATAAGTTGTTTAAAGATCAAATAAACAAACTGCAGCACAACTTGGAAGTAGGGCAGCGGGAGATACTGGCTTTAAAATCTGAATTAAGTCAAATAAAGGCCAAAGACACAGTTCAATCAGGTGTAAATCAAGATTCCCATCATGACAAAGTGTTTCAATCAGCTCTGGCAAGCAAGGAAATCAAGGAAAACTTACAAATGGGCATTTCAAAAGAGGCCAAAACATGGGCTCACGTGGCAAAAGAGCCAACAGTGATGCAAAGGGAGGATATAAGGAAACAAATCAAGTTACAATTGTGGGAAGAGAAAGACAAACAAGGTAGGGCAGCAAACATAATAATTAAAGGGTTAAAGGAACACAGTGAAGGTGAAGTCACTAGCAGAGTAGTAAGAGACTTTCTATTAAGTAAGCTTCAATGGGGAGGACATATCCTCCAAGCACAGAATTGGTAAAACAAATAGAGGAGAAAAGTGCAGAAATATAAGGGAAACCTTGAAAAGTGTTGATGATAGGAACCAAATTTTGAGAAACAAAAGGTTCCTCCAAGGCACGACATTTTATATAGATGAAGATTTAACCCCAGCACAGCTAGAAGAGAGAAGAAAAGAATGGGAGAAAGTTATAGCAGCAAGGAAGCAGGCAAGGATGCTTGGCTATATAGAGGGAAGGCCCAATTCAGAGACAACATGAGTCATAACAAATAGGAAAGCGGGGGCCCCCAGGACCAGCTCTCAATGGTAAGTTGGAATTGTAGAGGCTACCCTTGGAGGAGGGGGCCTGGGTTGGGGCCCATAGCTGAAGGAAAGGATATCATCGCACTCATGGAAACACATGAACATGAAGGCTGCAGGATACCTGAATTCGAAGGGTATAATAAAATATCTGTGTGGAATGAACTAACGAAAAATGGCAAGGGCATTGGAGGAGTAACAATCTTGGTTAGGAAAGAGTATGAAAAAATTATAAAGTTAGAAAAGAAAGACCCAAATAATCAATACATATGGGTGAAGATAACAGATGGGGAATCTTTGATTTGGATGGCAGCTTGTTATTTTGCCCCTTATGGCTCTAAAGTGTACAAGAAAAGGAATCTAGAGAGAGAAGACCCTTATGAAGCAAAAAAATTGACATAACAAAATATTGTGATACCGGCAAGATTATCCTTCTTGGAGACTTCAATGCGAGGACGGCAAATAACCAATCTCTTTGTTTTGGTAAGGAAGAGGGGAAAAATAGCAATCCTTTGAGGTTAGAGGAAGAAGAAAATCAAAGTTGACAAAGAGTATCTCAGGATTCAAAAGGTGGCATTTCGTCTTTTGGTGTAAATTTGTTGGGGTTTTGCTGCCTCCACAACTTAATCATCTATAATGGCATAAGCACTTTGTCGAGCTCTGGGGCTTTCACATGTCATACCCACAATGGGCAGAGCATGGTAGACTATGTCATTGGCTCACAAAACATTATACCAAGGATAAAAGAGTTGGAAATAGGGAGCTTTCCTATAGAATTAAAATCTGATCATAGCCCTATTTATATAAAGCTTAGTATGAAAGACAATGTCCAACAAAAAGCTAGTACACAGCCATACAAAGGGGGTGGCCTTCAAGACAAAATTCTTATAACAGGCGAGAATCAGAACATATTTAAAAAAATGCTGGAAAAACAGTTAAAGGAAATAAAAAATGTTGGCAGCCCTACTAGAAATCAAAGCATTATAAACAGCGAAAAATTGATGACAATCATTCACAAGGCTCTCATAGCTTGCAAGAGGGCTAAGGGTAGAAGAGGCTCCAAAAATAGCTTTCTAGCAAACCCATGGTACGACGAAGAGTGTAAGGTGGCTAAAGGAGATTGAAAATACATGGCAGCGAACAAGCAAATAAAAAGTTGTATGAAAAATTAGTAAGATAAAAAAAAGAAGAATACATGATAGTAAGAAGGAGGGAGCTAATCTCTCTTGGAAAGCACAATCCGAAGGGTTTTTGGAGAGAATTGCAGTAGGCTAGAGGTACTACGGAAAATAGCATCACGGACATTCAATGGCTAGAATACGCAAAAATGTTGTATGAAAGAGACCAAGAAAAAATCTACCCTCCGACAATTAATTCTAATGATAAGCTTTTCTCCACAATGGATATCAAGGGTGGTATTAAAGCTTTGGCGGTGGGAAAGGCTCAAGATATTGATGGGTTACAAGCTGAATACTTGAAATGGGGATTAGAGCTCGTGGCACCACATATCAAAAAGATTTTCAATAGGGTCATTCAACATGGTTTCCCAACAAATTGGACCACGAGTGTTGTTATCCCTCTCCACAAGAGTGGGGATGTCAACAACCCGTCAAACTATATCACAATAATGATTAATCCTCTTTTTGGGAAGCTCTTTGGGAGCATGGTGGAGCGAAGAATCAGTCATTGGGCCAAGGAGGGTAAGAGGGCGAAAGGGCAAGCTAGTTTCAGGCCAAAGCATTCTACTATTGACCATTGCATTACCCTCAGGCACAGTTGAAAAAGTTTGGGATAAACAAGGCGGTGAGGTTTTCTGCTGTTTTGTTGACTTCAAAAAGGCTTTTGATACGGTACCTAGAAATAAACTTTGGGACAAAATGGAACAACTTGGGATTCTAGAAAAATATAGGGCTGCTGTCCACAGGCTTTATGAGCAAGTGTGGGCCAAAATCAGAACAAAGGTAGGTCTTTCCGAGTGCTTTGGGAGTGACATTGGTGTCAAGCAAGGCTGCCCTTTGTCCCCTACTTTATTCAGGCTATACATAGACAAGTTAGAAGAGTGGTTGGACAAGCGGGGAGGAGATGGTGTTCTTTTGGTCACTTATGTGATCAAGTTGCTGCTGTATGCGGATGATCTTACCTTAATGGCAAATTCCGAAAATAGTCTTCAAGAGCACCTAAAAGCTTTGGAACTTTTCTGTCAAGATGTGGGGATGCGGGTCAACATCAGCAAGACCAAGGTCATGATATTTACGTTGAAAAGGGCTAGGAAACAAATAAATTTTGAGTTTGAGGGAAACACTTTGCAGGTGGTGAATGAATACAAGTATTTGGGGTTTGACTTTTGCAACAATCTCAATTGGGAGACTTGTAGGACAAAAAGAATTCAAGGGGGTTGGAAAGCTCTTTACCTCCTCCAAAATAGATGTAGGTCAGCTGAGTTATGGGATTGGAGAACAAAAAAGAAGCTTTTTGGGCTGCTTGTTACACCGGTGGTTTTATATGGCTGTGAAGTTTGGGGCAGCAGCACGTCAGCTGTAAAATGGAAACAAATAGAAAGACTTCAAAAACATTTAATCACAAGCAATTTCAAAATAAAAACTACGGTCCCTTATGAGATTGTTTTAGCTGAAGCTGGGGCCTTCCCAATGGAAATGGCAGCGTTAATTCGCTTATTAGGCTATTTGCAAAGAATAGAGAATATAGAGGAACACCGTTGGCCAAAAACTGTGGTGGAAGAAGAATTAACTAGAAGGAAGAACATGTGGATGAAACAAAATGTCAAGTGGATGGAAAAATGGGGGATCAACATGCAAGAGTGTCCAGGCACAAAAGTCGAGATGAAAAGGTATGTAAAAGAGAAAGTCAAAAACACCATGTGGTTGAAGCAACTTGGCCGGAAAAGTGAACACTATGTTTTGCATTTTAATCCTACTTGTGATCACAAACAAAAATTCTACATAGGGGCAGATATAAAGTGGAAGGCTAAAATGCTAATAGCTCAGTTGAGAACTAGCTCACACCGTTTGAGATGTGAAACAAGATGGAAAATACCCAAAGAGGGGTGGTCAGATAAAATTTGTTGTTTCCGCTGTTCGGGTTTAGTGGAGACAGAGTGGCACTACATTATGGAGTGCAAAGCTTATGAGGACATCCGGTATTGTTACTCAGATTTGTTAAAAGTCAAATCTTTAGTGGCTTTGTTTGAAGAGGAAAAGATTGATAAAACAGCAAGTTACCTGACCAAAATTCACAGCAGAAGAAACAAAATCAGCAAAGAGATTGAAAACAACAGTAGGTAGTTTGGTGTAGTGGTTTTGTTGTGTTGGCAAAAGCGGTTTTCTGGTTTCATCTCTTGGGTCCCATAGACCGGCTGGTCTCGTGGACGTAATTAAAATCATTCATTCATTCATTCATTGCACTTTGAGTAGAAATATCGTGGATGTCCCCGAAAGCATTGAATCTAATAAATATTAGTTATTGGGCTTATAATGGTGAAAACTATCGATGATGGCCAGGACCATAGCATCGAGTTTGCGATTGAAGGAGGCGGAAATTGAACATTCTCCTTTACCTGGCACATTATAGTGTTATTACTGGGTCGAGTCTTTTATCCCAACATAATGTCTATCGTTACTCAGAATATTGGGCTCCTGTTATGAAGACTATCGATATGGCTGTTGATCAATATTGAGATATGGCGCTACCCTTTTGGCATTCAATGAGACCAAAGGCAGTATTAAATTGTAAAGGAGAAGACAAATATTATACATGTCCTTTGTTGGAAACACGTTCTAGGAAGCGAATAATTGGATAATAGATATATGCCACCAACATGATTTTTGGGATAATTAAGGGATACACAAAAGCAGCGAACCATTAAGGAAGACCAGTGATTAAAATAACAATATTTAATTTTAAGTTTAAGACAACGATTATGTGGCTAAGGGCTGCAATTAGGTGTAAAGTCAAGCAAATAATAATGAGAGGTCATATCTATTTGAGAAGGGTCATCACCCTTTTGAAGGGCACCTCTGATCAAGCATTCGTGAGGATATAAAAGGACAAAGAATATTGTGGAAGAAGGGATCATGGAACAGTTATGCAGAAATATATGTATAAACACTCAGGATTTGAGTACTCCTAAGGAGCTGAGGTTATTTAGACAGGGAATGCATGAGAAATGAATAATATTCTGGAACAATGCCTCTCCATTTCACATGAATGAAGGATACAAATCTGAACAGCAGATCCGTTAATGCCATACTAGATGATATATTTTATCGCTCAGTGATAGATATGCACTAATATTCAGAAGATATCCTCAGGAAGAATCAGCCATTGAGCAGGACACCCTTCTCATAATTCCTTCATTCATAAATTAGAATATTAGTTTATTTATTGAATCATTATCTTTAACTTTAGGGGATAGATTATTTAATTTTCGTTTTAATGTTACTTTTTCCATGTTGAGAAAATGGGATTACCTTGTTTAAATCATTTGGGTATAAGTTAAAGTCCTAACTACATTAAGTTGTTGTTTCCAGGGCAAGATTTAGGGATTTCCAAAAAGGAGACATTACATACACATAAGTCTATGGAAATGAGTTGTACAAAGATGATTTAATTTTGATAAGGCTATGGCCTATCATTCATTTGATCTTTTAATAATGGTAATTGTGTTGATGAATATTCCTATTATCTAATGAGTCTGGTTGATTATAAGTTTAAAGGTTATTGGTTTGCTCTATATTCCACATTTGTTGTTACTACTTATCTTAAAATGTTAAGATCTCAAATTAATGTCTCGCGTTCTTATACATTTCCCTATATGTATACCATAAATACTAAGTTACCAGTTCGTAGAGGGCAAGCACAGGGTCTAGGTTTGGGGTCTGGGTCTAGTTCCCTATGGGTCTGGCCTTGTTGGACCTGGGGAGAACCTAGTTCAAACCCATAGCAAAAACATGTCCAGCCGCAGAATTGAAACAAAATTTGCACTTTTTAAAGATTTTTTAGACTTTTTTTTTACTTTTAGACATTAAAAAATGCCTCCAACCCTAATTCATGCCTCCTAAAAAATCTAATAGGCAAAAACATACTCATTTATCAATTTGTGAATGAAAAAAAAAAACATTTTACCTCCATTGCTGAACTTTTTTTCTTGCTTGCACAAGCACGAATAGAGTTGAAGATTGATCGTTGAACATTCGAAGTTGGTTGTTGTGCTATTCCTAAGCACTTGCAAGTGTTCATTTGTTGCCAAGAAGATCGTAGAGGAAGATTTCTTCAAAAGAGGTAGGCTTTTTGAAGTTTTTTTATTTTTTATTTCTACATTTTTTTTACAAATGAACTCTTTTGTTTTGTTTTCATTCTTCTAGGTATCTATAACACATGTTTAATTTTTTGAAATGAATCAAGATATTTAGTTTCAATACAATGGAATTTTGAATAAATGGAATGTGTTGTGCCTTAGGTATTAGTATTACAATAGCAACCGATTCTAGCTCCATGAACCAATCTTGTTTCAAAACAAACCCAAACTTTCCCCTTTGGAAATATGTTGAAATGGCTCAACAACTTCCAGGTGGTGGAGGTTATGTTTGGATTTGTAGTCATTGCAAAGTTAGATATTCGAGCTCATACAGTCGAGTGAAAGGGCACTTGTGCAAGATCCCTGCACTAGGCATCAAATCTTGTCTAGGTGCAGATAATAATGGCATACCAAAAACCCAAGTATTGGCATTTATTGAAGAGCAAGAAAAAGCAGACCAAGTAGTAGGTCGTAAATCAAGTCATCCTTTGATAAAGAAAGAATCTCGAGGGATGAAGCCCCCTGCATCGCCTTCTCATTTTCCACTTATAGAGAGCCATCCATTTATGCCCATACCTCAAGAGCAAATCGTGCCCTCTACACATAAGAGATGAAAGAGACCGTTGAAAACTTCATTTCAGAATGTGGCTAGAGAGATTGCCGATCAAGACATTACGAGATGTGTTTGTGCGAATGGATTGGCATTCAACGTTGTTCACTCACCATATTGGCAAAAAATGGTGAAATCTATTAATGAGGCTCCAAAGGGGTAGAATGGCCCAAGTTTTGAGAAGATGCGTAGCACCTTATTAGATAAATAGGTGAACTATATAGAGGACTCTTTGAAACCCATAAGGGATTTGTGGATCGAAACAGGGGTGACCATTGTTTTTGATGGATAGAAAGATGCAAAAAATCACCCATTGATCAATGCTATTGCAGTGTCCCTTAAAGGGGCAATATTTTTGAGAGCAGTGGATTGTGAAGGAGAGGTGAAGGATGGTACATTTATTGCTAACATCCTTTGTCAAGCTATTGATGAAGTGGGCCTTCGAAATGTTGTGCAAGTTGTAATAGACAATGCAAAAAATTGTAGGGCTGCTGGGTTATTGGTTGAGGAGAGGTATTCACACATTTTTTGGACACTTGTTGTCCACTCCCTCAACCTCATGCTACAAAAAATTGGAAACAAAATTGAGTGGATCAAACAGGTGTATGTTGAGGCCAAAGACATCCAAATGTTCGTCACCAACCACCATATGTCACAAGGCATATTTAGAACCTTCTTGAAATTGGAGCTGTTGAAGGTAAGTTAAATAATAAACATGTTTCACTTTAGTAATATTTTAATTTTAAATTTTAATTTTCGTAAACTTAAATTCTATTTTATTTTGATTTTCAAACAGGTTGCTGAGACTTGTTTTGCCTCCAACACAATTGTGTTGAGACGAATTTGAGACACTCTCTAATATGGTCATCAACCCTAATTGGTTCGTATGGAGGTAATCTAGCACTGCAAGGGCAACTAAGGTTAAGCAAATGATCCTAGATGACAGTTGGTGGGATCGTGTTGAGTATCTCCTCAATTTCACTGACCCCATATTGAGCATGATTCGTTATCCTGACATGGATAGACCTTGTTTGGGTGAAGTATATGATGGCCTCGACTCAATGATTGAGAAGATGAAAACCATCATCAATGGAAAAGAGGAAGATGCTGAAGAAAAGTTCTTCAAAGAGCTTCACAAAATCATTCTAGAGAGATGGAACAAAATGACCACTCTGTTGCATCTTCTTGCTTTTGCATTGAATCCCAAATACTATAGTGTTGAGCTACTTTTTGTGTCATCAAGAGCTTCCCCGTATAGAGATGTTGAAGTGGCTCAAGGGTACAAGGAAACACTTTGTAGACTCTTCACTAATCGTGACCAACGTGATCTAGTGAGGGTTGAGTTCATGGGTTTTGCATGCTCTAGTGATTGTGGCCTTGATGCTCTTCGAGACGAGTACATGGTGGATGCTCATAGTTGGTGGTATTCCATGGCCAAGAATACACGTACCTACAACCTCTTGCAATAATTTTTTTATCCCAAGTAAGTTTTATAGTCAAAATCTTTTATCTTTCAAATTTAAGTTTTATATTTTATAATTATAATTTTAATTAGTTAAATTTTGTAACTCTTAACTATTTAGTTTGGTCTTAATAGGTTGCTAGTTCATCTTCATCTGAGAGGAATTGGAGCACATACTCCTTCATCCACTCAATAAAGCGCAATAGACTACATTAAAAAAAGGTAGAGGACCTGGTGTATGTGCATTCAAACTTGCGCCTCATTATACACAAACAAAGTTCCTACAAAGAAGGAGACAAAGAAGTGGGATATCAAGCCAGAGCGTCTTGGCTTGGATGCTTCCACAAGCCACTTTGCTGCACTTGATGTTGATGATGACTATGAGGCAGCTAGTGAGCATGAGAGTGCTAGTGTCAATGCTAGTGGTAGTGCTAGTGCGGGTGCCATTGATGCTATTTGTGGTTCTTCTAATTTACCACTACATGCATCATGTAATATGGATGGTGATGATGATATTTTTGATGACCCATATGATATTTGATCAATGATCAATGATGGCTGATTGTAAACACTTGACATTATTATGTTTGAACTTTAATCTATATCACGACATTCGGGTTTCACTAATATTTTATTATTTGACTATGAAAGTGGTGGTGTTTTTTTGCTATGTTATTTGACTATTAATATGGTGGTGTATTTTGAACTTAATTATTGCTGCAAATTTGTATATATTTCTGATTTTTATATGTTTTTGTATTAACGAACCGAACCCCCAAAATTTTTTGCCTGAACCGGCAAACCGAACCGTCAAACCATAACCCGAACCCAAACCGGTAACTTAGTAAGAAATCTTAAAAAAGATTTCATTCTTGTTTGTTTTGTAATAGTAAAACACAATGTTCCACGGGGACATATCCCCCCCAAAAAACCCCGCGTTTCCTAGACGGGGACGTCTCAAAGACTTGGGGACTGGGGGGGATGTCCCCCCACCAGCCCACCACCAGTGCCACCATCCCACCACCAGTGTCATTGTCTCCAAGACGCTGCTAGGACTTCGAGGATGCTGGGGTGTCCTCAAGACGTCTAGGGGACTCCTAGTTGTCTCCAAGATGTATAATTCTTATACTTATACATATAGTTGCCGGGATTCTCCATTATGGGAACATAGACAACGTACCAATCCCCGTACCCAAAATTTTAGGTGAATCATTTACATATAAAATAGCCGTCTCCTTATTCATTTAGCTCACGTACCCTAATTTGATTGGCCTCCCCGTCCCCGTACCAGTAATAGTACCCTGCGTCTCCCGACAACTATGCTTATACATCTTTTTATAACTATTTTTTCAAGTACTATATGTATTTCAGCACCCTACTGCCCCCCACGCCATTGTCCCCCCGCCGTCCCCAAACTTAGACCCCCCGTCCCCGTCCCCGTCCCCGAAACCCTGTGGAACACTGGTAAAATAGTAATAGGCTAATAGCTATAGAAGAAAATTCTGTTGTTTAGTATTTAGCTTCTATAATTTGATTTACAGTTCTCAGCTGGTACAAATAAAGAGATCACAGTAGAGATTTGTTCTTGTAACTTGTGAAAAGCCATATTGCTGACACTAACGGGATATTTAAAAAAAATACATTTTTTGGTGGAAATATCCCAGTTACAAGGAAATGAGGAACAATTCCTATTATTATCATTTTCACATACAAAAAACTTGTGAATTTGGTCTTTTTTCTAGTCTATAGGAAAAGCATTATCTTTTAAACATGATTGCATGCGTCATCTAGCAACTGTTCATGTATCCTTTCTTTTATATCTTCTAACCCTTCCACTGGGACACAATTATAGTTTGATACCACTTAAGCATGTTTCAAGTCATGGCAATTTTGTTAGTTTGCATTCGGGCAGTTCCATTGTTTTCCTTCAAAGCAAATGTCAGTATGGACTGTTAAAACTGTGTTTTAAGAATGAGACTTGGTTTTCTTCAGACTCTAAAAATTTGCATATGTTCAGATTCGAGTTCAGCTGGCTGCTTGTGGTTCCCCTATAATTGGTGATTCTATTTACATGCTGGCTACAATTAAGATGATGATGTCACCTGACATATATCCATTTGCAGAAGCTGAAAGCGAGAAAGAAGTGAGGAATAGTGAGGCTATGAAATCTGCAATTGATCAATGGAAATTGCAGCATGGTAAAGAACCAGATCTTGCTATTGGTCTTCAAGCATGTGAAATCTCTTGGAATGATGGTGAATGTACTTACCAAGCTGGGATGCCTTGGTGGAGATCCAATTGATGGGTGCCTAAGCATTGCCCTCTGGACAGCTGATGTCAATTCAAAAAGTATTTAATTGATTATTTTCTCCATTTGGTTTATCCCCCTCTTTACATAGTTCTTGAAAAAGGTGCTGAAAGATGAATTTTGTGAAGTCATCTTTGCTTTGAAGTTGTATGATGCATTAACTTCAAATTGAAAGAAATGGTAGCTGAACTATATGGTGTTTCATGCAAGTACACATTGGTCATTTTTCATGTAAAATTAGTTTTATTCATGTAATGATGTCAAGCCAAGCTTGCATGCTTATGGATCTGCTAATGAATTTTTAAGTATCTATAACCAAGAATATTTTAGTGGCTATATGTTGCCATTTTGGTTGTTTTTGAGATTTCTATCCCTGAGATTTGGCTATTTTCAGGTTCTTCAAAATTTTCCAATTTGTCTGGTAAAATTGCCTTGAATTAGAAATTTAAATTCTTTGAGATAGACTCATTTTGCACTATTGTCCATGAAAATTTGGGCCCTAATCTATCTAGTTATTAGGAGCTATTTAAAAAATAATTCTATGCTCGCTCCGTTTCAACATTGTTGTTTAAAATTTATATATTGGTAGAAACTTTTGATGTTCAATCACCATAAAATTTATATATTAATAGAAAAATTTAGTCATTAGTCGCGAACAAATTGATACAAGAAAAAAATATTGCCATCTACTTAAAATTTGATTTCCGATATCAAAATGATCTCCTAGGATATTATGCTTATTTGTAGTGGATTCATTAGAGATTCTATAGATCTGTCAAGAGTTCATTTCTTAAAATATCATCTGTAATTATATCAAGTAATATTTAGTTGAACATCAAGGCTCACAAGTTAGTTTAGGGAGACATCACTCAATAGAATGCTGTTTTCAAGGGTGTGCCTTTATGATGATGTGGGCTATGGAATAGTTGTGGACATTATATGATTTTTTTCCAACAAAAGCAACTTGACAACGGAATACTATATGAGGTTTCTCAAAATTTAATTTTGTTGTGGTGTCTAAATGGTGTGTTGTCTACCTCTTTAATTTTGCAGTAGTAATGGTTAAAACATAAGTAGCTAGATTGTAGGCTTGGTAATGAAATGCAAATGAAAAGATTGAGAAATGAAATGGATGAGACAACTAAATGAAAATATTCAATGAAGCTCTTAACATTCATCCATTGGCCAAAATGTGACAATGTATATATTTATCAATGTATAAAAATCATTCAATTAATCTCCTAGATGACTTTGACTTCTAGTGTCATTAGGAAATATACAAGATATTTTTTAAATCCTACCACACCTAGGATTATGTACAATAGTGTTATATAACCCCCTTAATTTGTAGTAGTGGTAAAACCTTTGTTTGTGTTGCACATTGGGCAACTTGTTTATGGTGCCTCATTTGCTTGATACAAAGCTCCAATCTTTTCCCTTCTATAGTTTTAGAATTTTCAAGAACCAAGGTATTGACTTGGTAAAGACTTGAATTTGTTTTCTCAAGTTGAGTTGATTGTCCACGATGGCATATCCTATTATGTTAGAATACCAAATCTTTTTGCTATGGAAAATTTCACCATCATTTTCTTGGGAATCCTTCTCTTACAAGTGGGAACGAAGTCATTTAGGGTATGATCATCGTGTTTAGGAGCTGGTTTCTTATGTTGATTTGAAACCCTATGTGATGTTGTTATCCTTCTTGAAGGGGAATGTTTTTGATTGGAACTTACTCTTTGGGGCAGCAAGCTCCATGTTACGTGCCTTCCTCATAGCTTCTTGTAAGGTAGGAGGGTCAAACACCTTAATCCAAATATGTAAGGGCTCCATGAGTCCCTCACTGAATGGAACCATTAATCTCCTCTCTGTGATCCTAGGAACCATCACTGATAGCCTCTGAAACTCGAAAATGTAGGACTCCAAAGGACCATACTGTTTCAACTGTGCTAGCCCTTGGTAGTACATCTCTACGTCCTTCATGTCAAAATGTTCGATGAGTATATTGGTGAACTCATCGTATGTGGTGATCAAGTTGTGCCCGAGTGTGATATGGCATGGTACCACCACTTGTGTGCCAAACCGTCCAAGTGCAAAGTGGCAAATCTAATCGCCTCTTCCTTAGGCATAGGTCTCAGGGTAAGGTAGTTGTCAAGTCTTTGTACCCAAGCTTGTGTTGTACACTTGTCACTACAGTCAAAGTGTGCCAAAGTCACCTTACTCATTGCCTATTGAAAATCTCTGGTCCCATGAGGTGCTCTGTACTCTATCCTGCCAACTACACTTGCTCTTTGCCTCTTATGATTCATAAATTTCTCTAAGGCCAACATCTCCCTGATGTCAGGGGGTAGAGTAATATACTCTACATGGTGTAACATGATCTCCTCAACCATAGAAATCTGTGACTCATGCATCTGCTCATGGGGAGCACACGTCTCCTCCCTTCACATAAAAGTTGGCTGCAATGGTCTAAATGCTAAGCCTGTAGTAATTCTCTTACTTTCTCCATTATGTTGACCATGATGTCTATTGGAACCACTAGTCTCACCAGGTGTGTACCATGTGTGTCGGAGAGATATTTTGATTCATCTTGGCTAATAGCTGTGACATCATAGCCATCATGGTATCAAACTTCCTTTCACTCTGGCATTAGGACTAACGAAACCAAACCACCCCCTATCTTTTTCTGCCATAATTTTTTAAAAGATGCTATCACTATCACTAGAGGAATTTTTGTGTATACCCAATATTCCTGAAATGGTGTCACTTTCTAGAACCTGTGGGGGATGCCACTGAGTTGTCCCTCTATTAGATTGCTGATCTTTCCCACTCATGAAATGTTTTTAGCACAAGTTGGTAGGAAAACTAGCTCTAATACCACTGTAGTGTCCCACCCCCAATTTGCTTTTTTGTTTTTCTTTTCCATGTTTGTTTTTCTTGCTTTTTACTTGATAGGAGATGCATAAAAAGCAAATAATTGAAACTAACTTATTTAAAGAGAAATTGCATAAACTAATAACAACCCAAATCAATATTTAACATAAAAACACACAATGGAAAGAATACCCATTTGCTATTATGAAAAGTTGTAGGCTTGATATTACAAAACCAACAAGCTGGTGCATATAAAATCGTTCATAATCTGTCAAACCCTGGCTTCTTGCTTGCAAAATTGATGTGCAACACTGTCCAAGCCCTAGATGCCTCCAATGGTGGTGATAACAAATCCAAAACCTAGGCGTTTAGCCTAGAGAGTCACAAGTCGTCCTCTATGATAGGTACGACCCCTGCTAGAATGGTACAACTAGCTTGGGGTCTCCAAAATGTCTTTTCTCTTTTGCAAATAATCTGCAATATTTCCTCTATCTCGTTGACTATCTTTCTCCTAAAAAAACCTCAACAAATTACTCATATAGTGGCAACAATTTTTCAAAATCAATCACCAACATAACCCTTGAATGGAGTTATCAACATTCAACCTTGGGATGTCTTTCAATCTTGTAGTTGAAGGTCCTTGTGAGGGATTTTGTCCACACAAAGCCAAGACTTCAATCCAACCAACAAATCCTTCTCAATATTTTCTCTAACATAAAAAGCAAAAAAACACAAAAGGGCTTTTATACTCCTCAATTCTCATGCCCAAATTGGCCTTTTACTTTATTAAATTTACTTTTATCCCCTTATAACTCCCTTAAGTTGGGTGACCAACTTTATGATATTAAAATGTCATTTAAAAAACCCCTTGTAACTCCTTATCATAAAGTCACTTAAAAAAATAAAAATGCTAAAGTTAAATCTTTAATTTAACTTTAATATTTATGTTATTTAAACTTAAAGCTCCAGACGGTGCTAACTACTAGGATAAAACCAAGGTAAGTATTCACTAACATTCCCAACATAGAAATGCTACCAACTAACCAAGTTGGTGATCACCTCATGACTTACTAAAAATAGTGTGTTGACAAAGTGTCCAAAGAATGCTTCAGAAGGCCTCACTGCGAAACCCCTGAAACACACTGAGTTGGGAAACACCACTTAAACACAAATGGCTGACTAACAAGCCACAAACTCCCTCGAAAGGGTCCCCTAACCACCACGTTAGTTTATGGGGATTGAAGTGATAGACTAATCACAACTCCTACTGACTTCCTAGGAAGGGGACATTATAGTCTGCCATCCCCAAAATCGCTTTTCCTCAAGCAATTTCAACTCTAGTTGCAAAAATATTTGCTCACTCTCCCAGGTTGCATCCTCCATTGGAAAATCTTTCCACTTCACCAAATATTCCCTAATGACCCTCTTCCTCAATTTGCGCTCTCTAGAGTCAATAATGGCCTTGAGAATGAGAATCAACTTCCCCTCTTCATCAAAGGGTGGCAATGTAGTAGAAGGAACTACATTGTGTGCCAATGCCTTCTTGAGGCAAGACATGTGGAACACATTATGCACCCTGCTCTTCGTCGGTAGCTCTAACTCATAAGCCACCTCTCCAATCCTCTTGGAAATATTGAAAGACCCATAATACCGTGGCTTCAGTTTCTCTACATCATTCTTCTTGAGATTGGACTATCTATAAGGCTGCAACATCAAATATACTATGTCACCCACCTCAAAAGAACGCTCAATCCTACGTTGCCCTACATATTGCTTATGTTGATTTTGTGCCTTCTGAATGTTCTCTTCCAAAGACTATAATATATCCTGACTCTCCTATAATAAATCCTTTGCCCTAGGCACTTTACTATCCCCAAACAACAAATCTAGGAAGTTAGGAGCCTCATATTTGTAAAGAGCCATGAATAGTGACATCTAAATAAACATGTAATAAGTAGTTTTGTAGCAATACTCGCCCAAATGTAACCACTTAACCCATGCCTTCTACTACCTGCTATGCAATTCCTGAGGTATCCCTCCACCTACTAATTAACAATCTCTATTTTCCTGTCTATCTGTGGATGGTAGCTAGTGCTTGGTTTGAGTTCAATCCCACTCAATCTGAACAATTCCTACCAAAAATGACTTAGGAACTTACTGTCTCTATCACTAACTATGCTCCTTGGCAACTCATGAAGCCTGATTACCTCAAAGGATAAATAAACAATCCGTGTTGCTGTGTATGTGGCTACAATCACAAAGAAGTGAGCAAATTTTGTTAATTTGTCAACCACAACATAGATATAGTCCATAGAAATGCACTCCCATTTCCAATTAGGAATGGGTAGGGGTTGTAGTAAACCTGCTCTAGTAAGGAGTGCTCTTATTTATTCTGTTGACAAGTAGGACACTCCCTCACATACTTAAGAACTTTTGTTTTGATTCCCTTCCACGCAAACCTCTCCCAAATCTTCTTGTATGTCTTGAAATAACCTACGTGACCAGCCATGGGAACATCATGAAAGGCTCTCAAAACTCTCTTCTTCATTGTTGATCCTAGTACCAAAAATATTCTCTCATCCTGTACTGTACCATCAATGACACTTGAAGCCCACTTGTCGTTTGCATACTCAACTGAAGTCCACTCTCTCTAATCAACTGCAATCTCTCCTAAAGAACACAAGTGAGGTCTCCTCGAAAGTGTGTCAACAACAATATATTTCTTTCAAAGTCATGGGCTTGTAGCTTGCTCACCCACTTCTACTACCTATCATTGAGGTCACACTGATTAATGAAATGTTTGAAGCTATTATGATCGGTCTTAACCACAAAATTTCCTCCCACCAAGTTTTGCCTGAATTTTGCCAAGGCATGCATTATAGCTAACATTTCCTTGTCATATATAGAGTAACCTCTCTCTACACCCCACAATTTCTTTCTCTCAAAAGCAATTGGGTGCTTATCCTACATCAATACCACACCAATGCCTTCTCTTGAGGTATCACAATCAAGCTCAAAAGGCCTAAAAACTTACGGTATAGCCAATATTGAAAGGAAGTCGAGTGAGTGGAAACAACTTCCTACACTAATCTAAGTAGGGAAGAGTTACAAAAATTTTCCTTTTATCACCTTATACAGTTACAATAAGAGAAACACATAGGAATAATGGAATAGAACAACAAGTACACAAATACAACATACACCAGATATACGCGAGGAAAACCATTTCGGATAAAAACCCCACCCTCCAAAAGCATAGTACTATTGTATTACTTCAACTAAGAGTTACAATACAACCCCAAGTACAAAGCTTTCTTCAACAAGTGTTTTGTCACAAACACCTATCTTGGAGTAAACCCGACAACACTTCATTACCTGCAAACAAACTATACATTCTACAATGCAAGACACTCAATATATAGAGAGATGCACACTTGAAGAAGCATCTACTAGGAGAGGGGTGTCCAAATCCAGATCGCACAATATCCCACGCCATAAACATGCATTTGGAGACATGTACAACATTCCCTTACACCCTTTACAAGTGTCATTACATGCAATATTATTTCTCCATGCTTGGGCGCCTAGAATATGCTAAAAATAGGCTATGAAAGATGCCTTACAACTATCATAGAATTTGTCATAACATCTATCATAAAATCTTCCATGCTTACAACACTTACAACTGTAAGAGAATCTATCATAAATGACCCGAAATACTCAACTCTCTTACAACTTGTCATAACCCATCTTGGGTGCCAACTTCCTCCATGCATGAAGATGCCTTATGATGCGTCATAGAATCTGTCATATGTCATAGATTCCAAAGTGGGATGCCTATGTCCACTTGAGATGAGTATGTGTCATCTAGACACCTCCAACGAGGATGCCACCCAGTCGGTGGGTTCCAATTTATGACATGACACCATAGGCAATTAAATAATACAAATAAACACAATAATACATCAATTAAATCAATATTAGGACTCTAAGGTTGAGACACCTTAATCCCAACAAATATCGGGCAAGAACTCATCACCTATTTGAACCTGTCAAAACATTGTTGCGCTTCATCTAACCAAGAAAATGCCCCCTTCATCAAATCAATAAGCGGAGCAGCCATCTATGAAAACCCTCCTACAAAGCGAAAATAAAACCCACAAAGTCATAAGAATCCATTGAGTTGTGAGATATTCTTAGGGGGTGGAAAATCAACTATAGCCTTAATCTTATCTGGATCCACTCTAAGTCCCTCTACACTAATAATGTGACCAGATATAAAAACTCTATCATGCCAAATTCACATTTTGACTCTTTGGCATACATCAAATCCCTCTCTATAATACTCAACACTATATCAAGGTGTTGGAGATGCTCCTCCCAAGTCTTGCTAAAGATGAATATATCATCAAAGAATGAGGACAAAATTCCTCAATTGATCTTGGAAAACCCTGTTCATACAAGACTAAAATGTAGTTGGAGCATCGGTTAAGCCAAAGGGCATAACCAAGAACTCAAAATGACATAATGACAAGGTAAGGTAGTCTTCTCCACGTTCTCCTCTTTGGCCCGAATTTGATGATACCCGCATCTCAAATCGATCTTGGAGAAGTAGCATGCTCCATGAAGCTCATCAATGCACAAAATGAAATACCTATTTTTTATTGTCTTTTTATTCACGATCCTGTAGTCAATACACATTCACATGGTCCTATATTTTTTCTTAACCAACACAACTAAAGATGCAAAGGGTCTTTTCCTCAGCCTAATGTGCCCCATATCTATAAGCTCCTTGATCACTTTCTTTATCTCATCTTTGTGCCTCTTGGGGTGCCAATAAGGAGTGGTGATCGTTGGTTTTCCCCCCTCCTCTAACTCAATGATGTGCTCAGTATCCCTCTCTATAGGTCTACCCTGGGAGGTATACTATTGAACACCTTGTTGTGTTTATCCATCAAAGTCTATATATCAGGATGATAACTCTACTTCTGCTGCTCTGTAATAGTGGGTGCAACCAAACACTCTGCTGCCCACTCTACATGATCATGCCTAATCAAATGCTCCATCCTCCTAATTGATACCACACACAAACCACCATATGATATCCCACTAAGCATGTGCTTCATACAATTTACCTCAAACTTCGTCTCCATGGTTTGCAGGTTGAGGTAAAACTCACCAGTTGCATGAAGCCACTTCATACCCAAGACTACATCCATCTCTCCCATACTAACCACATAGTAATCAACTTGAAACTCGTAATCACTCAACTAAATGGTTAAGTTGGGAATCCTTCTCTTACAAGTGAGAACGAAGCCATTTGCAACTCTCACTCTAAACCCCTCAAATTCCTCCGTCTTGAGTCCTCTCTTGGCTACAAGCCCCTCATCAATGAAGTTGTGCGTAGCACTTGTGTCTAGCAATGTGATCACTCATTGTCCACCCAAAACCCCTCTAATCCTGAAAGATCCCTCTCTAAGCATGTTAGAAAGTTGAGCTATGGGAGCATCCTCTTCCGATTCCTTCTCTGACTCATCAGATGCATTTTCTGCCTCACTTCCCTTCAAATCAGATTTCTCATCCAATTTTTCAAACGCTGATTCATCTGTAGAAAAGTACTCCATGTGATTCACCTTACCCTTCATAGGGGATTTATGGTTTGGGTTCTAAGGGCCTTTGCATCTAAAACAAAACTTCCTTTTTCTCAAGTCATTTAGGGTATCATCATCAAGTTTAGGACCTCGTTTCTTATGTTGATCTAAAACCCTATGATGATGCTTGTTATCCTTCTTGAAGGAGAATGTTTTTGATTGGAACTTACTCTTTGGGGCAGGAAGCTCCATGCTACGTGCCTTCCTCATGGCATCCTATAAGGTAGGAGGGTCAAACACCTTAATCCAACCATGTAAGGGCTCCATGAGTCCATCACTGAATAGAAACACCAATCTCCTCTCTATGATACTAGGAACCATCATTGATAGCCTCTGAAACTCAGAAATGTAGGACTCCAAATGACCATATTGTTTCAACTATGCTAGCTCTTGGAAATACATCTCTATGTCCTTCCTATCAAAATGTTTGATGAGTCCATTGGTGAACTCATCGTATGTGGTGATCAAGTTGTGTCCGAGTGCGACTAAGCCATGGTACCACCACTCGTGTGCCAAACCGTCCAAGTGTAAAGTAGCAAATCTAATCGCCTCATCCTTAGGTATAGGTCTTAGGGTAAGGTAGTTGTCAAGTCTCTGTACCCAAGCTCATACTATACACTTTTCACTACCGTCAAAGTGTGCCAAAGTCACCTTATTCATTCCCTACTGAAAATCTCTCATCCCATGAGGTGCCTTGTACTCTATCCTACCAACTGCACTTGCTCTTTGCCTCTTTTGATTCATAAATCTCTAAGGTCAACATCTCCCTGATGTCAGGGGGTAGAGTAATATACTCTACATGGTGTAACTTGATCTCCTCAACCATAGAAATTTGCGGCTCATGCATTTTCTCATGGGGAGCACACGTCTCCTCCCTATGCATAAAAGTAGGCTGTAAGGGTCTAGATGCTGATCATGTAGTAGTTCTCCTACTTTCTCCATTATGCTAACCATGATGTCCACTAAATCCACTAGTCTCACCGGGTGTGTATTGTGTGTGTTAGAGTGATATTCTAACTCATCTTGGCTAACAATTGCAACATCATATCCATCATGGTATCAAACTTCCTTTCTACTCTAGCATTAGGACTAACTAAACTAGACTACCACTTATCTTTTTCTACCATATTTTTTGAAAAGATGCTATCACTATCACTAGAGGAATTTCTGTGTATACCCAATATTCCTAAAATGGTGTCACCTTCTAGAACCTGTGGGAGATGCCACTGAGTTGTCCCTCTATTATATTGTTGATCTTTCCCACTCATGAAATGTTTTTAGCACAAGCTAGTAGAAAAACCAGCTCTGATACCACTGCAATGTCCCACCTCCAATCTTTTTTTTGTTTTTATTTTCTGTGTTTATTTTTTGGGTTTTTTACTTGGCAAGAGATGCATAAAAAAAACCGAAATTAACTTATTTAAAGAGAAATTGCATAAACTAATAACAACCCAGATCAATATTTAACATCAAAAACACAATGAAGAGAATACCTATCTGCTGATATGAAAAGTCGCAGGTTTGATATTACAAAACCAACAAGTTGGTGCATATAAAATCACCCATAATCTACCAAAACCTAGCTTCTCCCTTGTAAAATTTATGTGCAACAATGTCCAAGCCCTAGACGCCTCCAATGTTGGTGATAGCAAACCCAAACCCTAGGTGTTTAGCCTAGAGAGTCACACACCACCCTCTATGATAGGTATGACCCCTGCTGCAATGGTATGACCAACTTGGGGTCTCCAAAATGTCTTTTCTCTCTCACAAATAATCTAGAATATTTCCTCTATCTCTTTGAATATCCTTTTCCTCGAAAAACGTCAACAAATTACTCATATAATGGTTGCAATTTGTCAAAATCAATCACTAGCATAACCCCTGAAAGGAGTTATCAATATTCAACTTTGGGATGTCTTTCAATCCTATAGTTGAAGATCTTCATGAGGGATTTCATCCTCACAAAGCCAAGACTTCAGTCTAACTAGCGAATCCTTATCAATATTTTCTCCAACATAAAAAGAAAAAAAACACACAAAAGGGCTTTTATACTCCTCAATTCCCATGCCCAAATTATCCTTTTACTTTATTTTATTAAATTTACTTTTATCCCCTTATGTTTCCCTTAACTTGGATGACCAAATTTATGATATTAAAATATTTAATAAACCCCTTATAACTCCCTATCATAAAGTCACTTAAAAATAAATAAATAAAACTAAAGTTAAATCTTTAATTTAACTTGGGGATGACCCCGCAGTGCAACGACAAGTTGGCAAGCAACAACTTCCTTGTTGTCTTGAGTTCGAATCCCACCAATGGAAGGTGGGATGAACTATTGCTGGCCAAATAATGAAAGGGAATGTTGGACGATGCACAAATGATAGAGGAATGCCTATGCAATGGTGGGAGCGATCATCACACAAAGGAGGGGATGGGTGGCATGAGCTATTGTGGGGTTCGAGAGCTGGAGGGTTCGATAGAGAGGTGGAGCTAGAAGGGGTGTTTAGATAGAGGATTGGCATCAGGTCCTACAGGGAGCTTGGCGGGAATGCAGGTAGGAAAAGCAAACAAGAGGTATGGCGTCGGGTCTTGCAGGGAGCTTGGCAGGAATGCAAGTAGGCGCAACAGATGGTGAAATGACGTCGGATCTTGTAGGGAGCTTGGAAGGAATATAGGTAGGCGTAGGAATATGAATGGCAGGGATGAGGTCCCCCGAATGTGGCCTCACTGGTTCATAGTTCCAGTCAAAAGCGATGGGTGCTACCCCTTAGTAGCAATTTACCAAGCAAAAATAAATAAATCTTTAATTTAACTTTAATATTTACGTTATTTAAACAAAGCTTTGGACTGCACTAACTACCAAGATAAAACCAAGGTAAGTATTCACTGACATTCCCAACATAGAAATGCTACCAACTAAATAGGTCGGTGATCACCGTGTGACTTACTAAAAATAGTAAGTGTGGACAAAGTGTCCAAAGAATGTTTTGAAAGGCCTCACTATGAAACCCCTGAAATACACTGAGATGGGAAACAACAATTAAACACAAATGGTTGACTAACAAGGCACAAAATCCCTCAAAAGATTCCCCTGACCACCACGTTAGTCTACAGGGACCAAATTGATAAAACTAACCACAACTCCTGCTGACTGCCTAGGAAGGGGACATTACAACACTTTTCTTCAAGGAATTTTTTTCTTTTCCATTGCTTGAAGAAGGATCATCATTGTTGACGACATCTTTCTTCTTTGTTAAGCCATTGGGTATTTTATATTGCAACCTATTGAGTTCATGCCGCAACATCTCATATTAATTGCAAAATTGCATAAACAAAAACTTGTATTGCCACTATCATTCTAATATAGTTTTTGTTGGTTATTGATTTTAATTTGCAAGGATATCATGTGATTGGTGTATAATGTGGACATGATTACAAAGATTACACACATATCTGAGTTTGATTCCATTGGTAATGCTTAGAGACAATATAATTCACAACACTTTATGACGTTTGCTGTTAAATGGAGTTGGATTGGTTCACTCCAAAAGGTTTCCTTTTCTATATAACCCTAAGCAAAACCTCAATATGCTCACCCTTTTGATATAACCATTGGTATGTGTAAAATTTTTTCTTTCAATTTACCAATTGGTACATGAAAGGGATGCTAAATCATGCAAGAGTAGAGAGGTATGTGGAAATTAGGCAACACGTGGAAATGATCCATCCTATCAACAACATCTGGTTAGAAAGGGATTAATTTGTCTTTTAGTTAGGATATACATCTTATGATAGTGATACATGGGTAACACTGAAAAATGAAAATGAAAATGACAATGTTCTTATTTCTCATTTGTAATTTATAAGGATGAAGCCATATATGTTGTTATTATAGCTATGTTAGACATTAGATGTAGCAGTTCAATCATGACAACTTGACCCATAAATGTGAACCAAAGGCATTATGTATATCAAATATTGTGATTTATTTTGGTTTGTAAAATTTACTTTGAAATTTGAAATTTTGGACTTAAGAAGCTAACTTTTCTTTTGAAATATCTCCCCTCCCAAAATATTTTAAAATGCCTAACAATATGACCTAAAATCACAACTTGACCCATAAATATGAACCAAAGGCATTATGTATATCAAATATTGTGATTTATTTTGGAATGTAAAATTTACTTTGAAATTTGGAATTTTGGACTTAAATAACTAACTTTTCTTTTGAAATATATCCCTTCCCAAAATATTCTAAATTTTTCCTAACAATATGACCTAAAATTGACCTTCTAAAATGAATTTTCCCCAACAATTAAAAATTTCAAAACCATTTACAATGATTTTTAAGACATCCAACTATAGGAAAATACCGCCTTAGTCTTTTAAAATACCCCACAATAAAAAAAAGAAGCTATATTAAATTAAACCCCTCCTTATTCAAGTTTTGACCATTCAAATCTACTATGAAAAGTCCTTATATTTTGTTAGGATATTTCTTAAAAATAAATACCAAAAATCAATAAAATAGAAAATCAATTTGAGGGGGTGACATCCAATAATCATAAAATACTAATGAATTTAATATTTGAATTTATGGTGGTTTGGGAGAACATATATTTTTTATTAGTTATAGACATAACTATGTAGCGACACACCACTTCATTATAATTAAGTTGGTTTAATGAATAACTAAAACTAATATATAAAACTATTAAGGCTAAGCACAACATAAGTGCTTATCCTTATTACACATAGAAATATAGAATATTGTAATCATAAAATTCATATCTACTTTCGAAAAGCCTTGTATTTAATGCCTAACAACTCTAGAATCTTTTGTATGAATTATTTATAATTCTATATTTTACTATAAGTGAGGATGTCATCAAAGAAGACCAACACCACTTTTCAAAGAAATGGGTAGAACATTGAATTCATGGGACTTTGAAAATTTTATTGGGTATTGGTGTGACCAAATAGCATAATTAAGAATTCATAATGGCTTTCTTGTATTCTAAATATAGTCTTATGTACATACTCTTTCTTTAGTTGAATTTAATCATAACCTATACATAAATCTTAGCAAATAAAACTATATCATTCAATTCATCTAATAATTCTTCAATAATAGAAATAAGAAGCTTATCCTTATAGTAAGCTTGTTGGGCTCCCTATAACTTAGCCACATTCTCTATGACTCAACCTTCTTGTTAACCATATAATCATTGCACATGGATAGACACTTTTGTTGGAACAAAAAAATTCTTGAATCCAACATTTCCTTGACCATTTTTTTTTAATTTTTAACTTTTATTGACGGTGTTGAATAATCTCTTGAGGCTCTATTGGATCTTGAGTTTTTTATGTCTTGTGCTTTTACAAAATGTAACTGTGCCACTTGTTATGCCTTGCATAACCACCCCATTTTAGTTTGGAACGAAATGGGTCCCCCTTGGAGTTGTTTTGTCTTTGGTTTTTCTTTGGGTCTTAGGAGTTATTTGTTTTTGCTCCTAAGTCTTTAATTCTTTTGTTTTGTCGGAAGCGAAGCCGGAACCAAAACTGGACTTTGAACTTTTCCAAAGTTCCTAGTTCGGATTTCGTTCTGACTCTGCATCCACCTTCTCTTCCGTGTTTTCTTTTGTTATCTGCCGATTTTTTCTTGCATTCTCGGGTTTGTTTTCTCCCTCTAGTTGTTTGTCGCTTTCCTTGCATTTGTTTTTTCCCGAGTGGAGGTGGAACCGGGGATGGAACAAAACTTGGAACTTTCTAAAAATTTTGGATTTTGTTCCCATTCTGATTCTGACTCCGCTCGTTTGCTTTATCTTTTGTTGTTTTATTGGTGTTTGGGTTGGGCCCGGTTTTTGTTCCAGTCTTGCTTCCCTTCGTGTTTGTTCATCTTTGTTTCGTTTCCTGTTTCTTGGTGGGGAGCGGAACCGGAATTGAACCCGAACTTTGAACTTTGTGAAAGTTCTGGTTCTGTTTTTTATTCCAATTCTGCCCCCGTTTCTTTTCTTCGTCGTTGTCTTTGTTGCGGGACTGGGATCGGGTTTGGAGTTCGATAAGGAACTTGTCAAAGCTTTCTTGTTTGGTTCCGGACTTGGGTTCGCGTCCGCCCTACTTTGGGTGTTCATGGGACTTAGCTATCTGTTCATATTGTTTGCTCCACCTCCGACCTACCATATTAATGACATTAATTACAGCCTCTTCGCGTGCATAGATTGATTTTAAATTCCTAATCATGTTTAACTAGCTCATTATCTTTGTTATTCGAGATGTTTAAGCATTCCAGAGCCAGAAGAACTTCGAGAGGATCGATTGGATTGCGGTAGCGAGTTGCGGAGAAAATCTTGGTCAGTTTTCGGTCATTTATTAGGAGCGTTTTAAGGTAGGTTTCTTTTCTCTTCTGTTTCCCATTTCACGTTGTTTTGTCGTGTGTTGTTATGTTTTGGCATGTTTGCAGAAGTCTTGTTTCTGAGAATTCTTTGCTCGTTTCTTGTTCCTTTTCTTTTTGTTCTCTTTGCTTTTTCTTTTTTGTTAATTCCCGTTCCATTTTTGTTTATTTTTCGTTCATCGTTTTCTATTTGTTGTCGCTTTCATGATAGGTGGGTTTTGTTGTGCCCTAGTTTCTAAATGTTTGAATTTGTTTGGAACCCCTTTTGATCTCGTTCCCGTGTTGACTTTATGTTTTTCGTGTTGGGATTTTGTGATGCCCTAATTTTTAGAGTCGGCGTGTCGAGCAAGCTAGGGTTTGCTTGACAACCTTTACAAAATATCCCATCCTAGGGTTAAAGTCAGTTTTTATGTGGTTAGGGATGGGGTAAAGCCCCTTTGTTTGGATTTCCTTGTAGGCCCATGTGACCTAGGTCTTTAAAACTCATGTGACTGAGTCCTTTGAAAATGCCCTCCATTTTGCATATTGAATTGGCAGGAGCGGGCTTGGGAATGAACTCGTCTCGAAGGTTTTCCATTAGGATTAGATCCTAAAATGATCCCGCTTCTGGTCATTGCGGTATTGAGTCTTTATGCTTGTCCTTGAGTGAAGTCGAAGCCGGGGTGGAAGTTGAACTTGGAACTAGTGTTTAGTTTTTGGTTTAGTTTCTATTCTGGTCCCGGTTCCAGTTTTGTCCTAATTCCGATTCTGAAACCGCTAGTGTTGAAAACTGTTTTATGTCCTTGGTGCTTCTATGGTTCCGCTTCTGATAAGGGTTGAAGTTTGGTTATGTTTAAACATTGTTTCAAAGAGATGGAGGTAGGTATTGAATGATGTATTGATTTCTATGTGTTGATCATCTAATACAACAGTTTATTGCAGAGTTTGAGAAATGTCTGGAGCATCAGAAGAGGCTTCCCAAAGAAGCCAATTTGCATAAACTTCAAGGTAGGGGGCTAGGCCAAAGAAGATTAAAGTGGAGCAGCTCCCCTACACTTTGAGGTGTAAACATAAGGAAGCTACCCTCATCGCTAGCAAAGTTGATTATGATTGGGCCGATATTACTGACACTAATTTGGGTCCTTTCAATTATGAGGAATTGTATGAGGAGACATTTAGTGAGGAGGAGGTCACAGGAAGAACTGAAAGGATTGTTCAATCAGGTTTAGCCCATGTTGCACTCTTCCCCTTGTCTGTCCAGTGTCTAGAGTTGATCCTTGTAGCAGCTGGAGCATACAATCCTACTACTAGGCAACGTGTGGATGTGAAGGGAATGTTATCATTGATCTAACACCACAAATGATTAGTTTCATGTTTAATGTACCTACTCCCAAGAATCCTAGGCAACTAAATGAAGTAGAGGCATTGAAGCTCTATAGTGATAAGAAGGAATCCAACATAAATCATATGAATAAGACTTGGATGAGGGCAGAGAAGAAGTATCTCACTAAGCTTCATGATCAACCTAAAAGGGAAAAATTCTACAAGGAGGTTGGGGACATAATAATGATGCTCTCTAGGGTGTTCGGAAAGAGAGATGCCTTTCAATTTAAAGAATGGATGTTTCCATTTATCCAGACTATTTGGATGGAAAACAATAATTTGAATGATCTATTGTGGTGTCTGAGAGCATTCATAATCAAATGTTGAGGGTGAGATAAACCAAGAGTTTCTTTATGACCTCTTATGTAGTCTATGCAGCTGCTAGAATGGGAATTTTTCCTGGATTGAATGCAGTGGGTATATTGGGAGAAGCTCAAGGGAAAAATAAAGTATGGAACCACTATGACCAGCTTACCTTACAAACATCAGAGTTACATTATAGGAGGGTTAATGATTCCTTCCTTTATGTTATCATTAATAGACTCACTAGTGATGTTAGTTATAGACTGAGCAGGGAGGCCATGGCTTTTATTGCAGAATGGGGACATTGGTATATTCAGAACCCCAAATTTATCTATTTTAGATTTTCTGGTTTTGATGGCCACCCCCACCGACCACCTAGGTGTTGTAGCAACAAAATTATATTGATGGAATTCATATATCAAGATTTGAGGGTTAACTTTAAATTTTGCACTAAGCACAAGACCAGTTGTCATAAGTTTCCTATGAAATTGGGTGAGTATAGTTGTCCACACATTGTGTCAGCAAAAGTTGTTTGTGATGAATTAGTTTATTTAAAATTGGGTTTATACACTTCTAGGCTACATTTTGATCTTGAGCATAAGATGCAAGCCCTGCTCCCTAGTGTCTTTGATAAGCATTTTAATCTATTGGAGGACTTTTAGATAGATCTCCAAGATGAATATGATCTTAGGAGGAGAAACTATGAAATATTGCGTATCCCACTCATGGTGGTGTTTGGAATAAAGGAGGACATTCTAGATACATTGTCTAATGATGGGGTAACTTTGGATCCCCAATATGACACAGATAAGATAGGCACCAAGGATCTTGATCCAATGGATTGGAATGCTGAAGAGTCTATTGATATAAAATAGGTTGTAAGACTAGTCTTGGATAGAAGTGTACATTGGGTCAGCTTGAGGATTAATCAGCTTGAAGCTCAGCCATCCAAAAAGAGGAAAGCTACAAGTACCACTCAAGGGTACAAAAGGACAAAAAGGAGAATGCCTCCTAAGGAACCCTTAGAGTTTATGCCTTCTAATGTAGAGGAGGAGGTGGTTGCCCAAGACCTCCCAGAGATACAAGAAGGTGAGACAATTGTAGAATTTGGTGCCTCCACATCTATTGCAGTAGAAGTATCTGCTCAACCCTCTATTACACAACAACCGGTTCAGGAATCCCCAAAGGGAACTCTCCACAAGGAAGCCGAGTTATTAAAGGGAATGGAGTTAGGAATTGAGATACATGATATTGCTATTGATTTCGAGAATAATCCATTTGACAAGGAGGCTCATGTAGTAGCATCCCTTGATGTAACAAATGATGCAGGGTCTGAGCATATATTGACAAAGGAGGACTAGTGGAAGCTCTTTGAGGATGCTAAAAGGGAATTTGATGTTAAGGCTCAAGCCAAGGCATTGGCTAAAAAAAGAGAAGCAGATGCCAAGGCTCAAGCTGAGGCACTAGCTAGGCAACAAGAGATTGATGCTAAGGCACAATTTGATCCATCGAAACAAAAGGAACTGGAGGATAAAGTTAAGGTTGATGAATTGGTTCGACAACAACAACAAAAGGAGCAGGAGCTCAAGATGAAGGAAGAAAGGGATAAATTTATTTTGCAACAAAAAATTCATGATCTTGAGGAAGAGAAAGTTGCTCAAAGAAGGGAAAAGGAAGCTCTTGAGGAAAAATTCAAGGCACAAGAAGAGGCTCTTAAGAAGAGAGAAGAACAAGAACGTTTGGAAAAAGAGAAAGAGGCTGCTGAGATTGATGAATATGAGAAGTCCAAGGAGGCATGGGACTATGTTGAGGAACTAAAAAAGCAATGAGATCAGATGTTAGAGGAAAGAAGGTTGGAAGAAGAATGTTTGAAGAAGGAATCAGAAGCAAAGAAATTGCAAGAGCAGAAGGATAAGGAAGAGGCTGAGAAGCTTGCACAAGAAAGGGCACAGAAAGAGAAAAAAAATGTGCAAGAGGTTGACTCTCAGCCTAAAAATACTATATTGCAACCTCTATCCTCTGCTACTGCTGCTTCTTCTTCAACATAGGTAGCTACTACTCCCACAACTCCCACTTGGTTAAAGCTTGACTTGGAGAGAAAGAAAATAGTTCAACCACATCCTTTAAACTGGGATGAAATGATGAAAGAGATTGAGAAAGAGATGCCTAAAAAGAAGTCTAGGGTTCTCCATTCCACCAAACTAACAGACACAAGGGAAATCATTGCCGAATGTGAAATACCAATGGTGGACAAGAACAGGATGAAATGCAATTAACTGATTATCAATTGGGCACTATGAATTTGGGAAGACCTACAAGAAATCAACAAATGAATTTGATTGATATTGTAGCTTCTTCTACCAAGTCCAGAATGATCAAAGACAAGAAAATGAAAGATGAGCTTAAGGCTCAATTGGATCAGTTGCATAGGTTTTTGAAGGATGTCTCAACTCCCATTTCTCAACAGGCTACTGCTCCTGAAACCCCTTTCTTGTTAACAAAGAAATAAGCTGATGACTTGATTTACATGAAGAGTAAAGTGGGAATGTTGGAAAGGTGGATTAACAAGCTCAATCAAGAGGTTGATGAAGTTTTAATTGATAGCTTCAAGGTTCATAAAACAACACTTGAGTTAGCAGGGGATTTGAATCAAAATGTTGAAGGTTTAGATAAGAAGGATGAGGAGTATAAGGTACATATTGAAAAGCTTAAGGACATCAACAAGGCGCCCCAGTCAACCCTGCTTGAATAGTCAATTCTTGAAGATGATAATGTAAATTTTGTTGAAAAGACTATGAGGATAATTGGATATAAATCCAAGGCTGTTCATGAGCATAAAAATGAAATCCAAGAGGTGAGTAAAGATTTGAATCAATAGATTGATGAATTAGAAGCAATTGTGACTATTTTTGTCAATCTTGATACCTCGGTTAAGGAGGATATTTCTCTGGATAAGATAAGGGAGAAGTGGAGGAGTAGGTTGGAAGAAGTAATGCAAAAAGGAGATGATGAGGAGGGGTTGTTATTAGATAGGTTTATGGATATAAGAGAAGAAGCAAAGGCTGCTAGAGGAGAAATCACCAAATTAGAGGAGGTGCAAAAATTGGTTGCAATACAATTAAAGAGGATTAAGTTTGAGGATGATTGGTTGGATGGACCTGATGCAGATACTCTTCAACAAGTGTTTTCCAATTATGATGAGGATATCCTTGAGCATGCAACACAGAAGTGAGCTGGCTCTCTTCACTGGACACAACATTTCCTTCTCTCCTCTTTTGTAGGGCTTTGATGTGAACTCAACTCCGGTTCCCTTCCTTAGTTCCATCTTCTTCTTTAGATGTCAAAATTTGTGCAACATTGTACTCTAGCCTTCTAACTTAGAATTATCAGTTCAGTCCTTCTTTTGGTTCCAGCTCCTTAATTGACCAGTGGATCTAAATTGATGATTGAGAGGAACTTGTACATGTAGCATCTATATGTACTATTTGGTCCTATTTTGTAAAGGTCGGCTAATTGAAGAAAGATAAGCCACCTGATGATAGCAATAGAGATTAGTTCTAGGATTGTAATTTCTATTAGCAGAGATACTTTTAAAGTTTGGTTGAACTTGGTTACATGTTACAGTTTTTATAGATTTGTATGTTGTTAAGCTTGGACCTATTTTGATAAGGTTAATGATGCAAGATCAATCTATATGCCAGTGATTTGTTGTGCCTAAATGTTTTCTATTTGATGAGAATCAATAGAGGAAACCGGATTTAAAGATTATCTCATTGGGTTATCTATGAATGAAGTTATTGTTATGTCTATTTGATCTATGTTAAGGATGAGTGAATGATCTATTTTGAAGTAAAATTTAGTGAATGGTGATGATATTGAATTAGCACTATGGATGTATGCAGTTGCGTGGTTTATTCTATGGATTGTATCTTGTTGTAGTTGTGGTTAGGTGAATGAACACTCATTATTGATATACATGTCTGGATATTAAGTGCTTTCATTTATATTATATTTTAAGACTCTGATCTATCTTTTTATCTTTATTTAACCCCCTCCCCCGCCAAACATAGATTAGTTGATTTCATGCAGTTTTGCTCCTTATTACCAGCAAAGGCCCCTTGCACATTATAGTTATATTGACCATTGACCGACATCAACATAATTGAGAACCAATTACCAGGACCTTGGGAGTTAGATCACCATGTGTTGTCTTTCTTTTTCAGGAGAAATCAAATAGTAATATTATGTTTAATGTTGTTGTGTTGTTTCCACCATCAAAACCACTATGCCATAAGATAATTAATTAATTAATTTATCCATCCTATGGGAGCTAATAATTTGACTTGGCAATGACTGTATCCCTATAGTTTATACATTTGTTTATTTATATTGAAAGCCACAAATAAGTCCCAAAAATTGAAAGACATTCTTTCAAATTGTTTAAGCCATTGCACACATAAAATGACATGCAATTGATGTTTGTAATAAAAAAGAGTGTTGTGAAATGTTGATTGGGTGTTGTGAAAGTCATACTAAGAATTGGTAAGGGCTAAGGGCATGAAGAGATGAAAGTGATGAAGTAGTGAAGTGTTGGAAAAGGGTATGAATACGTTGTAACAAAGTTGAGAGATTTTGTGAAAAATCCAAGTCTTTTAATGAACTAAATCCTATTTTGGAAGGTTAGGAAAGGGGATATGATATAAAATCTTGATAAGAAAAGAAATAGTGTGAAAGTTTTGGAAAGTGTTATAGGGATAAGGTGTAAAAATGTTTAAAAGTATGAAAATTCAGTTTTTAGAAGAATTTTAAATTGTGTGTTGGGATGAGGTAAATATGTGTTGTAAGAAATTGAAATATACATACATAAAGGTATCATGATTAGTGGGGTTTACTATTGTAAGAATAAAGAGTGTGTTAGGAAATTTTAAGAGGGTGTTGTAAAATTTATTATATGATTAGAGGCAAGTGATAATGTTAAGAAGGGGAAAAAGTGATTAAGTAATAAGTAGTGAAGCATATGAAAGGGGTATGAGTGTGTTGTAACAAAGTGAAGGGGTAGATCCATAAACAATCAAATTAATACCTAACATGTTGAATATTTATTTATATGGTCACACATTATGAAAATTAGACATCCACATATTATTGGTAGTTTAATGTAAATCAAAATTGATGATTTCAAACTTTAAGAAGAAACAATAAATTCTTTTAGAATACATAATGAATTTATTCTAGAAGTTATTCCTTAAATATTCAATTTGAAAAAATTATGTAGTAGAGAGATAAATGAATCAGATTACATCATTTTTATAAGTAAAATACAACCATGAGGGTCAAGCTCTCATATATATTAACCAAAAAAATAATAAATAAATTTTACATAATCTAGGCTAGAATAGAAAGGCCACAAAAACATAGGGGAAAGATGCAAAAACCTAAAAAGAGATAACAAAAGCGAACCAACATGAAAAAATTGAAAACAAAGCAAAGATTGCTATACATATGGATAGCTTACAAAAATATAGTTCAAGATTCAATTCTTTGCATCATCCTTTGAGCTATTAGAAATGATGGATCTTAACCATGAAACACCATTCATTGCCACAATCCTAATATCTTGTTTCAAGAAGTTGAAACCCCTAGCCACGTTCTTTCTTCAATGAGCCTCCTTCTGCACCAAATTCATACAAATGAAATGATTCCAATGCATGTTAGCATCATCATTCATAACCTTCTATAATTCTTCTAGAAAAAGGTAACTTGATGCCATAGTTAGCCATCATTATAGTATCTTCCAACTTGTTGAGAAACTAAATCTTAATTGGAGAGTGGGTCATGATTTTTATCAAGTCTTTAGCCTCAATAATGTCTAGTAAAATGGCCATGAACATTAATGTTATATCCATGTTAACCCTATATTTTTTATATTCATTTTAACCATGCATATCATCTCTACAACCAAAAATTCATCATTCAAAATCCATTGAACCACAAAAAGAAGAAAGTAGCTATACAATTTTTAAAAAATTCAAATTATGCTCTAAGATCCTTCCCAAGAAGAAAAATTTCTCATGAAAACACATAAGATAAAGTGGATTATCCATATCTGAATTCTAAATGACACCAACAAACTCCATATTAACACACTAGCTCGTATGCTCTATCATAACTCTAACTCCACATAAGCTCACTATAACCCATGAACTTGGCTTGGCATAGATGAGATGAGAGAGATAATCAAAGAAACACGATCCTAATATAACTCCCACCTAATTTATAATCAATTCATGTGCACAATATGCAAATTAATGATTACCTTTCTCTATGAAACCATAAATAATTATTTTCAATAGAGGCCACACATTAGCCACCATGTTGACTATAAATTTCTTTGTGCTATCAATAGCCAAGTTGGAAAACAAATTTTCCTCCACATTTATCTCACAATACACATGGTTCGTTGTGTATTCTTCCAAAGAGTTTAGTAAAGGGAGATCTATCAAAGGAAAATTATTTGTCTTTCATCTTTTGGAGGATTTTTACCTCAAAATGTTAACAACAATTGTTGATTCCTCTTTAATATTAACTTTCATAAGGCACTAGTTTATTCCTAGTTGTATTCTACATATGAGGGCCTAAATTTTCACCTCATTATTAGTGCTAGATTTGAGCTTCTTTGAGGTAACTTAAACCATAGACTTAGTCATATCCTTGAAAATGTACCCAACACAAGACTTCCTAGGGTTTCCCTTAGAGGCACCATCAAAATTTAGTTTGACCCAACCAAGGGGAGGGGAATACCAAATATATTATCTTCTCATATAAAGGGTATCATCTCCCATAGCCCCATTAATGGGGGAAAAATGAACCCCTTCCAATAATATTTGACCATCTAATAATCCCAAGAAGATAATTTTTCCCTCTTGATAGGTACGATCAGATTCGCTTATTAACCACTTCAACAATTGCAACTTCAATATTATTTGGGAGGGAGGGAACACAAGTTGCTTTATATTGAAAAATTCTCTTATTTATCTCTTCGATAATTCCCAAACTAAAATAGAGGGATAAATGATCCAATGGAAGGAAAATAGTGATTGCTTCTTCAAAAGGGGCTAATATTTAAAAAATAAGAATATCATTAGGAAGAGCATTTTTCTTCGCTATTTTGGCAAAAAGCCATTGCCAACATTTTTGTGAAAATTGGAAACTCAATAGGATATGATTAAAGGATTCTTCACTATTCTTTCAAAGCAAACACCTTGACAGTCCATTGAACCCAAGATTAATAAACCTATCAATAGTGAAGGTTCTCTTATGTATGACAACCCAAATGAACACCCCAAATTTAGGAAGACATAATTTAATCTAGCATAGCTAAATATGAAGATCATAATTTACAACATTGAATTTCACAACATCATTTTTTTGGTTGAGTAATCCCTAGAATTAGAGAAATTCCACCCAATAGATTCCATTCCATCTAAAGTCTAAATTTTTATCACTTATAATATCCTCAAGCCTTCCAGATTCATGCTTTAGCATGCCATAATCATTAAATTATTCTCATTTGAACATTTGATACTTGATCTAATAATTGGGGCCACATAATTATCCACATGAATTCCCCACTATTGATTTAAACTAATTTGGAGAAACTAAAGTAGAGCAATAATTTCATGGATCTTCCTACAAGAGAGAAAATCTATCATCTCTAATCTCCCAAGTAAGGTAGCTAGTTATGATGTCTCTTCTAGACAAGAGGACATTCCAAATACTCAAACCCTGTCAAGGGTTAGAGATGGTTAAAATTCTTGAGTTTTCATGAAAGTTTGAATGCTTATTTTGCAAGATCCTTAGATCCCATTTCAAACCTAGATTTGTGAATAGCTTCTATATAAATTTGGCCCTAGGAGCCCTATTTTGAGATAATTTATTTTTAAGGCTGACCCCACCACACTCCTTAGGCTTGTAAATATAATTCCAAGCAATTAATGGAATTTTATTTTCCTTTGAAGCACCTTGATAGAACAAATTTCTCATTTTCTATTTTATCTTGACACATGTCTTCCTTAGGAGATTCAAGTAGGAGAGTAAGAACATGGGAATAATATGATTACAAGATTCTAGAAGCAAGAAAATTAAGATAGCACATTGAATCATACAATATTTAATACCGTTCTAAGATTCTACAAGTAATATAATTACAATTATATGTTTATCTCAATTAACTAGATAAACAAACACATAAAAATAAGAACCACAAAAAATGACACAATATATACCTTAGAAAATGTCTTAGTGAGGGAAAAATACTAGCCTCTAAAATATCTCTTAGCATATTAAATTTTAAATCCTCAAACACGTTACAATCTACTGCAAAGGGCTACAGTCAAGTGCACAATAAAAACAAATAATCTTCACACTCTCCACTCATAGAATTGTAGTCCAAATTATAGTACTTGTCACTTTGATTCTCAAAATAGTTGTCGGAAACTTGATAAAAATGATAAAAGGTAATACAGGGAATTCAAAGTAAAATATACTACTAGTATATACATGAAAGTTATAAAATAATGATTAAAAGTTTAGAAATTTTTACATACCTTCAATAAATTTAAAAAATTTACTCCATTGTACCATTTGCATCTTCTTTTTTTTCTAATGCATCTATAATTGCCTCATGATTTTCCATAGAGAGTTTTTATAACTTTGTTGCAAAAGATCTCCCTTGATACTTTTGCAATTGTATATTGGTTGTCACAACCAAATGTGAGCAGTGCATAATTTTCTTATGTGTTTCATAATCTTCAAATGTAGGAAAACTATTCTTCCTTATCAAATATTTTTGTGATTAAGTGAGAGAAATAGACATAGAACATTTTAGATTGTAATGTCCCCTTCTCAAACCTGATCTTGCCAGTGACCGTTGGCCTTTTTCTGGAAACCCGAAGGCTAGTCGGAAGGTAAAATTAGGGTTTCCTATTTTTAAGGATGTCTTTGCTCGGAGTTGGTGGATTCAATGGCGGAGTCTTTCTGGGTTTTTAGAGAGCTTCGCAGTGGTATGCTCATTTCGGCATTCTGAGCGTTTTCTGGAATTTACTATTTTTAGTAAATTCTATTTTTGGCAGCTTTTCAGTTGGGTTCAGCATGGTTGACTTCCTACTTCAGTTTGGTCAGTTGACTTGCTCATTAATGGCTTCAGGGCACATTTGGAGAGATAAGTTGATGTCATTTAATTAAAAGTCACGTTTTAATATTATATTTTAACGTTGACCCCTTGGCCTAGTCTTTTGACTTCATGTTGTTTTAAAAAGTGGTCTTTTGAGGGTGGCACCTTCATTAAAGATTAATTTATTATTTACCTAAGTCAAAGCAAGCTTAAAGTGGGCGCATTTATCAAAGCATTGAATTTATTTAAAATATCAATATTGAGCTTTGAAGGAAAAGGACGCCATCTTGGAGAAAGGATTAGGGTTTTGACCATTGAAGTGGATTTTAGGGTTTTGAGAAGTCAACAGGAAGTTATAAAAGGAGGACTTTGAGCATCATTTCACATCTTTTGTCTATAGTATCGTTATGCTGCCAGTTTGGCTCTAGAACTGCTTCGAGGAATGAAGGCCTCCTAGCTCGGGCATCGCTTCTTGTTTGCAAGACAACATCTAGTGGTGATTCAGTCTATTGTGTGAGTTGCATTTAGTTTGTGCATTGTATTCAGTTTATTGCATTGTTAGATCAGATTGGCATATTAGTGGTTTTCAGCATTTTGTATTATTTGATACAGCAGATCCATGTTTTAATTCATAAGTCAAAAAACAACAAAAAAATCATTCTGGGTATTGCATCAATCTCTGAGTTTGTAAAGGGCGTCCATTTTCTCCAGTTTATAGCATTTTTAGAGAAGCTTTGAATTTTTAAGAAGTCAAACTTCTTGCTGGGCCATACCACCTGACCTTGCATAGATTTCTGTGCAAAATTAAATATTGGCATTTCGAGTCTGTTTCTTGCATTCATTTTAGGCGCCACCTCATTAGCTGTGTTTTGCATCTAAGAATAAGTTATTTGGGTAAGAGAGGAATGAGTTATGAGTCATTCAGTGGATCTCTATGTTGCTGGTTAAAAGTTGAAAAGTACAGATCTGTCATAACTGTTCACAGAAATCTGCATCTTCTTATTGGGATTTGGTGTTGAGGTTTACTTAAAGGCTTGTAGCAGATTTATTGTTGAATGCACCATTTGAAAGGCATATGATATCTTGACATTGCAGGCAATAATTATCTATTGTAAGCTGGAAGTAGTACTGACTAGTTGTTCTTTAATATTGCTTTGTCACGATTTGTAATACTCATTCTTACCTTCAGTAATTGTTTGTAATAGTCACATCTCCACCCTATGGTAGCTACTTCCCGCTTTGGGTTAGAAAGCACATTCTGGGTGTTGAGTCCCTTTCAACAATTCTGTTATTTCATTCAAGCATTGTTATTTGTAATCACTCCGCCATATGGTCGCCCCTCACTCCATTCTGGATTGGGTAGCACATACTTGGTGTCGAGTTCCCTTTCAGCAATTAGAGTAGAAGATCCTCTGACCATATGCTCGCCATCATCGGCGCATTCTTGGTTAGAGTTCCTGCATAAGCAATTTGTTTTAGATCCTCTGACCAATGCTCACACCTTGCCCACATCGGGATCCTGGTGTACATTCTGGTTAGAGTTGCTTTTGCACGTTTTGGTTTATCTTCTAACCTTAATGGGTGCATTGATTGTAATTTGTAATTTGATAAAATCAAAAAAATTGGCTCGAAATATTTAAGTGGTATCAGAGCCAAGATCTTGCCATCCTGTGAACAATCTGTCTATGAGTGACAGAGAAAAGAGGTACATTGCAAGGGAAGACAAGAAGGTTGGAAAATAGTTCCAGCCCTATCAGGCTCCAGAAGGTCAGACAACTTCAGAAGTCTTGAGGGCTCATTGGGAGTCTTCTCAGGAAACAGACATGGCAGAGGGTGAGAGATCAGTTAGGGGTAACGAGAGGATTACCAACAACAGAGATGACAGTGGGAAAGGAAGAGAAAGATCAATGAGTCCCGAAAAGAGATCTGAAAGAAAGATGGATTCCTTGATGGACATGGTATCGCTTATGATGGGAAAAGTGGGACAGAACACCATTCCACAGAACAACATTGGGCATAGAGGAGAGCACAGTGCTTCCAACCAACATGATGGACATGCTACTCAGCATACTTCAAACCACACTTATGTCTCATCCAGGCCCTTCAAACCCACCTTCGTGGCACCTGTTAACACTCAGCCAAATCCTGAAGAGAATGCTTCATTTGTGGAGCAGTTGAGACTTGGTCGTGCAGAGTATGATTCTTTACCTGTCGACATCAAGATGGATATGTCCTACAATGACTTTATGGATCATAAAAGGAAAAATAAAGGACAGGGTAGACATTATGATCAAAGAAGACCATCAACTCAAGGAGACTTGTATCAAGCTGTCAACAAGGTTATACTTCCACACTTTGACGGGAGTGATAACAGTTCAACCCGAGCTTGGATACAGAAGCTAGATAACTACCTAGCTCTCAGACCCATGGTAGAGGAAGAGGCGATCAAGTTTGCTACGCTACACCTTGATGGGGTGGTGCACGAGTGGTGGTACCATGGCCTAGTTACTTTAGGTCATGGGTCTATCACAACTTATGATGAGTTCACCACGAGGCTCATCGAGAGGTTTGAGAAAAAGGATCCTGAAATTCATTTCAGAGAACTTGCATAATTGAGACAATATGGCACAGTTGATGCCTGCATTGCCGAGTTTCAGAGACTCTCAGTCATGGTGACTGGAATCACGGAGAGGAGATTGGTAATTCTTTTCAGTGAAGGTTTGACAGAACCACTTAAAGGTTGGATTAAAGCCTTTGATCCACCAACCCTGTAGGAGGCCATGAAGAAGGCAAGAAACATGGAGTGGGCTGCTCCTAAGGAAAAATTTCAGTCAAATTCCCCCTTTCAGAAAAAAAGATAAAGGGAAAAGACCTCAGCATAGACCTCCTTTGAGACCTCAGCACAAGGAGTTCAAACATCATAATCCCTATGTCACAAGATTGGATCCGGAGACCCTGAACAAACTCAGAAGAAAGGGGTTGTGTTTCCGATGTAGGGAAAAATGGTCTCAAGGTCATGTTTTCCCTAAGGGGGTTAAATTTAATCAGATTGAGTACTATTCTGCTGGTGAAAGTAGTTCTGATTTTTCTGACCAGCAATCTGATTTTGAAGAAAGTGAAGTAGATAGAGCTCCAGAAGAGTCCGGAGATGAGAAGGAAAGTGGAGGAGTCTTGGCTCAACTTTCGAGCTTTCAAAGAAACAAATCCTTCAAGGTTCAAGGGATGGTCAAAGGGCAGCGAATCGTTGCTTTGATCGACACTGGAGCAACACATAACTTCATTGATGAAGTTGTGGTAGCAAAGAAGGGGCTACAAATAGAGGAGTTTGAAGGTTTCAAGGTCATGGTTTCCGATGGATTCCATATTTCATGCACCAAGAAAATCTCAAACCTGACCATGCAATTGGGAAATTACGAAGTCAAGGATGACTTCTATGTAGTCCACATTGGTGATACTGATGCCGTCCTAGGCATTCAATGGCTGCATTCTCTGGGGGAGATCTCTTTGAATCTGCAGACTATGGAGCTCAAGTTTCAATCTGATGGGAAGAAGATAGTTCTAAGAGGAATGTCCAATGGGGGCCCTCGGGTTGTGTCATTCAAAAGAATGGCAAGGCTGATCTGTCACGATCAAGCTGAGTGGGTTGCAGAGTGCATGATCCTCCCTGCTAGTCCGGTTGAGACTAAGAGAGACTATCCTCCTGATGTTCAGTCTCTACTCACGAAGAAGAGCAAAGTCTTTGCAGATTTTCCACCTGGACCTCCACCTGAATGGGGTTCAGAACATATCATAGAGCTCAAGGAAGGAGCTAAACCGGTGATTACAACTCCATATCGGTACCTGAAGAGGAAAAAGGATGAGATTGAGAAGAATATTCAAGAACTCTTGGAGATGGGGTTCATTCGCCCAAGCAAGAGACCCTTTGCATCTGCAGTGGTTCTTGTGAAGAAGAAGGATGGTACCATGTGCATGTGTGTGGATTATTGTGCTTTGAATCAAAGCACCATCAAAAAAAGATACCCCATTCCCAGGATAGATGAGCTCATTGACGAGCTACATGGGGCCAAGTTCTTCTCGAAGATTGATTTGAGGTCGGGTTACCATCAGATTCGAATGAGAGGATCTGATGTGGAGAAGACAACTTTCAGATGTCACTATGGCCATTTCAAATTTTTAGTCATGCCATTTGGGTTGACTAACGCTCCGGCTACCTTTTAGTCTAGGATGAACTGAGTTTTTCAGAATCAGTTAAGGAGGTTTGTGTTGATATTTTTTGATGACATTCTGATTTACAACACGACTTGGGAAGATCATCTCAAGCACTTAGAGGAAGTGCTTAGTATCTTGGAATCTGAGAGTTTGTTTGCAAAAGCATCCAAATGTGAATTTGGATTGGAGGAGTTACTGTACCTTGGCCACATAATCAGTGCTGAGGGAGTGAAGGTGGATCCTGAAAAGATCAAAGCAAATTGGCCACCTCCTGAGAATTTGACTCAGTTGAAAGGTTTTCTGGGTCTTTGTGGATTTTATCGGAGATTCGTAAAGGGGTATTCACAGAATGCTGCTCCTCTTACTGATCTCACCAAAAAGGGAGCCTTTTGTTGGTTAGAAAAGGCTCAAATTGTTTTTGACAAGTTCAAGAAGATCATGAGCTCGTGTCCGGTTCTGGCTATTCTGGATTTCTCCAAGCCATTCGAGTTGCAGTGTGATGCATCAGGTGAAGGAGTTGGGGCTGTCCTGATGCAAGACAAACACCCTATTGTGTTTGAGAGCAGAAAACTAAGGGGTGTTGAAAGAACATATTCCATCTATGATAAGGAAATGCTTGCCATTATGCATGCATTAGCCAAGTTCAGGCAGTACTTGGTGGGGAACAAGTTCATGGTTAAGACTGACCACAATAGCCTCAAACATTTCATGCATCAGAAGGACCTAAACGAGAGGCAACAAAAATGGGTGAGTAAGCTTCAAGCTTACGACTTTGACATTGAATATGTCAAAGGGAAAAATAATATCGTGGCTGATGCTCTATCCAGAAGACCCCATCTTAGCTCATTGTGTGAGCTTACTGCAGATTGGAGAGACATGTTGCTTGCTGATTATGCCAAAAATCAGTTTGCAACCAGCATTATTGAGGGTACTTTTCATGATGAAAGGTACAAGGTGATTGAGGGATTGATACACTATAAGGGGAGAATCTTTCTGGTGACTGATTCTAAGCTTAAGAAGAAGATTCTTTTGACATTTCATGACATTCCGGTTGCTGGTCACCAAGGATTTTTCAAGACATATAGGCAGATCCGAGAAAGGTTTTCTTGGAAAGGATTGAAAGGAGAAGTACAACGCTACATTCAGGAGTGTCCTGTTTGTCAAGTGAATAAGAATGAGCATACATTACCAGCCAGTTTGCTGCAACCACTCCCTATTCCCAATCAAAAATGGGAAAGCATTTCGATGGATTTCATCACAGGGTTGCCCAAGGCCCAAGGGAAGGATTGTGTTTACGTGGTAGTTGATAGATTAACCAAATTTTCTCATTTCTTTTCCATTACCAGCTCTTTTTCTGCAGCCCAAGTTGCAGATTTTTTTTTTCGTGAGGTGTTTAGGCTGCATGGGTTGCCAAAGAATATTGTGAGTGATAGGGACAGCAAGTTCCTAAGTACTTTTTGGCAAGAGGTCTTCAGAATGAGTGGTACTATGCTCACTCCAAGCACTAGTTACCATCCCCAAACAGATGGGCAAACAGAAGTAGTGAACAAGTGGTTGGAAGGCTACTTGAGAAACTATGTGTCGGAACAGCAAAGAACTTGGGTCAAGTGGCTGCATATAGGCGAGTATTGCTACAATTCTTCTTTTCATATGTCGATTAAGATGTCTCATTTCTTGGCTCTTTATGGGTATGAAGCACCTAGCTTTGCCGATTTGGTGTTTGGTGACAGCAAAGCACCCCAGGCCAAGGATTTGTTGCAGCAAAGTCAAGACATCATGAAATCCTTGAAGGATAATTTGCAGATTGCACAGAATCAGCAAAAGTTGTATGTTGATCAGAGGCGTGTTGAGCGTTCTTTCGAGGTTGGGGATATGGTTTATCTCTGATTACAACCTTATAGATAGTCTACTCTCAAGAAGAGTGGAGCTGAGAAGCTCAAACCACGTTTCTATGGGCCATTCAGGGTCATAAGAAAAGTTGGGGCAGTAGCTTATGAGTTAGAGCTACCTTCTGATAGTAGAGTGCATAATGTCTTCCATGTGTCTCACCTCAAGAAGGCACTTGGACATAATGTGGTTCCTTCATCACAGTTGCCACCTTTGGATGAAGAGGGACAGTTGGTTCTAATTCCAGAGGAGATACTTGATTTCAGAGAACGTTCTTTGAGGAGAAGAACCATCAGAGAATACCCGGTGAAGTGGAAGAACTTGCCTATGGAGGATGCGACTTGGGAAAGTGATGAGATTCTGCAGCATCCTAGTTTGCGATTGCTTGAGGACAAGCAATCTTGGGGAGGGTGGACTGTAATGTCCCCTTCTCAAACCTGATCTTGCCAGTGACCGTTGGCCTTTTTCTGGAAACCCGAAGGCTAGTCGGAAGGTAAAATTAGGGTTTCCTATTTTTAAGGATGTCTTTGCTCAGAGTTGGTGGATTCAATGGCGGAGTCTTTCTGGGTTTTCAGAGAGCTTCGTAGTGGTATGTTCATTTCGGCATTCTAAGCGTTTTCTGGAATTTACTATTTTTAGTAAATTCTATTTTTGGCAACTTTTCAGTTGGGTTCAGCATGGTTGACTTCCTACTTCAGTTTGGTCAGTTGACTTGCTCATTAATGGCTTCAGGGCACATTTGGAGAGATAAGTTGATGTCATTTAATTAAAATTCATGTTTTAATATTATATTTTAACGTTGACCCCTTGGCCTAGTCTTTTGACTTCATGTTGTTTTAAAAAGTGGTCTTTTGAGGGTGGCGCCTTCATTAAAGATTAATTTATTATTTACCTAAGTCAAAGCAAGCTTAAAGTGGGCGCATTTATCAAAGCATTGAATTTATTTAAAATATCAATATTGAGCTTTAAAGGAAAAGGACGCCATCTTGGAGAAAGGATTAGGGTTTTGACCATTGAAGTGGATTTTAGGGTTTTGAGAAGTCAACAGGAAGTTATAAAAGGAGGACTTTGAGCATCATTTCACATCTTTTGTCTATAGTATCGTTATGCTGCCGATTTGGCTCTGGAACTGCTTCGAGGAATGAAGGCCTCCTAGCTCGGGCATCGCTTCTTGTTTGCAAGACAACATCTAGTGGTGATTCAGTCTATTGTGTGAGTTGCATTTAGTTTGTGCATTGTATTCAGCTTATTGCATTGTTAGATTAGATTGGCATATTAGTGGTTTTCAGCATTTTGTATTATTTGAGCAGATCCATGTTTTAATTCATAAGTCAAAAAACAACAAAAAAATCATTCTGGGTATTGCATCAATCTCTGAGTTTGTAAAGGGTGTCCATTTTCTCCAGTTTATAGCATTTTTAGAGAAGCTTTGAATTTTTAAGAAGAAGTCGAACTTCTTACTGGGCTGTACCACCTGACCTTGCATAGATTTCCGTGCAAAATTAAATATTGGCATTTCGAGTCTGTTTCTTGCATTCATTTTAGGCGCCACCTCATTAGCTGTGTTTTGCATCTAAGAATAGGTTATTTGGGTAAGAGAGGAATGAGTTATGAGTCATTCAGTGGATCTCTATGTTGCTGGTTAAAAGTTGAAAAGTATAGATCTGTCATAACTATTCACAGAAATCTGCATCTTCTTATTGGGATTTGGTGTTGAGGTTTACTTAAAGGCTTGTAGCAGATTTATTGTTGAATGCACCATTTGAAAGGCATATGATATCTTGACATTGCAGGCAATAATTATCTATTGTAAGCTGGCAGTAGTACTGACCAGTTGTTCTTTAATATTGCTTTGTCACGATTTGTAATACTCATTCTTACCTTCAGTAATTGTTTGTAATAGTCACATCTCCGCCCTATGGTAGCTACTTCCCGCTTTGGGTTAGAAAGCACATTCTGGGTGTTGAGTCCCTTTCAACAATTCTGTTATTTCATTCAAGCATTGTTATTTGTAATCACTCTGCCATATGGTCGCCCCTCACTCCATTCTGGATTGGGTAGCACATACTTGGTGTCGAGTTCCCTTTCAGCAATTAGAGTAGAAAATCCTCTGACCATATGCTCGCCATCATCGACGCCATTCTTGGTTAGAGTTCCTGCATAAGCAATTTGTTTTAGATCCTCTGACCAATGCTCACACCTTGCCCACATCGGGATCCTGGTGTACATTCTGGTTAGAGTTGCTTTTGCACGTTTTGGTTTATCTTCTAACCTTTATGGGTGCATTGATTGTAATTTGTAATTTGATAAAATCAAAAAAATTGGCTCGGAATATTTCATAGATTCTCATAGTTATCATCTTCTCTAGGCTCTTCTCAACACATCAAGCCAACCAATACTCTATTTCATCTTCACTTACCTTAGGTGCAACAATAACATACACATATCCTACAAAAAAACTTTAAATTCAATAAATTGGTCCACATGATATATATAATCCATAAAAATACACATGCATACATATAATGTTATAAATTATAAAATAATATATAATAAAAACCCGATCTTGGAGTAATGCACCTTCTTGTACATAAGAACTAAAACATGATCATAGTCATCAAATGCTATCAATTAATTATCCTCTTCAAATGTTATCTCATAATGATCATTTTTTCACATAGGTGTTAGAGATATATGTTTTCATTCTTCAACTGATTTTGTATATTCACACACTTCCCATTCAACTCTAATACAAAATTTTGAGTTTTCACTTGATCTTGTAGTCAATTTCACATTACACCAATTCAAAATTATACTTGTATCTTTAAATTTTGTTTTATCTATAAATTTTAGCTACTCCCTACAAATATCTCCTTTCATAGATGCTCCAACTCCATTATGCTCTCCTTTACCATTCCCAATTTCAAATAAACTTCACATATGTTGGAAAGTGTTCTCTTTATGGGCCCTACATATTCATTAAAATGAATATTCGATTAGTTTTTAACATTCCTATACAATTATCTAACCATATGAGATGTGTCACTTGGATTTCTCTTTCCTTTAAACTATCATAAAATATTTTAAAATAATATTACACAAACTCTACACAAACTCTAATGAATGTAATTGGTTATCACTCAAATATAAATGATACTCCCTCACATTTTTCTCACCTCTGTACCATCATTTTCATGTTTATATACAATATGAGCATCTTTATAACTTCTTGAGATCACACTCTCAATTCTAAAACAATTTTAATATTAGAAGATACCCTTGTAATATCATGCCAATATTTTTCAATTAAAGTCTTGGTTTCATTATTTGATGTCATGTTAGAGCTTGACAGTCTACCACTAAATCCCCAACAATGATTAATTGGATTATTTTCAATACACACTCTTCTTATTATTGCTCTTCTCAAAATTTTAGTATGTATATTTAAAATTTCACTTGTCTTAACACTATTTTTTTTAAACTAATTTACTAACTATAAAAATTATTATTGTCCTTCATGTTGCATTCATATATTTAGACTGTATTTTTTCAATAGAATCAATAGCATTAGAAACATTAGAAATAATTTATTTTATTGATTCGTTATTATTTTTGGTTTCTACACATATGCCTAATTTTTCATTACTTTTTGAATTTTTTTATTATGATTAATAGTATTACTATTAGTAGTTGACATTGATATCTTAGAATTTTTTATATAAAACATTATTTATATAACTAGTTTTCATGGGTTCAAATTGATCTCCAAGCTATCTTAATACAAATATTATTCAAAATATTTTCTTTAATTAAAAAAAATAGTTTTTACTCGCATCAAGGATTTTATTATATTTTTTATTGTGTTGTTCTTAATAACATATTTAAATTCAACATTACTATATTAAGATTCCTTTAGTATACTAATATCATCCTCATTGAGTGCACTAGAAGACTTACCTAGATTTATTTCTAAAATAACTTTTTTCATTATTCTTGTCTTTTATATTCACCACTTTAACATATACATATTCTACATTCGCCTGATCTATAAGTTCATATTCTATATTTACCTCATCCATTTTTGTGTCTTCAATTTTATCTTCTTCCATAGTTGCCACATTAGATGCTTCAACATTTTTAATTTTTCAAATCCTCTATCTTCTATATCTTGGTCGTTTTACCTCTTTCTCTTGATCTGATTCAATTTTTTTAGTTGTCATGAGCTCCCTCTTTTTTATTGATTCTTATTTGATTCCATAATTACCAAATTATCTTGATAATGAATCACTCTTTGATAATTATTTTTCTTGATTCATCTAAAAATGCTACAAATTGGGTGAGTGCATGGAAATAAGGGACAGAAAAGGGTCAAGTGGTCACTTTTTTATAGCTAAACCTAAACTTGGATGAGTAATTGAAGATTTATGTACTCAAAATTTGAAAATATGAAAATAATTTTTTTTATAGTACTCCATATCTAATAAACTACTAAATTTTTTTAAAAAAAGCTTAATATTAAGAGGGTCAAATATTGGGTGCACACAAAAGTATTCTTATTTTTCTTAATAGAATAGAACATAGTGTTCAGTGTGCAACTCCCTATTTTTTTATTCGATTGAGGATTTTTACAATTGCTTGGTAGAAATATAGTTAAGAGTGAGTACTAGAAGTTGGGTGCTTTTTATTGTTTTTTTTTATGATTTTCAAAGTGGATGCACCCTAAAAATTGCATCACTGAATGTGTATCATATAACTTGCACAAAAATAATTGAAAATACAATTTTTTTAGAATGTGTAAGCAATGAAGTGTATAACAATGTCATATTTTTTTCAAATTTTGATAAGAGGATCAAAGGTTATTAAGAAAAATATATACATATGTATTTGAGGAATATAGAAATATTAGTAAAATAAAATAAAAATAAAAATGTTTTTGATTAACGATAAACAGGTTTTGAAGGGGCCCTGAAACCCTGTACAAAAAAGAGTAAGGGAAGCAAAGATAAAGCAATAGGTTTCCCACCTAAAACACCAAAATACAAGTTGATTATAGAACCATCAACAACCCATCAACATAAAACAAAAAGCCACAACAGTGAAACCAAACAAAAAAGAACAGAACAAGCGACCATTAGAGAAGTTCCTTAAGCATTCTAGCCACTTCCAAGTCCTTAGAAATAACCCTATCATGCATTTCCATGACCTCCTCCACGTCCTACCTTGAAACCATTTTTCACTTCTTGATTTTGCTCCAAGTGCAAACACTTGGTCCCGTGCCCAAGTTTGCAGTCTACAGCTCCTTAGAAACATTATCCCCCAACTCCTTGTTCGTCGACTCACTGAACGAAGATCTACCAGTCCATCGCTTCACCTTCTCATTCAGGAACACAAGCCCTTTAATCAAGGATTCCAATTTCTCCTTGCTGAGATTAATGATCATGTTAAGGTCTTTATGCATCAACCAATAGTTCTTTTCCAACATAAACAACCTCGGGCCATAATCTCTCTTCAAATTGGCCATGTCTTCCACCAAAAGGGCCACACTAGAATTCAAATATTTAGCCAGTCTGAAAATGGAATCCTTCTCCTTAAGAATTTTGAGTGTAGAGATATTGCAACGAGAAATTGTGTCATGTTTGTTATGGAGGTCCTGAACCTCCTGAATCAACCACATAAGCAAATTAAAAGAAATATCAACCCCTTCCTTAACCAGACTTGAGGCTTGTGAGTATTCCATGGCACCCTAGAATAAACCTCACCCCTAATGGGAGCTCACGTGAGGTTCATCATCTTGAAAACCATCGAGAAAATCAACTTTGGACTTACCCTTGTCTTTAGAAGTCGACACATGAATAGATTTGTCCACATCCACCAAACTATTCACCTTTCTAGCAGTAGGGTTCCCTCCACCATCACCATATCCCAGGTCTACATTCCAAAAATTCATCTCCTCATTGACCTGATTAACCCCTAAGACCTCCCGAAGCTTCTCTGCATCACTCATCGACCCCTATATCTTAGGCTTCTTCCCATTACTATTTCCCTCCTCAACTTCTTCACCACATACCTCTTGAATATTGTGCTTAACACATGGGTTGGAGGGTTTTACCTTTTTAGCAGAGGGTTTGTTCCCATCAAAAGAGGGAGTGTAGTCCAAGTCAATGTGGTACCCATTCAACCACACCTCAAACTCCTCAATTTTTGTCCCCTCACTCTCAGCCACCTCCTCAATTTGGAATTTTTCACTCCCCTTCTTCTTCTTCTTCAACTTGACTGAAGCAAGAGGATGAGGGGATTCAATAACATAGTTAGCCTTAATGTGATCCACGATAAGCAACATTAAACCCTCATGTAAGAAAGGGTTTCTCAGATTCTTTTTGAAATTCACAATCCCCTCTTCCAATGAAAGCAACAGATAGAAAGGGAAAGAAATGAGCTTATAGTGACAAAAATGATTGAGCATCACAAGTGATGAACATACAAGGCCGAATACCTGCCATACAAGGTGAAATAATGCATTAGCGCCATGAAAACCTCCCACCAGATAGGTTTAATCTTGGACCTATCATATCCCCCACAATCAAGCCTCACCATTTTGGCTCTCTCTGTCCCAGAGAAAATTCAATCTAGTAGCCCTCAAAATATTTTTGTCTTTGTAGAACTTTCTACCTTCAATCGACATCCCACTAACCTCCGTAATGAATTCCTCACTAATAGTAGTATCCCTATCAAACATTCTTAGAACCTGGCCATGATAGGTGTTGAAAAACTCTTTGGAAACACTTGTTTTAAAGCCATTCAGTCTCTCCATGAAAGGGGTAACCCCTCCCTTCTGCAAGATTTCCAACACACCAGAATTAGCCTTGAATTCATCATAGGAAATTGGCTCTGTTCTACACCTCTCCCCACCCATCATCGAACACTTCATAGATGTAGAGAGAAACAAAAAAAATTGCAAGTTATCACCAAGGCAAGAGGAAGAAAAGCACCCAGAAAGCATGTGTTCCTACCAAGAGTAGTACTGAGGACAATAATGGTGAGGAGCCTCCTACATTTATGATTTGGATGCCCACAGATTCCAAAGATATTCATAGGAATGAGGTGTCTAATCAACCAAAGATGAACATGATTACCACACAAACCTTTAGACAAGGAGACAACTTCCTCCAATGAGCTAGGATTTGTCATTATTAAGCAAATTAATTAAATTGATGGGTAGGTTATCATTAGCCTCCCAGTATCTAGTTGACGTCACCCCATAATTTTCCATCTAGTTAGCCACCCCATTCTCCTCACGAAAGTCATGGGAGATATACACCTCATTAAAATCAAGCAACATAGCTCGGGCATCCAAAATAAAGGTTTCAATAGTCTATGAAGAAGGAGAACAATTCTTAAGGTAGTTAATAACATTTTGATGGTAGTTTTATCAAATTTTTAATAAGTAAATATAGTGATATTGAAATTGGAAAATGCTATTGAAAGTCAAATATGGGAAAATTAGATTCCCAACCTTTTATGCTTGTTATCCAAGCCTATTCCAAACTAAAAAGACAAAAAAATGATAATATAAAATGTGAGTGTGTTGTGTAACATGCTCGCATTACATAATGTACTCACATTATATATTGTGCTACATAATGGGAAAAAATGCATGAAACCCATAATTTGGTCCCATTTCGACTTTGTACATGCTTTTTCTATGCACTTTTTTGTGACATTTCATTAAAATATTTTCTTATTTATACATGTACAAATGGTTGAATTGTATTGAAAATCAAATTCTTCAATTATTACATTTTTTATTTTAAGAATTTTAGTTGTCAATTTTTGTTACTATTAGCATAGTTTTAACAATTTGTTAATTATTCTAAGGAATCATCATTTAATTGTATTTTAAGATATTTTATTTGTGATTATTCTATTCCTTTCTATGCAATTGAAATTTTAACTAACATATATTTAAAATTGTGTGTATTTAGAAAGAAATAACAATTATCATGAGACGAAACGAGTGGACAACACTTGCGAAAATTCAAGTAGAGAAAAAAACAAAGGGAGTGTGCATGAAAAGGATTTGTGAAATGAGAAAATTTGGAGGAGAAGGTAAATCATCAACACCAATTAATATGAATATAGAAACAAGTCTCAAATCCCTATTGAAATAAGAAATAATTAACGGAATTTACCTAATGTAAACCAAAAATACATGGCAATAAAAACACCTCCTATAATTATTTGTGTTGGTGCTTAGATTTGTAGGTCCCAAAACTATGAAGGTTGGATGTTCTCCTAAGTTATAAGGTTTTCAAACATAGGATCCACCAATATGAGTGTTAGGGTCTTTAATATTAGCCATGGTTTTGGCTCTTGGTCTTTTAGTCAAGCCTTCTTGAGAAATATCGCCTTTTCTTTTGTGTATTTCACCCTATAACACATATAGGCCGATGATAAATTTTTTAATAACATCTATACTCATGGTTATAATGTCTACAAGATTATTTTTAATATATTCTTGGTTCTTTTACATTTAATATAATTTGGACTCAATATCCTCTACCACACCCAATGTATTTTACTTGCCTATAGTTTTAAGCATTGAAACATAGAAAAATAGGTGATGGAAAAATGGATGGGAAATGGTGTGTGTGGGCCTATCTTCCTTATTTCATTAGGAAAAAGAGATCCCCTAAGATAAGATTGACTTTCAACCCTTAGGCGATTCAACCTTAAAGGAGATCTTGATGTTTTCCTTATGATTGAGGACAAGGTAAAATTTGTCTAAAATGCACTTTGGGGAGATAAATGAAAAATACTGAATGAATCCAATTATGCAATGTAAGAATTGAATCATCAATTTAAAGCATAACAAAACATAAACAATCAACTTCTGACAGATTTGAGAAGGTTAAGACACTATGCACCTGTCACCAAAAGTTTTTGTTGAGTGTCCTCCTAGGATAGATTCACCCTAGGGTGAATGGGTCTTGCTTCAAGGATCCAAAATCTATTTTGGTAGTCCTTTGCTCCTGAGTCTCCACTCTCGATTCCTCCAAATCTCATGGTTGGGAAGTCATAAATAAATTCTGCAAGTGAGTTTTCATGGCTTGACAACTTTGATAACTTTGCAAAATTGCACTTTTGATCAATCTTCAATCCTTCTTCACCTGTAAATCTGCAAACACAAAGAGAGGGAAAAATTGTTTGTTTTTGGTGAATGGTGGTTTGCCTTGGTCAAACCCCGTTTTGGTAATTAAACCTTGAAATGAAATGAAATGAAATGAAATGAAACATGAATGGAAGGAATTATGAATGAACAATGCTATGTTGCAACTCACCAAACTCTTGAATGGAGATCCTTAGAGGACTAAAGTCTAACACATCTCTTCAAGGTCTTGATCTTGCATGAAATGGCTTGATTGGATGCTTGATTTTATAGCTTGAATCTTGACTTGAATGCTTGAAACCTACATCACAATGTTAGCTCCAAAAACATGCATGAATGAAGATAACTTTGACATGATGCTTGAGATCTTGAATGTTGCAACAAATGACTAAGAAATCTTCTCGTGAATTCTCTTGACAATAATCTTAGCTCTTGTGAAGTCTCTCAAAAAGTTACAGGATTTGAATTGATAAAAAAACCTTGTATTTATAGGTAATTTTCTAATTTCCCAAAAATTAAACATCAAAGGCCGAAAATTGCAAATTGAATTTGAATCATAAAAATAGCGCAAAAAACATATAAAAAAATTAGGGTCCTAAACTTAAGGGGGGACCCATTCGCCCTTGGGAAAATGGGTCCTAGGAGCTAAATCCAGGACACTCGAATGCCAAGGCAATTTAATTAATGTTTGCAATTGTTTAATACAAGTAACTTCCCTTTTGGAAAATGAGATTAATTTGGATTTTAAATGCACAATCAGTCCAATTAGAGGCTTAACTAAGTCCAATTTATTAAGGGACCCAAACATAGTGTGAAAATGTAAAGGAGAACATTTTCCAACACTACAAGTATATTTTCAACTTAGAAGAAAAAAATTGTTTTCGTTAACTTTAAAGTAATCTACTATTCATATAATTGTATTTCATTCTATAATCACTTTATACACTATAACATAAATAGATAAAGATGTGTGTGTTTGAATCATAGAGGATTTACTGACTAAGTTCTATGAGTACACTTCTCATACTTAGAAGAGATTATACCTTACCAAGGTTCATGAGATATTAACTGAGCAAATTTTTTTTAAATAAATAGACAAATTATTGTGGAATTAGATTAATTCCTAATAATTGTTGTACCCTTACAAAATTTCATGGAAAACATTGTTTTTAATAGGTTTAGGGCCAACCTAATTTGTACCCTAATTTCTAGCGATCGTATTTTGAATTTGTAACATCCCTTCCTATAATTTTCAATGAAAATAACAGTTTGAAAAGAACAACAATATTCACCAAATAACATAAACATAATATTCACAAACAACAATAATTATTTATAGTAAGATAACACAAATAAACTTGCACAAGTGATTCAAACTCCAACAATAACTTATATTGATTATGATTTGATCTCTACAACATGGGATTATTATAATAGTCATTACAAAACACACAATATTAACCAATAATAATTACACTGAATCACTAAACTTTCCTACAAATCATTGTAGCTCCAATGCACTCCTTGAGTGAGAATTCCCTTAAGAACCAAATTTTTTTCATTCTATGATTCTGACAATCAATGGGTTTTCATCCATGGAAGATCGCTTGAACACAAAATGCCTAGAAGATACAATAACACAACATGGATACCTTTGAATGCAAAATTTTCCCAAGTTTATATGCTACCCAAATGATAAGACTAGTCAACCTAAACTTAAACTGGTGCCAAGGCCCAAACTTGAATTCTATAGGCTACATCACTAGTTGGCCTTAATGGAAATTTTACACATTTCAGTGCAATTCGGCCTTATAGGCCTTACAAAATTTCCCATCGGAGCTTTGAGGTTTCTCCTTCCTTCCAACTTAGCATAGGTTGGGAAATAGCTCTGACCCCTAATCCCTAATGTGTCATTGATTTCTTCCATTATCTAATCCTAGCATGGGTCAAGCAACATCTCTAAACTTCAACACCCAACATCTTCTTGACATGGGTTGGGTGCTTTCTCTGAATCTTGATGCCTGATAACTTATCAACATGTATTAGGTGATATCTCTAAACCTCAATGCTTGACAACTTCTCGACATGGGTTGGGTAGTATATTTGAACCATAATACCCAATAAATTCATGGCATGAGTTAAGAGACAATAAAAATCGATCTTTGATCTTCGATAACTCCCTTGTATGTGCTAAGCAACAAATTTGATTCTTGAACTTCAACATCTCCCTATGCAAGCAAAATTTTATTTGGTTTTCAAAAAAAGAACATGACAAGTCCTCCATCCTCGAGATTTATTGTACTCAAGCAATGCAAGTTAGGATTATTGAGAATATCAAGCCCTTCCCATGTGGAATCTTTAACTAATAGGTTTTCCACCTAATTGGATACTCCATGATGCTCTTTCTCCTCAATTTTTTGACGTATTTTTCCACTTCTTCTAGGATCAAAATCAAGTTACCCTCATTTTCTAAGGGTGACAACTCCTATGAGTCCTTAATGTGCCAAACAAGGAATTTCTTCAAGCATGACACATGGAAAACATTATGAACCCTATTGTTCCATGGAAGATCCAAATCATAGGTCACTTCACCAATTTGTTTCACAATTTTGTATGATCCGTAGTATTGGGGTTTGAGATTTTCAAATCCACTCTTAATATAATTCTATTTATTTGGATGCAATCTTAAGAAGACCAAGTCTCCCACCTTAAATGACCTCTCTATTTTTTTTAGATTTTCATGTCTTTTGTTGATTTTATACTTGTTGCAAGTTATCCTTAATTTAGTTCCCTCAACATCTCTTGACTATGATCCATCAAGTAACCTATTGGTGGTACTCTACTATCTAAAATCAATATATCAGTGAAATTGCATCATAACCATGTAGAGCCCTATAAGGTGTCATCCCAATGGACATGTAGTGTGAATTATTATAGCAATACTCACCCAAGTGCAACCACTTGATCCATGTGGTCTATTGGTTTGAAACATAGTTTCTTAAGTACCCCTCAACCCACTTATTTATTATTTATATTTTTCCATCAGTTTGGGGATGGTAGCCAGTACTTGGTGTGAGTTTTATACCTATTGTAGTGTCGTAAATTGTTACCCCTAACAATTTCACACTATGTTGACACCCTATATTGCATATATAATTAATTACGCTCATAATTTGTTCATTTTGGGTCTAAATTGGGAAAATATATTAAACTCCCAGCCATCCCTAGTTTCTAGGGTAAAAAACACCCAAAAATTGGTGGGGGAACCCTATTCCTAAGGATGTACTTTTTACATATATATCACTTTGAGTGTTAGCCTTTGGTATCTTAAAATGACCCTAGGTTACCTTAACTCCAAAAATATCAATTGGGATGCATATATACACAAGTTTCCCTCTCAGTTGAACATTAGAAGAACACTCTATTATGAACTAGACACTATTATGAAAAATCATGCACTATTATGTACTCTAATTGTGAAGATATATGTGACTTATTCTCTACATGCTTGCTACACCAATCTATTTGTGTTATTTTGACTAACCTCTTGTAGTTCTTCAAGGAAATTCATGCATTATTCATCATCTCTTTGTGGAAACTTAGGGTGTGACACCACTTCATCAAGGATTTCGTGCCTAAGGTAAGATTATCAATTGTTGTTTATTTATTATAGTCATTTATTGTTTACTTTTCCTTTTCCCTACTGAGAGTAAGCACTCTTTACCATCATCATCATGTTGCAGTTGTGGAGGTGGGAACACCAACATTGAGTTTTGATTGAGGAAAACTCCTATACAACACAACATTTCCCCTCTTTTCATGTATGCAGGTTAGATCTGGAACTTTCATCAACAATAGATTACAAAAGAGTAGAGAGAATATTATACTAGAGTGATTTGGCATATAAACATCCAGAAACACCCAAAATAGGGTACCCACACCCCTATCCCTCCATTATAGGCTCAAATTTCATCTACAAGTGTTCCTTTGTCTACACATTCCAAATCTGTATTTGTTTATGCAATTTTTTGTTTTCATCTATGCGACCATTCATATTTTCAAATCTAGGGTTTATATCAATTAGGTTAATTAAATCGTACATCAAATCTTCCCTCTTTGCAACAAAAGAATGAAACCCCACCAATTTTTCTCTCCTTCAAGGTATTTATCCAATCATCAAACCCTAGTTGGTTTATGTTCCAATGTTAAGCCAAAGGGGAAAGCTAGATCTAGGCTAATTTACTTGTTAGATCTTAGATCATTTTAGCACTTAACACTTGTCAAGTGAAACAATTGTTGCCAAAAATAACTGAGAAAAATGATTTCATTTCCATTGAAAATGTTCCTGGGAAATCCATGTAATCTAAATATCTCTTTGAAGAATATGTCTACTTCTTGAGGTGTCTATTACAGATAGAAGGGGTCGGTGGGAATCATAGTGGTGGGAGGATATAGTTTGGCGGGAATGGTAATGGTGTCCTTGTGATTGTTGTTGAGGGAATATAAGTCATTCCACTTTTAGCGATAATATCAGTGTTGTTATGGGTTGGTGGTATAGTAAGGCATGAGGTTGAGGTTAAAGTAGCTGGGTGGGTTGGGTTTAGGCCAGTTGGGGGTTAGGTCGTAGAGTGAATAAGGAATGGTAGTTGGGGTTAGGTGGTGGGTGAGAGTGTCAATCTTGGGCTCGCTTCTCGGTGAATCCTGGGCTCACTTTCCTGTGGGTGGGAGTGTCAATTGAGCTCGGTTCCCTAAATGGAGTTTTAGGTGGGAGGGGAATCAGTGATGGGAGTGAAGGAAAGGTCAATAGAGTAGGTGACGTGGTTGGTGTGGTAAATTTAATGTAGGTGGAAGTTATCACGGGTTAAATGGTGGGTAGGCTTTGTGTGTAGGGTGGGGTTGGTGATTGAAAGAAGGGTTGAGGTGGTGAACTACATCCTCTGCCCGCAAGTCACTACCTCGACACTATAGTGGTGGACTATTGTTCAACCCACCCTAATCTTATATATGGGCCCCATAACCCACCCCCCACATCTATAACTTAGATTAGATGCAGGGCTATATAAGTGAGATCCAACAGTGAACAACTAGATTCCCCTTTCCCCCTTGTAGATGCCCTCATTCATTGAATAGAAATCACTATTTATAGATCCATACTATAGATAGGTGTATCCATCAATCTATATGTACATGGATTGGATGGGGACAAAGATATTGTACCCTTGGGAGAAAAAACACATGAGCTTGGGTAATAATAGTTAGGGTTAGGCTTGCTTACTTCAGACAAAGTTGGCGAGCTGAGTCAGACTAACCCTCCCTAATCCCACCACCCACCCACCATTATGGAGTAGGGAATGCTTGTAACTATGAAAATGAAACACAAATGTGGAGATCTCTAGTTCTGTGGAAGCCGGGTGTTTCAAAATAAGTTGAAGTGACACCTATCTATAGTGGGGGGTAGGGCACCTTTAGAAGCCAGGAATCCATCTGATGCTTGTGGATACTAGGAAGAAATGAAGAGGTCCTATATTATGCCCCTACTAGAACTAGCTAGCTATTAGTAGCAAAGTGGGGGGTCCCTCCTAGGGCTTACCATCTAGTTGAAATCACTGGAATGATAGGTTCCATCTTGTTTTCAACAAAACTCCACCTAGCATATAAAACCTTGGAACATATTTTAATGAGCTCTACCCAACAAAAAATACCTCAAAAGTGGCATTCTAAGGAACACTTTCAACTAGTTATAACCCTAATAATCTCCCCCTATCATACAAAACCTTGGAACATAGTTTAATGAGATCTACCCAACAAAAAAGACCTCAAATCTAGCTATGTGTTTAGTGTTTTATGCCAAAAAAAGGAGGTGATGAATATTAGAAGGAACACTTTCCTTGTGTGTTTTCCACCCAATACCTACACCAATTAAAAAATTAGTGGAAAAGGACTTAGTGATCTCTACCATATATTTGAATTATAAAAGTGTTGAATAAAAAACTTAAGAGGGTGTGTTTGTAGTTATATAACAAGTATTTCATTATTTCACATTCCCAATGAAAGCAAAGTGAAGAGGGAATATTGGATTTTATTCTTGTAGCACTAGAGCTTGTTGATATTTAAAAGTTTTTTACAGAGAATGGAGGTTTGCTACAACTTTGTCATTACTTTTTCTACCATTACTTTTAATAGGATTTCATCAAGTTTTACAAGATAACATGAAGGTATAAGATATTTTTCATTGAAATTTTAATTTTTGTTTACAAATTATAAGGGGTTTATGTAGTTGAATTTCTAGTCACCTAAATTTTTCTAAGGTAAATCTTCAATCATTCAAGGAAAAAATGAGGAAAGAATTGTAGTACTATAAATGATGTTTTCATTCACTTAAGAATTGAACTTGTATTAAAATGATCATTTCTTCATTTAGAATTCAATCAAAGTTATTTTGAGGATTAAGGTTTAATATTTAGAAGGATTGGTAGGGCATTTATTAGTTTCATATTTATGGGGATTTCAACAATTTTTAGAGGCTTAAAAAAATCATATTTTAGAGTATTTGGAATTTTCCAAGTCAAATTTTTTCAATTTTTTGAAAGTCGCTTAAGTAGCAAGTTATTATTTTCTAGCATAGACACATCTAGAAATTGTCACCATTAACAATGGTTGTTTTAGAGCAATAAAAACAAGCCTTCTTTAGCCTATTTGTATTTCTTTATTTTTTTTTAAAATGTTTTCTTTAAAGTAGTTTTAGTTCTCTTTTTTTACAAATAGGGATAGCATATATATTTTTTTGGTTGGTAAGCTTGCAGATTCTAGAGCTACTTTGTATTAATTAGAAAAATATTACATCATTTGTCTGTTGATTTACAAAAATACAAGCTTTTCCCTGGTAATCTTTTTATTTTTCTTCTATACTCTATCCTATTCTATTTTTCTCAAGGATACTACAAAATCCTGAGCTACATTTTATTCTTTCTATATTTGGGCTTTAGACAACCCAAACCATACCCTATTTAGTAACCAAAATTTACATAAACAACTTTATTTCTATCCCTCCTCTTCTTCCCGATCCTTATTGATAAAACTAAACATTTGTTCATGATCATAGATTTTTGGGTAGGGCTTATAGGATACTCTTGCGCTCTTAGGATGTTTCACCTAAAAGGAGATAGATAAACCCACACAAAATTGTTGGATACTATGGTTGTGTTGCTGATATGTGGTTGTTATTGATGTCAACACTATTAACATTTGTTGTATCAGTTGCTGTATATGTCGAGAATGTTGAGAAAATTATAAAAGAAAGTATTCTAGGTTCCCAGTGGAACTATGCAGGTCATGAAGACGTCTTGTTCTTTACGCTGAAGATTAGTTGGTGTGGATTAAAGGGTTTATTGTTGAGTGTATCTAGATCATCTACCGAAAGTTTCAGAAGTTCGTGTGAAGTTTTGATTGTATTGTGGTTTGACAGTGTTTCTATGGTCTCTATCAGTGTTCCTGAATGAAGATTGTGTGATTCTATTAATCTCAGTTGTTGTGGATGTTTCTTTGTTGTTTCTTGGTGTTCTCAGATTTCTCTAGATCATTCTCTATCTTTGTGGTATGTCCAAATTAATCGGAGAGCTCGTGGTTGAAGATATTTTCTTACACATGTTCGGTTTTTCATGTTCCTGGCCGACATGTTGGTGGTAGTGTGTTGTGGATCCTCGTGGTGAAATTAATTAAAAGAATTTTTGTGTTGGAGATGTTAATTTGGGTCTCTAATATGTTGTGGCCAACCTTGGTGGATTCACATTAAAATTTTATTTGTAAATTTGGGCTGACATTCCAAATATGTTTTATTTTCTTGGCTGACTAAGTTGTGATGAAAGTTCATGTAGCGGATATATATGTGTGATTGTTTCATCAATACTTCATGTGCTTGGTGTGCTCCTATGTGTGTATGTGTGAATATCATTTGATTACAGAGCAAAGTGTGAAGAAGATTGAGCAAAGTGTGAAGAAGGTTTTTTGAGCTTAATTGGAACTGTAATCAGACTTGTGTAGAAGCTATTTTCTCAGTTCATACCCTTTGGATTTTAATCCTATTCTGTATTGTTGGGCAGTGAGCTCTAGGAAGTGAGCCTAAATGCATGCGCATTCCCCTTATTATTTCTCATTATAATTTTAACAAGGTATAATCTTGTGGACTAACATCCACCATGGTTTTTCTGCTAATAGGGTTTCCACGTAAAAAATATTGGTGTTCTTTGTCTCTCTGATGTGTTGATTGTTTGTGGTTAATTGCTTATTCATCAGATCTGAGATTAAGTTAAGTTAAGGAAGAAAAGTTTAAGTTTATGTGACAACTGATTCACCCCCCCTCTCAGTTGTGTGTCCTTGTTTTCCCAACAATTGGTATAAGAGAAATTTCCTTTGAAGAAGTCTAAAAGCTTGAGGTGATCTAAGATGGCAACATTCAAGAAGGACAATCCTAGATTTGATGGCACTAACTACTCACTATGGAAATTTAGGATGCAATGTCATCTAAGATGTATTGGTTAAGCTTTATGGAAGATTACAAAAGATCCATATGTTATTCCCCATAATGGTCCCTCCACTCCTAATGAGATCAAAGATGCTGAAAATAATATTAGGGCTATTGAAGCTTTGGTGAGTGCTTTGACAGATTCAGAGATGGCTAATGTGATAGGATTGCAGAAAACTCATGAGATTTGGATGAAGCTGGAAACCTTGTATGAAGGAGATGCACAGGTGAAGATGGAAAAGTTATAGAGTTTGAAAGGAAAGTATGAGAACTTGAAGATGGGTGAAGATGAAAATCACTGATTTTATGCAGAGAGTAAATGAGATAGTGATGGGTATTAGATGTACCAATGGTTCTATGGATGAGGATGAAATTGTGGCTAAGATACTCAGATCCTTACCTCCCTCCTACAAAGTGAAAGCTCATGCTATTGAAGAGATTAGATTGGTAAAAAAGATGACAAGAGACACGTTGGTTGGAAAGCTTGCTGCTTTTGAAATAAGTGAATTTGGTGAATCTCCACCGAAGACTGAATTTTCATTCAAGGTTTGTGTTTCTGAAAGTAACAGGAAAAGATATAGTCCGGGAGAGTGTTCTGGAAAGATATCCAAGTATGATGAAGAACTGAAACAACTTGAAGATAAAGAAAGAGAGGTAGAAGAGTTGGAAGCATTGATTGCAAAAAAAGAAGGTAGAGGAAAAGGTAAGTATGAAGATTTATTGCCTATTAAATGTTTTTCTTGCAATAAAATAGGTCATTTTGCATCAAGGTGTCCTGAAAGAGTTCCTAGATCTAAGCCTAAAAATTATAGATTCCAAAAGAGATGTTACTTTGTTGAAGAAGCATTGATTGATGATGAGTTTGATAAAGATAATGGAAATGAAGATGTCCTTTCATGTTGGTGGTCAGTCAGCCAGTGTCAGTGGTGACAGGAGTGTATGCACCTACAAAGTAGTGCAGGAGAGAAATGCGATTAATTAAATACGACTTATTTAATTAATTAATCCTTAAAATCCTCTACTATTAAATAAATAGGAAATATTTATTTAAATAGTTCATCATAATTCTTCAATCTTGATTCAATTATTTTCATCTTATTTAAATAAACAAATTTTATTTAAATATCATATTCAAATTCATCTACTATTAAATAAATTAAATATTTATTTAAATAGTTCACATTCTAAATTCTCCTATTTCTTCAATTTTAATTAAATAAACAACTTTATAGTTGGCATTATTTAATTATTACATCATATTCAATCTTAATTAAATAAATAAAGCTTTATACTTTATTGTTTAATTATCATACTTCTATTTAATTTAATAAACAAAATTCTATAGTTTATTTATTTAAATTATTTATCTCCCTTTTTGCTAATTTAAATAAATAAAAAATATTTAAATAAAAGGCATAAAGCAAATCCCTCTATTCACTCACCAATAAAATTAGATTTTTCAAATCTAATTAATTTAATTGGCATTCACGGGAAAAGCCTCGGGGACAAACCTATAGGCAATCCTCTCAATCTTCTTCCTCAAATATTTCCTCTCATCTTGCCTGGTGTTTTCATGGGGAGGAAAAATCCCCATAATCATCTCCACCTTCTCATCTCTTACCATTCAAATCTCTAGATTGAATCTCAGCCTTTGTTGTGTTACCCCTGTGCAAAACTGCTACAGGAAATCTATATATACAACCTTCTAAAGAAAAGAATGGATCCTGAATCTTTGAGAAAACTTACTCTGCAACATTCACAACACTCAAGAAATAGCAATAGCATTAGCATTAGCATCAATTATCATTTAGCATCTTAGCATTAGTAGATTTCATATCACGACAACATCATAGTTTCTTTTTACTGTAGCTTTCATCCATCAGGCTTCATTTACAGTAGCATCATAGCTGTTAGTTTTATTATCCATCATCACAATCACAACATTTAGCATCATTTCGTTCTCTGAATAGGCATTTTAATAGTCACAGTACTTTATCAAATCTAAGAGCCTTCCTGTGACTCATAAATCTTGGAGATAGGAGACAATGAGACGCTTTCAAGCTTTTCTCTATTTTAAATTAGTTTAATTCATGTTTAATCTTGATACAATGTTTCATTAAGAGGTGTATTTAATTGTATTTAGTTTACTTTTTCCAAACTTACATTCTAGCACCCACCGTGGGGCTTAACCCCATGTTTTTAACAAGTTTTTCTGGAAAGCTTTTGTACAAGAATTTGGTGTAAATTGTTTTAGCATGATCGAAAGATTCTATAGTGCTTCTGAGACAAACTATAGCGCATCTGATCCATCTTTTAGTGCTTCCGAAGAAAAGTATAGCGCTTTAAAGGACTATTTTAGTGCTTCGATCATTACCTTCTAGCACAGGCCAACAATTCACTTCCAACATCTATTTTAGCGAGTTTGTAAAATCTAATAGCGCTTCGGGCTATTTCTATAGTGCTTTGGGCTATTTCTATAGCGCTTCTGGCTATTTCTATAGTGCTTCTAGACATTTCTATAACGATTTTGAGCATTTCTATAACACTTCTGACCATTGTCATAGTGCTTACGTGTAATTCATTTTCTGGATCCAACGCATCCGCGACCAGTAAATTTCATTTCTTTAGTTGGACTAAAAATAATCAATCTAGGATAGGCACTTCTTTAGTTGGTTTAAAAATGAATAAATCCTAGGATAGTCACATTTTCTTGGATTAAAAATTTATCAATCTAGGGTAGTCACCAGACTTTTCAATTTGGGATTTAAAAATGAACAACATGTCTTTTTGTGAAGCAACATCTTCACATAGATTAGAAAATTGTAATTTGGGCTCTAAAATTGAACAAGTGATTTTTGTGTTTGTATGGTTGATAGGCATATGCTCTCCCCTTAACTGGGTGATCCAAAAAGCCAGACTCATCCTTTTTATGTATTCTTCAAGTTTTATTACATCCTTTAGAAGGCTTTCTGTAGTGGGAAAAAGTACTCACCCTACGGGAATGACCTAAGTGGGTAACAACTAAAGCTAGGTTTTCCACCCCACTCTAAAATTTAAAGAAAATCTGGGGAAACCCACCTTTTTTGGAAGTGTGCATGATAACCATCCCCAAAACCTTTGTTCTAAAGGTTGGGAGGTCTCCTGAGGGATTTTATCACTTGTTGCTTCGAATGGAAACCCTTTCTAAGAACCTAGTGTAGTATCCAACCAAGTTAGTAACCAAACATTGTAATACTCACAGTGCAAGGGGAGGGAAGAATCTGCCCCCAAGACACTCACCATATAATTGCCACAAACCGTTTGATCAGGAGATTGAGAAATCTAACATTGAGTACATGCCTGGAAAAGACAAAAGCATGGGCACCCTCTAGGGGGTGACACGACTGTGTGAGTCGACACAATTTTAAGATGTGGGTTGTTGAGTATAACGATGACCTTTTGACTATTAAGAGTGAGTTTGTTTGAAGTGCTTTATTGTTATCAAACCAGTGAAAATAGGACCATGCGTGGTTCTTTTGAACATACACTATTTGTTTAGATTACAACTCTTAAAAATAATTGTCTTCATTTGAGTGTTGTGAATTCTAAAATCATTTAAATTCAGATAAAATATCATCCTGAAAAATACAAAAAAATTAGACAAAATCAAAATTGAGAATATATGATTAGAGATTGGAAAACCACTAAGTTTTTTATAAAATCTATTGCCAAGAGAATTAGAAAACCCAAGACACCACTTAGGTACAAAAATATTTTGCAAAGAAGACATTTATTGTATCAAAATAGGAAGACTTTGCTTCATCATAGAACATTCCTCCATAGGTTTCATGATTTCACTAGAGGTTACACTGATGATTATGCTGTAGAACCCTTGACTTCACAAGCCTATATTTAGAGAAGAGCCCTTTCACAAGAACCTAATGTAGTCAACGTATTCGTCAATCTTCCATTCCACAATCCACCATAGAATACTCCTCCAGACCTGATCAATTCTTACAATAGAAAAATATTTGGAAACCTTAGGTTGACATCCAAAATCAAGGAGTTACCACCATATGACCATTTGGCGACCTACAACTCCCATTCAACAACCTGGACTTATAGCACCAATCATACAACCTAGCCTTATACACCTTGAAAATGGCCAAACTGACATTATCAGTAGCTTGAGGGCATTTATTTTTGAGGAAAACAAAACACCCCATCAGTTTCTTTTAGCATCCATCGTTTTGAACGAAGAAGAAGAAAAGACAAACATAGCAGTAGGAAGACCCATGTTACTACCTCCTGCCTGACAATAGGTAATGAATGGCATTACAATAAGGTATTGAAACCATCATACAACATACCTTATGACCATTTGGCAACCTACAACTCTCGTTCAACAACCAGGGCTAACCACACCAATATTTCAGCTCGGTAACATACACATTGAAGGCACTCAAACTGACATTATCACTAGTTTGAGAACATTTATTTTTGAAAAGAACGAAACACCCCATCAATTCCTCACAACATCCATAGTTTTAGATGAAGAAAAAGAGAAAGCAAACATAGCAACTGAGAGACCCATATTTCCACCCCCTGCTTGGCATTAAACAAAAACTATAATGCTTCCACCATCTGTTTTAGCATTTTTGACCAATCTTATAACACTTCTATCAACATCAAACAAAACTTTGTTAGAAAATTCTAGTGTCATAGCGCTTCTACAGACCGTTCTAGCACTTCTGAGCCATCTTTTAGCACTTGCACAGTAAAAAATAGCGCGTCTGGTGTCTGTTTCAGTGCTTTTGATTAATTTTATAGTGCTATGTCATTATCAAACATTACCAGTGTCAATTACCAGTCGGTCTTTTAGCACTTTTGCGCTTTTTCTTAGTGCGTCTACTCTATTTTACAACACTTTTACTAGAAATTCTAGCACTTATGCATTCTTTTTTAGTGCTTCTACCCTCTATATTAGTGCTTCCAAAAAATAGAAAAACATAAAATCTTTTGAAACAACTGTCAGACATATTGACATCAGAAACACAGTATTTTACCAGTCAAAAATATTTTACAAATCAGACAGTGTCATAAAAACTTGAAACCAAGTAGGTTCTTACAAGAAAATTATTTTCAAAAAAGCTAGATCTTGCAAAATACAAAGTGTCCAATTATCAAAACAAAACCTAGATTATTGAGTCAATTTTCCTCATTAGGATTTTGACATCCTACCATCACGAAACAAAACTCGGTAATCAAGAATTGTAACTTAGCCTTGTCAATAGAATACATCATTCTATTTGGCTTCGTTAAAATCAAATTGACACTAACACCACATAGAAGATCTAGGTTTAGTGAAAAACAACCAAAACTTGTATGCCAATCTTAACAAGGTTGCAAAGACAAAAAATCAGAGATAAGGAAACTAAAAATCTAAACATGACTGAAGAAAATCCTTTTTTCAATACCAACAACATGAAAACAATGAAATAACACAAGAGGATATACAACACGCCCAACAAGACCCAAATTTTCATAAATTTATGGAAAAGGTCTTATAACAAGACATGGAGAAATACCTATTGATGTTAGCAGAGTTAGGTTCCAAACTTCTGAAATATTTTGACATCAATCAGTTGAAGGAAACACCTAGAACCAATGAAACAAAACCAAACCACACCTAGGATACAGATCAAGTGGTCGCTTTGACAACTCAAATGCAAACCCTACAACAACAGATTCAAAACATGCAAACAGGAACCACAAAAAAATATTTATTAAAGGACATTTTTCCTTACCCTTTTCATCCATGTGTGGATATGATACCCTTCCCAAGGCATTGTGGGTTTCCTAAATACGACAAATACAATGGAAAATTAGACCTGATTGACCATGTATGGGAATTTAGAACAATGAGCCTCGAGTTTTCACAAGAAGATACATACCTCATGATGTTATTTCCTAGGAGTTTGGGGGCCCATTGTATGGAGTGGTTCTCAAAATTACAACTAGGGATTAGATCCTTCGAAGAACTGGTCAACAAATTCATTTCTCAATTCTCCTTCAACATAACACATGACGTAACCATAAAGGCTCTATATAACCTGAAATAGAAAAATGGTGAGACATTCTTATCATTCTTACAATGATGGAGAAATTTTTTTGCTAGATATCCTCGATCTATACCTGAAGAGGAGAAGATTGAATTATTTATAGACAACTTAAATGATCAGATGAGTTATAGACTTGAATTGGAATGTCCCCCAACATTTGAAAAATTAATTGAGAATGGGCTCAAAATCGGAGAAGCCCTAGTCAAATGAGGAGTGATTAAGCACTACAATGAAACATCCAACAACGCAAATCACTATGGAAACAACGACAAGCCAAAATTTTGGCAGAAAAATAGAAATACTGGAAGCAATGAACCTACAACTGACAATATAAAACCAGTATTCAATTTGTTAGCATCAACTTTAAAAAAAAATCAAAATGAAAACCAAAACAACAATTAGAGCACTATTCAAAACAATAACACCAACAATGGAGAATCTTGACCATCATACCAAAGATAATCCAATCGATAGAAATTCACCCCATTAGGACAAACATTGGAATCAACAATGAGAGAACTCATTGCAAATAGGCTTATTACTTTACCAAAAGCTTGAAATTGGGAGCCAAAGGTAAAACCATCCTGGTGGAAAGATGAAGATTATTGTAATTTCCATAAGAATAAAGGACATAAAACAAACAACTATATGCAACTAAAACACCTAATAAAAGACTTGATCAAATCCAAGAAGGTGTTTGTCGAAGGGCATCAGACAAACAATGATCACACTGCATTTACCAATCCATTACCCAACTATGAAAAAGGAGAGTCTTCTTCTAGTGGTAAGGGAAAAAGTATAAACTATGTCTATGACACCACCATTCTTTGCCTTTCTGAGGTAGGGAAAAATGACATTGATAATCAAAGAGATGACACAAACATCAATGACATTGAATCCTTGAACATAATGCTAAGTGCAAACACATTTGATAATCAAATCAATGTCCAAAAAATCAAGGAAACACAAGACCATCCACAAATCAATATAACGACAAGGGGGCAATCCAAAGTAATACTGGAAGGAATTTCCTCCAAAAACAATACTCCCCCATCACATCAATACAATATCATGGACCAATTACAAAAAATACCTATGCAAATATCCATTCTAGAACTTCTCAAAATTTCACCATCACACAAAGAAGTTTTGGAACAGGCTTTGGTAGCTACAATGGTCCCTAATAATTTGGATGTTTTTCAATTCCAATCCATGGTGGGACATCTCACCACACCTCATTGTTTGTCGTTCTCTAAACAAGATGGTGTATCTTTAAATCACCCCCACAATGCGGCCTTGCATATAGAAGTTTTGATCCATAAACACCATGTCAAGCATGTTCTAATAGATGGAGGATCTGGTTTAAATATTTGTACCTTGAAACTGATTCGTGCACTAGGCTATTCTGACAACGTCATTGATGCTAGGAGAAAAATAACAATAAAGGAATATGATAAAGAGGAAAGGTCTTCCAAAGGGCTTATTGTACTTTCAATTCAGGTAGGGTCGATTGTCAAAAACATTGTTTGTCAAGTGTTAGACAAGGATCTAACATACAACATACTATTGGGTCATCCATGGATCCATGGCATGCAAGCGGTACCTTCAACATACCATCAATGTCTGAAATTTCCAGTAAATGGACAGGAGGTCACCATATCAGCTAACAACAATAATCCATAGACTTGCAACATGTTAAAAGCAACTCAAGACACTCTGGTACCTCATAACAGAGAATTCAGCACTTCCACTTCATCCATTGTTGATAGCCAACCCAATTTCATATCTAAATGGGTTGAGAAGAAGAATCTAGAGAAAGAAACAACTATTGCAGACACATCAAACACCAAAGGTCCTATGAACAAATTATCACAACTTTTAGAAAAGGTACAGATAAAGGAAAAGGGATTAGGAGAATATTCTCTTGAGCAATATTTGTGCCTATCACAGTTGCTACCATAACCAAAAACATATGGACAACCCATATTAAATACTCCAAGTTCATCGCAACCCATCATAGCTCTAAATGAAAGGTTTATAAAAGAAGGTACACTCAAAGATAAGTCAAAAGACAAAGCCATTCTCAATTGGCTATACAAAGACGAGGAAGCATCAACATTAGCGAATGTCAGTATCAGAATAGATCAATATGGAAAAGGGAAGGCTATTTTAGAGAAAATGGGCTACAAAGGTCAAGGACCAATTGGAAAGAGAAAGGACGGTATTATTGAACCCATTCAACCTCAAACATTACAGCCTAAAGACAAAATAGGATTAGGCTACATAACTGAACAAAAAGAGGAAGAAACACAAAAAGCAGTAGAAAGGATACTACAAATGAGAGATGGCTTCGACACAGACTCCAATGAATATGAATGGGATCATCTATCTACTACATCTTATGCTGACAAAGAGATTGATGATATCCAACTATATACACCCTTACGAGAGGAGGGACAAAGTTCAGGAAATAGAACATTTGTTATGGGATCAACAAATATTGATGACTCAAGTGAGCACGATCAGACATCGAGTGAGTCAAAAAACTTGGAGGTGAGTACTGTCATAGACCTCAAACTTCCTACCAATAACTTTGAACACCTAGCTATCATGACACTTACAACAGTTGAACTTATTCAATCTGATGACTTGTTACCTTTAATGCATCCCAAACTTATTGACTGGGAACCCACCGAACCTATTCTTATACCAGTCTTTTCAAATGATAAATCCATCATAAATTATCTTTGCAGTGACGAAACTGATACAAGTACTATCCATAACACTCATATCGATGCTTTACAACAAGAGGGTGCCAAATATTTCAGTTGCAAAAATGATAACAAGAAAAATAAATCTAATGGTGAAAACCTCTTTGAGGCAACATTAGACTTTGAAAAGAGAAAAATAAAGAACGTATCCAACAGTGAAAACCTTTCTAAGGCACTGAAGGATGGAAGATTTGACACTCTCCCAAAACATTACCATGACAGATCATTGGTATTGGTAGAGCCGACACAATCTATAAATCTGGGAACAACTGAAAAGGAAAAGATCTTACATCTAGCAGCATCCATGACAGAACAGGAGAAGCTAGCATTCACCAGATTCTTTGAGCAATGACACATAAATTATGCATTGTCTTATTCTGACATGCCAAGATTGGATCCACAACTCCTAATGCATCATCTATCACTACCAAAGGGAATCAAACCGGTTAAACATAAATTGAGAAAGATGCATCCCCACATCGCCCTTATGGTTAAAGAAGAGCTGAAGAAATTATTGGATGCAGGTTTTATCAAGTCCATAGATTATGTAGAATGGATCTCAAACATTGTACCAATATCCAAGACTGATAATAGCATCAGAATATGCATGGATTTCAGGGATTTAAACAAGGCATGCCCAAAGGATGATTTTCCTTTTCCCAGCATTGACATAATTGTTGATCTAACAATAGGACATGCCATGTTATCTATAATGTATGGCTTCTTAGGATATAATCAAATTAAAATAGCACCTGAAGATCAAGAAAAGATGGCATTCACTTTCCCTTGGGGTACATTTTGCTGGAATGTCATGCCCTTCAGATTGAAAAATGCAGGTGCGACATATCAGCGGGCAATGACCAAAATTTTCCATGACATGATGCATACTTTCATAGAATATTATGTGGATAACATCTTAGAAAAATCACACACCAGGGAAGAACATCTGGAAATACTTGATAAAATCTTCACTGGACTAGAAAAATTCAATGTAAGGTTGAACCTAAAGAAATGTGTCTTTGGGGTGACATCAGCAAAACTTCTTGGTTACATAGTGTCAGAAAAAGGTATTGAAGTGGATCCAGCTAAGGTTAAAGCAATAATGGAGATGTCTCCACCTAAAAATATCAGTCAATTATGGTCCCTACAAGGCAGGTTACAATCCATCAGGGGATTTATCTCCCAGCTAGCAGATAAGAGTCACCCATTTAATCATTTACTTCATAAAAATGTTTCATTCAAATGGGATCATAACTGTGAAACAACTTTTGGTTAGATAAAGCAGTATTTGGTGTCACCTCTAATACTCATGCCACCGGTAGCAAAAAGACCACTATTACTGTATATTGCAAAAGCTGACATATCTTTAGGATCTCTATTAGCACAGGTGGATTTTGAAGGAAAAGAACAAGTAGTTTACTACATCAATAGGACTCTCAGCGGATATGAAATAAACTATACATTCATAGAAAAGGCTTGTTTGCTAGTGGTATTTGCAACCTAGTAGTTGCGACACTACATGTTGACTCATACAGTCAGGCTCATAGAAAAAATAGACCCATTGAAATATCTACTCGATAAAGCTGCTCTAACAAGGAGACTTGCAAAATGGGTCATGATCTTAAGCGAGTTTGACATCCAATATGTCGACGGGAGAGCCATCAAAGGACAAGTAATAGCGGATTAGCTAGTTGAAGCTCCATTACATGATCATCATCTAATGAACATTTAATTTCTAGATGTCGACATCATGAATATTACAACACAACAATGGAGGCTTTATTTTGATGGATCATATACACAAAGAGGAGCTGGTGCAGGAATTCTATTTGTCACACCTCAACGAAACACCATTCCAAGATCCTATAGGTTAATGTTTCCATGTACAAATAATATAGTTGAGTATGAAGCATTGATTATCAGTATCAAAGTAGCTATTGAATGGAAAATCATAGAAATACAAGTATATGGGGACTCATAGCTTGTCAACTATCAGGTAAATAACAAGTATCAAACAAAGGATGAGAAACTCATGCCTTATAAAAAAATGATAGATGATCTTAAAAAATACTTCATGGTTATCAAGTTCGAGCAAATACCAAGGGTAGAAAATAAAGTAGTAGATTCCATGGCAACAATTTCCTCCCTTTTGCAATTATCAGAAAACAAAGGTCGATATGAGTTTATGGTTGAACATGTATCTAATCTTGCATATCATAATCCTGATTCACAAACCATATGCCAAATAACCAATACTCAACCCTCACAATATGAAGAGATCTATACTTACCTCAAAGAAAACATTCTTCCACTTGATCTCTCTAGAAACCAAAAACGTAACTTTATCCGTCAATTTGCGCAACATACATTAATCGTTGACATCCTTTACCGTCAAGGTCTAGATGGTACTCTTCTCCGGTGTCTAGAGCATCACGAATCTAGAACATCCTTGCGAGAGATCCATGAAGGTATTTGTGGGACCCATTCAAGTGGGCTAACCCTAGCTAAGAAACTCCTCCATTTAGGGTATTACTGGCCGAACATGGAGAGGGAGGCCTATCAATATGTTAAAAAATGTCAGAAATGTCAGATTCATGGTAATCTAATTCATGCGCTAGCGCAAGAGTTACAACCATTCACATCCACATGGCCCTTTTGTCAATGGGGACTAGACCTGGTGGGGAAAATAAATCCTTCTTCGTCTAATGGGCACAAGTTCATCATCACAACAACAGAGTATTTCACAAAATGGATAGAAGTAGTTCATTTGACAACTATCACTGGAAAATAGATTTCATCTTTCATACTCAACTATCTCATCTATCAGTATGGGGTACCTCAATCCATTATCAAAGACAATGGAAGGCCTTTTAAAAATTAGGACATCCAAGAATTATGTGAACAATTCCATATTCAACATCATTTTTCAACACCGTACTATCCATAGGGAAATGGCCAAGCAGAAGCCTCAAACAAGACAATCATAACAATACTAAAGAAGATAGTAAATGATGTTGGACATGATTGGCATGTTTAGTTAAATCCTGCACTATAGGCCTATAGAACCAGCATCAGAACACCAACAGGAGCTATACCATATGCCTTGGTGTATGGATCAGAGGCCATTCTGCCAATTGAAGTAATAATACCATCACTTCGTGTCTCACTAAAAGGTATCATTATAGATGAAGATTATAGAGTTTCAAGGCTACAGGAACTAGAATTACTGGATGAATGTCGTCAGCAAGCAGTTAATCATTTGAAGGCCTACCAGCAAAGAATGTCAAGGAGTTACAATCATAGGGTAAAACCTAGAGTCTTTCAAGTTGGAGACTTGGTCCTAAAGGAAAACCCTAGGAATTAGCAAGATAGAGAAAAGAAAGGGAAGTTTGAACCTAACTAGTTAGGTCCTTTTGTAATCATATCAGTGTATGGATCAGGAGCATATCAATTGTCTACACCAGAAGGGGATCTATTTGATGAACCTATCAATAGTATCCATCTCAAAAATTTCTATACTTGAATCACTTAGTGCATGAATTAGTTTCTGAAAATGGTTACCTTGATGAAAACCTGGAAAATAGGCATCCTTGTGACAAAAAAATAATAAAATACAAAAAAATACAAAAAAAAACATCAAAAATAAATGAACAAGTGCAATAAAAACATATGGTGAAAACCTGGAAATAGGCACTATTTGTAATTTGAATCAACTCTTCCATCTATCTGGACACATGTCATGGTCGTTACTTCCACCATCATTTTACATCCATTATCATATCATATCACGTGGTCATGTCTCACCCTAGCTTGGGGGAAACATCTGAAAATCATTGGGGGCAAACATAAACATGGAGTTACTCAAATGGACAAACAACAGTTAGACAAAACAATGATCAAAACACAACCCAACATGGAACATCAATCACCATCGGAAGCAAATCAAACATCCAGTTCACATCAGAAAATCCAAAAAAACAAATCAAAAATTCAAAAACATGAGTCTGTGTCAATCGAACTATGTGGTCTCTGCATGTATAATAACGTAGGAAAGGTTAATCTTTGATCAGCCCCCGAGGCCCCTAGGATAGCTATTTAGGTTGGGTTGATCCAAAATATCAAAAACACAAAAACATCACAAAATCAGGATGGATGATCTAATCTGAGTAATGATTGAATACTATAAGCAAATGTAAGATATGTTGTACTTTTGATCATTGTTATCATTTCTTTGGAGCAACTCAATGATGTATTGAACTAGAAAATCCAAGAAGAAGAAATGGTATTTTTTTTGTCTGTTGTCTATGAATTAATCATAATTACTGTGTGAATCGTCATGGGAAATTCTCTACAAAGTATCATGGATGACATTCCAATTCACATAGGAAAGTGGTTAACTCTTGTTTGTTTACGCAAGAAATGCTCAGGTCATCTCGGTTTAATTATACCTTGATGCTTGTGTTCACTTGCAATATCAAAAATCATGAAAGTAGTACTCAGGTCATCATAGGTTTACATTATACCTTTGATGCTTGTACTCACTTTCAACATTTTAAAAGCTCAATGATGATACAAAGCACAAAACTACTATTAAAATTCCTATGTTTACATGTAGATTTGCATGGTAAAAGTAGATTGCATCCATAATAGTGTTACATCTACAGAGTATTGGTTAAAAAATTGGTGAATCATTTATTAAACGATTATCTTTTCTCATAATAGACTAAGTATACTTGGCATTAACAAAAAAATCATCATGATCATATAGTTGCATCATCATATTCATTTACATACATTAAAAGCATTTACATTATCATTTCATCATTCATACATTTCAATCAAATCATTTTTGCATTCTCATCATATCATAACAAAAATCTCAAACATACATATATCTATATCATTCCATTTTCATAAACATACATCATCATCATAACTCATAAAATCCATCCATTTATAATCCATCCATTTGATCATAAAGTCCATCAATTTATTGCATCATGAATCATTCAACATTTTCATCCATTTTATTACATCATATATTTGCATTTACATCACATATAGTATATCATTTAAACATATCATCCATAATCATCAATCCATATACATCATATATCCATATACCATGCATCCATACATTACCATTATGTGCATCATAGATAGAACATCATATCAAAGCATACCATCATAACAATAAAACCATCACATCGCATAATAAAACATCAAAGACAATGCATCCATCAAAGAATCATACAGAACACATAATGGACCGAAGAACCCATTGCATCTCATATATAACAAAATCACAATGTCAAGTATACAATGATGTCAGAAATGAAGAGAGGTATAACAAAAAAAATGGTTGTATATCAAAATAATCAAAGTGAACATCATATCTCAAATGTAACATGGACAAAAAATTAGGTGTTGTTGGCTCCAGACGGTGTAGGCATAGCAGGATCAAGACCCCTACCCCCGGAGGAACTAGGATCCCTGGGATCTCGAGGTAGAGATTGTGTAACACCTGCACTGACAGTCCTGGATCGTGACCTGGTAGAATGAGACCTCGCATAGCTAACTCTCTACTCAGAAGGAACTGCATCATAATATCTCACTCTATAAAACTCAATCTCCTTGCCAATACGAGCAACCTCTTGCATGTAATTTGCTAGGGAGGTACCATCTGCTAGTCTTTGTAATCTATCGACAGAATCCTGAGCACCCTCTGCTACAAACCTAGCTACATCCCTCTCAGCTGTCAACCAAGTAATCTGAACCTCGGCTGCCCCTGCAGTCTGTCTAGCCGCATCCCTCTCGGCTATCAATGTTGCAATTTGTGACTGAGTTGTTACTAACTGAGTCTGCATTGATGTTAGAGTCTTTGCATGCAACTCGGCCTGTGCCTGCAGGGTCTACTCTAGTAAACCCTGAGCCTGAATAAGCTACTCCTGAGCAGTCTCTAATTGAACCTGTAGATCTGTTATCTGCATCCGCTCTAACATACCTCCCATAGCCTGCCTCTTATGAGGCATAGTCTCATTAGGAAAATCTGAAATAGGGCCCGACCCACCTGTAACCTCTCTACTATCAAATCTATCATCCCTGTTGCTATCATCCCCACTACTCTCATCTCCACTGCTCTCTACCTCAACATCCTCCTCGACACCAACATCATCCTCTATCCCAACATCCTCCTCAGGCTCGACATCTGCCTCACTAACCACACCAACATCCTCTTCCTTAACCCCTCCAACATCCTATCTCCTCAATCTACGACCATGCACAACGGGAACATCCTCCTCTACAGGTAATGGGGCAAGCTCATCTGGAATGGTCAGGCATGGAAACAGATGCAAAGCGAAAAACTCAGCATAATCTGCCGTAACTGGAGGCTCGACAATATCTAGCCAAATGTCCCACTCAAATGGTTGTAAAGCTTGAAACTAATGCACTGTAGCCACATACGACAAACAAGGCCCCCAATCTGCAGTATCCAACTAACGATGAGTGTAATGAGCAACAGCCTAGGGCATACCCTATACCATCCCATGTTGTTTGTACACCCTTCTGATCAAGAATCTCTCCAATACCCGACGAGCACGGCCAATTAGGATCATCGACTGACAAAGAAATGGTAGCTAAATATCATCATCGTCCCAATGATCACAATCTAGGTAGGGACACCATGTCACAAGCTCTATGTCATCAATAATTCTCCTCCAATACTCTAACTTACCCAGTCTAGACTGAGTAAGCTAGCCGATATATCTGAACACATAAGGTCTCATGGGTGGCCTCTGTCTAACTAGAACCGGACGTGTGATAGCTATGTGCTCCCATGCCCATACCTGAAGCAAGGTAACGTTGGCCGATAAACTCTGACCACTGAGATACACAGCTGAATGTAAATCATGATATAAATGGGCAAGCATACACATGCCCCAAGAAAATATGGTGCCATGAACAACCATACTCTCTAAAACTCGGCCCCAACCAACCAAGAATCTCTTAGACCTGTGATCAGGACTAAGGAATCCACTGATGAAACCAGCAAGAACTGGGCAAAGTGGCATATGAATCAACCATCTCACACCATGGAATCCACTCTCCAGCAATATGACTATCCCAAAACACTCTACGAAGGGCATCAGTCCCCCCCTACTCTGTAGAATCATATATGACAACATCTCCAACAATTGGAAGCTGCAAAATCCACCAGACATCCTCTGGGGTGACTGTCATCTCACCAGTAGCAAGATGAAAGGTGTTGTGCTCTCTATGCCACCTCTTGGCTAGTGTTGTCAACAAAACCTGATTAATCCTAATCTGGGGCATATATAGAAGGGGAGACAATCCACAATGTGTGATAATAGCTGTCTCAAGCTGTGCCAATCGTGGTATAAGATCAAATTTCCAAGGGAAACTCTCTCAAACCTAGAGGTTCCCCAATTGCTCCTATTATCATAACAAGATCAAAGTCAATAAATTCATGTCAATCATCAAATAACATCAAAATACCATATCAAATAAAGTCGACTCTTGGTGAGAATTTTGATCAAATCTCATGAGCACACATCATTGAACCTCATCTATCATGAGGTCAATCATCAATGCATCAAATCAACCTCACCTATCATGAGGTCAATCATCAATGCATCAAATCAACCTCACCTATCATGAGGTCAAACATCAATGCATCAAATCAACCTCGCTTATCATGAGGTATGTCAATCATAATTATTCCTCACCTATCATGAGGATAGTTGTCATCAAAACAAACATCAGACCTCGCCTATCATGAGGTCAAAAAATCATGTATTTGATTAGACAAATCATTCATATCAAACCAACAGCTAATACGATCAAAAATCAAGAACATCAAGAAAAAATTGACAAAAATCACAACACTTTGATTTAAATGCGCTCAAAAAGGCATTCAAAGTGCTTAAATAATGGCATGTGCCATTTCATCAGATAAAAGCGCTATTACAGACAATCAAAGTGCCATTTTATCAAAAGTGCCATTCTATTTGGTCAAAGTGCTAACATTTTTTTATAAAAGAGCTAAAACTCTAAATGCGCTAAAACAGGAGGTCGAAGCGCTACAAAATATAACCAAAGCACTAAAGTTTTGAAAGCGCTAATATATCTTACAAAAGTGCTACAATGGCTATCTGAAGTGCTAAACTTTGCAAAGTGCTAACCTAACCTACCAACGCACTAAAACATACTTGCTAAGCGCTAAAATTCTAGAAGCGCTACAATGGAACTACAAAGTGCTACAACGGATTCTAAAAGCGCTAAAAGGAGTTCAAATTCAAAAATCCAAAAATACACCAAAAAAATAAGGAAAATGCACGAAAACCAAGGAAAAAATAGGCATATCGGAGGTTCGAATGCGGTCGGCCGCTGATGTCATCGAACACGATCAAAATGGTGGGTGTGATATGGAATTGGCATCTCGCTCCAAGTGGCACAAGAAGCTCTCTCACCAAATTTTCAAAAGTCACAATGTACAAATGAAGTTGAAAAATACCTTTTTAACCTTTTATAGGTTATTTGAAAAGGGATTGTTATGGGATTGATTTAATTTTTAAAAAGGGGAGATTAATCAAAATTCATCCAGAGCCACTTTCTTCATCAATTATCGAGAGATAAATTATTTCATTATCAAATCTTCATCAAATCTACATCAAATCATTAGAAAATCATAAAAAAAAATTGAAAAATAAATGAATGAAAAATTCCAAAAAAATAAAAAATTCATCAATTTATCTCCCAAGGAGGCATATATCCATCAATCACCAAAAAACATGTATGGGGCATTCTGAAAAAAAAATCATCGATACTAGTAGCACCAACACAAAATTTTCTTTGAAGCAATGCGTAAACACATCACTTCAAAGAGGGGCAAAATGTATACACCTAAAAATGGTCTGGAGAATATAATTAGTTAAATATGATTTATTTGATTAATTAATCATAAAACTCATCTACTTAGTAAATCAATAGAAATATTTATTTATATTAAGTTCACTATTAATTCTTCTATTTATCACATTATTTTCCTCTTAATTAAATAAACAAAATTAAATACTTTATTTTATTTAATTATTATCACTATTATTTCTTCTATACTTTATCCATTAATTCTATCTTAAATTAAATACACAAGCTTCAATAGTTTGTGTAATTTAATTATCTTATCATATTTTCCTCTTAATTAAATAAAGATGTCCTAAAATCTTTAATTTAATTATCATATTCCTTCTATTTTAATTTAATAAACAACTTCTAGAGTTTGTTTTATTAAATTATTTATCTCTCTTTTTGCTAATTTAAATAAACCAAAAATATTTAAATAAAGGCATAAATCAAATTCCTCTATTCACTCACCAATAAAATTAGATTTCTCAAATCTATTTAATTCAACTAACATTCACGGGAAAAGCCTTGGGGACAAACCTATAGGCAATCCTCTCAATCTTCTTCCTCAAATCTTTCCTCTCATCTTGCCATGTGTTTTTATGGGGAGGAACAATCCCCCATGATCATCTCCACCTTCTCATCTCTTACCATTCAAATCTCTAGATTTAATCTCAGCCTCTATTGTGTTACCCCTGTGCAAAAATGTTACTAGAAATCTATATATACAGTGTTCTGAAGCATGAAAATGATCCGAGAAATCCCAATTTATGCAAACTTACTCTGCAAGAATACAACCAAGCAACCAAGCAATCATAAGCATTAGCATTAGCATTTTAGTATCATCATAGCATCATGGCATCAATAGATTTCATATCACGACAACATCATTAGTTTTTACCGTAGCTTCTTTTTATCAGTTTTCATGTCAAGATAGTTTACAGTAGCTTCATATCACTTAGAAATCATTAGCAATAATCACATCATTGCATTTAGCATCCATTCCATTCTCTAGATATGCATTTTAAACAATTACGGTGCTTACAAATCTGAGAGCCTTTGTAACTTGATAAATCTTTGGAGATAGGAGACAATGAGACATCTTCAAGATTTTCAATGTTTTAAATTAGTTTAAATTCATGTTAATCTTGATCTAATGTCTTATTAAGAAGTTTTTAGTTGTTCTTTTACCTTTTAATTATTCACACTTACACTAAGAACTCACTAAATGCGAGAGAGTAACAGAGAGTAATAGAACTGAAATAAAGTGAAGCATAAATGATAAAGTAAGAGAATAAAAGATAGAAACTACTCACAGCAACCCAAGTAATGAAGCCTCAAGCACATGAATATCTTCAATACATGGATGCATAATATTGAGAGAAAATATTGGGGTTGTATAGGGGTTTTCCGTAGTCAAACCCCTATTTTGGTGTTCCCACCTCCATAGACAGCTAGATAGATAGAGAAAGTGAACAAAGTAAGAAAATATGAAGGGATAAAAGAAATCCTCGCTTAAGGAGAACCTGTATCACAACATAGAGATTCAATTGATAGGGGATGTGTGAAATCCCAAGATTCTCTCAAACAAGGTAAGGGAGATGTCATTTGCAAGGCTTAAGGAAGCCAAAGTGAGAGATAGAGCTACAAGAGCCACAAGAGCTGCAAAGAGTGTTGTAAGGACGTGAGAGTGCTTGAGGCTGTTTTAACAAGTGAGATATTTGTGCAAGCAAGAGAGTAAAGAGGGAAAAGAGAGCGTATCCAAGAGAGACAAATGAATTGAAAGAACCGATTAAAAAGAGAGAATAGAAGGGAAAAGAAGGTTCTTGAGCCATTACAAGGCGCCTCAGGCCATCACCACCGATAAAAGCAGTTGGAAAGAGGCAAACATGCTTGGAAATGGTCATTTAAATGTTGAAATGCCATAGGACGCTAGCGTGGCATGTAGACATCCATACGGCACGCTAGTGTCCAGACACATCACACTACAAAACAATGAGAACAAGAAAAGCAAAAGGTTTGACGCAAAGCTGACGCGCGAGGGTAGCTATTGAAAAGGGGTACTTGAGTATCCTAAGAAGGAAAAAGGTTGATGCAAGGGATAGAATGAGCCAACACAAGTACTAATGGAGTGGACACCAAAGTGGATACAAGAATGTGTGAAATTGCAAGGGGTGCAATTTTACAACATTACACTAAACACTATTGTATTTATTAGGACTTCTTTGTCATTTTATATTTTATATAATCTTGGATATGGAAGGATGATATTGACAAAACATTCTATTAGATTTCTTTGACTCCTTGCATTTTTTCAAGGAACACAATTGAATCATAATTGGGCTGATTGGTTCTATCATGAAAATACATTATTATAAGGATATACGGTGCCATAGTAGGACCCCATAAATTGCATATGCATGTATTCAATAGTGTTTTATTTTTTTAAATTATTTAAAAAATGTATGAAGTAGATAAGTACCATTTTAAACAACATAAGAAGGTTTATTTTTACCTTCTCAATTAAAGGTAGGATATTTTACTATTCTTGGGAAAGAAGGATATTATTTTCTTGTACAATTGATGAGAACATATAGTATGAAGATTGAAGAGAAAAGGAATTTTGATCCTAAGGGGTTCATTGACAACATGAGGAGAAGTGTAGGTAGATCAAGATTTGAGCATGAGATTTTTTAAAGAGAAGAATCAATCATAAATTATCTTCCTAAGGTTAAGAGATATATGAGCAACGAAATATGGATAAAATAGTGATGGAATAAATGACAAGAAAGTTCAATGATCTTGGTTACAAAGGATTTTTTATTAAATCAAAAACTAAATAGAAAGGCTTGAATCTTTGTTGTGCAATATGGATTCCCTAGGAATAATACCACTTAGGTTAACACCCTCTAGACCTAGAGTCCCTACCCCAACAATAAAAAACAAAAAATTCAAGAATATGAGACACCTATAATGAGAGTTTCTACTAATATTGTTGTTACCCGATTTTCACCTGCGGGCTCAATCAGGAAAAACTTATGTTTGAAATTTGGCACGTGGATTAAATGTGGCTCCCATAAGGGTTGAGCCCAGTGTGTAGGTGTTTGGTTTCATTGGGAAGGTCTTCATATGATTCTATTTCACTAGGAAGTCAGTTGGAAAGCCTGCCTCAATCAGATTTGGCATAAGACTCCTGAAGAAGAAAGTTGTTGAGACCCTCCTGTTGTCTTGCTGACTGGCAGTTTGGTTCTGTTCATTCGAAATCCAAAGGTCGCCGAGACATCTTGGTTGCCATGATTTTTTTTATATCTCTCTGCTTGGGAGGTCTCACCAACTCTTGTTCACAAGGTTAGCATTGGTGTAATATATGCGCTTGGGGAGATGTCTTGCCGACTAATGGAGGTCTCGACGAGGGTGTGTGCCCTCGCTATGATGTCTCCTTGACTTGTCGTGGTCTCACTGACAGAGGGTTCTCTCACTAAGATGTCTCGCCGACCAAGTGAAGCCTCGCCAAAATGAAATGGTCTCGGTGTGATGTCTCACCGACTAAGGATAGTCTCGCCAAAAGGTTGTGGCTTTGGCGTGATGTCTTGCTGATGACTGGTGGTCTCGCTGAAATGGCTGGCATCGGGGAGAAGTTTGGGGCTCGCTATAACGTCTCGCCAAAAGGCGAAAGTCTATCTGAAAGGAGGTGTCATCGCTGTAATGTCTTACCGACCCGATGAAGTCTTGCCGAAGGGTTGTGCCTTCGGCGTAGTATTTTGAGCTCGCTCTGATGTCCTGCCCACAAGCGATGGTCTCACCGATGGTTTTAAACCTTCAGTGTGACTAATGGAAGTCGCCATGAGGTCCTGCCTACAAATGAAGTCTCCCTGACAATTGTTCACAAGGCCGTCATCGGGGAGAAAGATTTACATTCGCTATGAGGTCTGGCCAAATGATCAGGGTCTCACCGACAAAGGGGGGGCTTGGTGTAATGTCTTGTTGACCTGTGGTGGTCTCGCCGAAGGGGTATATGGATATTAGTAAGACTCCTTGCCAAAAGAATAGTGGCTCACTGTAATGTCTTGCTGACTAATGATGTCTCTCTGATAGTTTTAACTCTTCGGTGTGACTGATGGAGACTCGTTGAGACTTTTGTCCAACCTATTAGTCTTGCTGATGGTTTTGGATATCAGTATGACTCTTAAGGACTCGCTATGATGTCTGGCCAATAGCGATAGTCTAGGCCACAATTTTGGGATATCGGTATGACTCTTGCCACTCGCTATGATCTCTCCCCGACAGTTGTGTGTTATGTAGATAGCTGTTGTGGAGCATTGTAAGCATCGGGGAGACACGGCTAGTGTCTAACCGACATGCGACTCTGTTTGAACGAGTTTTGACCACCTGAGGATTCCACGTGGTGTTTGTTCAACCAATCAGAGGAGGCTGAAGGTGAACCGTTGCAGTTTGACTAGTGTGAAGAAGATCAACAGACTGTATGCGGGATGGATCTACTCTGTGATCAAAGATGATGATCGGCTCGGTGAACAATGGCGTGTGGATCTAACATAAAAATTGGATGATGTCTCTCGAGGGGGTCAACTTGCAGAAGGATCTAGAACAAGAGGAAAGCAGAAAGGGGGAAGCCGCAAGGATAGCTAGGTGTCGGCTAGAAAAAGAAGATTGACACTAATGACCATACTTCAAAGCATTCAAAGCAGCTCTGCAAAGAGGTCTCAAGGTTGGACGCGAGGGCTGCGAGTTAATGCAATGGTTGCAAAAGATCTAAAAGGCCATCCCTGGAGCGATCCTTCACCGACATGGACACGGGGAATGCACATTGAATGCAGCATTAACTTTAGTCCAAACGATCTGAGGGCCGACGTGTTCAGGAACTGACTCATTTTTGTAAACCCTAGGGCAGAGGTCGAAACTTTGGATTTTTGTTGTATATATGGCATTTTTGCCTCATTTTGTAAGGGAGTTCTCCATATGCAGATAGAGACTTTGTGACTTTAGAAGTCCCTTGTCATACTTTTGCTGATTTTGTAACTCATTTGGAGCATGATATACATCGTTTACCTTGGATACCATTGATTGTCTCATTTTTCCTTCTTGTTCTTGCAGCATCGTGTATTGTCAAGTGATTGATCAAGTTATTTGTGAGATCTTTTTTATTTCCCTATAGCTTTGTCTCATGTATTATGCCTTTTCTGCAAAAGTATGGTTATGCAGGTTGTAAATTGTGTTTTAAAGTTGTATATGACCCTTTTGATTTATGAAAGTTACCTTTCCTTCTTAAAAGCGTATGCAAGTCAACCTTTTTATGAAATATTCAAGCATAAACTTACGGTAACACGTTTTGCAGTTCAATGTCAGTCATCCTTATTCAAGTGTATGCCAGTCTGAATGTTCATAGCTCTTATTACATTTAGGTGTATCACCATAGAAATAATGTTCTCATTAGTTTTAATTTTTAAGCATTTTCCTTCTACCCTTTTCTTTTACAGAATCAGTAGTTTAGGTGACACCATAGGAAGTCGGCCTTCTCCAGAGGTTGACCTCTGTCTACAAGAAACCCACAGATTTAGAGGTCTTCCCATGTTACACTGAGGTGTTGAACATCAGGTTCAATAGGGTGCAAATTTCAATGGATAACAGTTTTGGCACGCCTAATGGGACTGAGAACTAATTTTCAGTCTCTCTTATCCTTATGTTACTGCTATTTGGTGTGTACAGCGGTAGTTTCAGCCTCTTGCAGGCAGGTTCAATCACATACCTAGTGACTTCGAGTGTGGACATTTTCTGGTTTCAGTAGCTCAAGTGCTCACATGTTTTAAGTTTTTTGGAAAGAAATCTAATTTGAATGGAAAAGAGATGTCAGGTTTTCAGAGGAATATGGCCTTTCACCCTCCATTCCATGAAAACCTTGCATATATGTCCTCTTATCGAATATATTATACAGAACAATCTGTTATCATTATTCCAAATGACCCTATAGCAACAAAGTTCCAGCATTTTTATCATGCCTCCCACCCTCCCACTACTGTTCAATCTCAATGTCACCCAACATATGCTCAGATTCAACCACATGAACTCATTTCTACACAAAAACAAAAGCAGGAGTTTCAATCAGCCTTCCATGTTCCTAAACAACCTGTTCAGGAGGAGATTCTTAGGTCCAAATTTTCAATTTTTAAGCAAAACTTACTTTCTGAGTTTTCAAGTCAGCCTTCTAGTTTTGAAATTCCAAGTTGGAAGGGAACATGCGTTCAACCCTGTGAGACTCCATTATCAGACATTCAAATGGAACTAAGCTCTAATGTTCAGAAGGCATAGGAGGAGCAACTTATTGATCAAGATAACTTAATCCTCTGGGAAAAGCTTAAGAATGTGAATCCTTTGCATTTAGCCATTAAGTGTCATCAATTTTAGTAGCAAATAATTGGACAGGAGGAAATCTCTCAAGTTCAAGTTGGACGACAAGAGGACGAAATGGAAGTAGCTGTTGAAAAAGGTTAATTTACAGCTTGGAATAAGGTACTATCTCTATTCTCTCAGCTGGATGGAGAGGAGGTTATTGCCAAGTTTTGCTCAACACTGGAAAATGAGGAATCTAAACTTTTGCAAGAAGGTGAGGAGAATCAGGTTGAGCAGCTTGCTGTAATGAACATAGCTAAGAATCAAAAGGCAAAGTTAATCTTCTCATTTGATGATTTTCCTTACTTCATTGACAAGGACGAAGAATTGGACCAACATGAGGTTGATGGAGGTAATGTTGATTTATTGTTGCATAAAGGTGAAGGTGAGTTTGAACTCTTTACTCGCGAACAAGGAGGTTTAAGTAGCACTATTCAGGGAGATACACGTTTTGATGTGCATGAAAAATACCCATCAAGTTGTACAAGTCCCTGAACTGGACTTACTGTTTTGCAAAGAGAGTGATTTTGATGCTTTATCAAAGCTACATGAAAACTGCATTAGGCCTGAAATTAGTCTTTTTGTTCAGAAAAGTAAAGAAGACATTGAAGAGGATATGTTTTGGAATGATTTAGAAGCTTTCTGTACTAATTTGGGTGTTGAACTATTACCTCTTAATGAAGTTAATCATGAGCAACTCGAGCTTACTTAAGAAGCTTCTTTTTTCTCACTAAGTCAGTCACAGGGGTTAGACTTTTCCAGCCAAGGCTATAAAACAATAGTGAATGGGCAAGAGACCAACAAGGAGAGCTCAATTTTTGTCTTTACAAGGGGTTGTCTGATTAGAGATTTAGCCCAAATGGAGTTTAGTAAAGCGCCAATGGTTAATCAAGCACTCACACATGGAGCCACAGCTGAAAGTGGCATAAAGGATGTACTTGCAGTTGAAAAATAGTGTGTTCAATTTACTTATCCTTCTTTGAATACAAATGCATATGATCAGTTTAAAGAGGTAAGTGAACTTGTTACCCTCTTTCATGAGGTAGTGCATTGCATTTTTAAATATTTTTCAGTGTACCATCTTTATTCAACTGCCATTAAGCTTGAGAGTCATTGCGTATTAAGGAGAAAGGGCAGCTATTTCAATCATCCTGTGAATGGTTTTGTTTCACCAATTTCTTACTGGTTAGTGTAGGGTAGGTTTAGATGCAGTTTTCATTCCCTAAGTGTTGTTTCAGCACAAGCGAGCAATTCTCCTTCTGTTGTTTTGTCTTGAATGAGCCAGGGCCTCATGTGTGTCTGTCTTCTGAGTTACTGAGGTCCTGGGTAGGTTCCCAATGGATAGACCTAGGTTCCCAATGACTCCATGCCCAATGGATAGGCCTAGGCTACTAGTTTTCATGTTTAGCAGGAAAACATCCAGCTGAGGTCGCCAGAAATGTTACCCGATTTTCACCTGCGGGCTCAATCATGAAAAAATTATGTTTTAAATTTGGAACATGGATTAAATGTGGCTCCCATAAGGGTTGAGCCCAGCATGTAGGTGTTCAATTTTCATTGGGAAGTTCTTCATCTGATGCTATTTCACTAGGAATTCAGTTGGAAAGTCTGCCTTAGTCAGATTTGGCATAAGACTCCTAAAGAACAAAGTCGTTGAGACCCTCCTATTCTCTTGCCGACTGGCAGTTTGGTTCTATTCATTTGCAATCCAAAGGTCGCCGAGACATCTTGGTCGCCATGAGTTTTTGTATATCTCTCTTCTTGGGAGGTCTCACCAACTCTTGTTCACAAGGTTAGCGTTGGTGTAATATTTGCGCTCGGGGAGATGTCCTGCTGACTGATGGAGGTCTCGGCGAGGGTGTGTGCCTTTGCTATGATGTCTCCCCGACTTGTCATGGTCTCGCCGACAGAGGGTGCTCTCGCTAAGATGTCTTGCCGACCAAGTGAAGCCTTGCCAAAATGAAATGGTCTTGATGTGATATCTCACCGACTGAGGATAGTCTCGCCAAAAGGTTGTGGCTTCGGTGTGATGTCTTGCCGATCACCGGTGGTCTCCTCGAAACGGCTGGAATCGGGGAGAAGTTTGGGGCTCACTATAACATCTCTCCGAAAGGAGGTTTCATCACTATAATGTCTTGCCGACCCGATGAAGTCTCACCGAAGGGTTGTGCCTTCGGCGTAGTGTTTTGAGCTCACTCTGATGTATTATTGACAAGCTATGGTCTTGCCGATGGTTTTAAACCTTCAGTGTGACTAATGGAACCCACCATGAGGTCCTGCCGACAGATGAAGTCTCCCCAACAGTTGTTCACAAGGCCGTCTTCAGGGAGAAATATTTGCATTCGCTATGAGGTCTGGCTGAATGATCAGGGTCTCACCAACAAAGGGGGGGCTCGGTGTAATGTATTGCTGACCTGTGGTGGTCTCACCGAAGGGGTATATGGATATCGGTAAGACTCCTCCCCAAAAGAATAGTGGCTCATTGTAACATCTTGTCGACTGATGATGTCTTGTTGATAGTTTTAACTCTTCGGTGTGACTGATGGAGGCTCACTGAGACTTTTTTCTGACCTATTAGTCTTTCTGATGGTTTTGGATATCGGTATGACTCTTAAGGACTTGCTATGATGTCTGGCCGATAGCGATAGTCTGGGCGACAATTTTGGGATATCGGTATGACTCTTGCCACTCGCTATGATCTCTCGCCGACAGTTGTGTGTTATGTAGATAGCTGTTGTGGAGCATTATAAGCATCAGGGAGACACGGCTAGTGTCTCACCGACATGCGACTCTGTTTGAACAAATTTTGACTGCCTGAGGATTCAACATGGTGTTTGTTCAACCAATCAGAGGAGGCTGAAGGTGAACTGTGGCAGTTTGACCGGTGTGAAGAAGATCAACAGACTGTATGCGGGATGGATCTACTCTGTGATCAAATATGATGATCGGCTCGGTGAACAATGGCGTGTGGATCTAACATAAAAATTAGATGTTGTCTCTCAAGGGGATCAACTTGCAGAAGGATCTAGAACAAGAGGAAAGCAGAAAGGAGGAAGCCATGAGGATAGCTGGGTGTTGGCTGGCAAAAGAAAATTGACACTAATGACCATACTTCAAAGCATTCAAAGTAGCTCTGTAAAGAGGTCTCGAGGGTGGACGATAGGGCTGCGAGTTAATGCGATGGTTGCAAAAGATCTAAAAGGCCATCCCTGGAGCGATCCTTCACCGACATGGACACGGGGAATGCACATTGAATGCAACATTAACTTTACTCCAAAAGATCTAAGGGCCGATGTGTTTAGGAACTGACTCATTTTTGTAAACCCTAGGGCGGAGGCCGACACTTTGGATTTTTGTTGTATATATGGAATTTTTGCCTCATTTTGTAAGGGAGTTCTCCATATGCAGATAGAGACTTTGTGAATTTAGAAGTCCCTTGTCATACTTTTGCTGATTTTGTAAATCATTTGGAGCATGATATACATCGTTTACCTTGGATACCATTGATTGTCTCATTTTTCCTTCTTGTTCTTGTAGCATCGTGTATTGTCAAGTGATTGATCAAGTTATTTGTGAGATCTTTTTTATTTCCCTGTAGCTTTGTCTCGTGTGTTATTCCTTTTCTGCAAAAGTATGGTTATGCAGGTTGTAAATTGTGTTTTAAAGTTGTATATGACCCTTTTGATTTGTGAAAGTTACCTTTCCTTCTTAAAAGTGTATGCAAGTCAACCTTTTTACGAAATATTCATGCATAAACTTACGGTAACACATTGTGCAGTTCAATGTCAGTCATCCTTATTCAAGTGTATGCCAGTCTGAATGTTCATAGCTCTTATTACATTTAGGTGTATCACCATAGAAATAATGTTCTCATTAGTTTTAATATTTAAGCATTCTCCTTCTACCCTTTTCCTTTATAGAATCAGTAGTTTAGGTGACACCATAGGAAGCTGGCCTTCTCCGAAGGTTGACCTGTGTCTACAAGAAACCCACAGCTTTAGGGGTCTTCCCATGTTACACTGAGGTGTTGAAAATCAAGTTCAACAAGGTGCAAATTTCAATGGATAACAATTTCATCACCATTAAGGCGTCCAAATACTTATGATCAAATAAATATTGGAAAATCCCTTATGAAATCATTGGCAGATTATGTAGAAAAAGAAGAACTTAATGAGTATATCCAAAAGGGTCAAAAAGAAGTATCAAAACTTTCTCATCCTCTAAGGTAGAAAATTCATGATGTTTATATGATATGATCTTACCAATTAATGGTAATTATTGAAAGTGACCCTAGTATGCAAGTTGTAAGGAAAAAAGCATATAAATATTGAAGAGTTCAAATTTCTAATTTTAAAAAGGAAGCATAAGGATCAAATGTAATAAAAAATTAATCTTTCTCTTGATGAGTAGCCTTACTCTTAGAGCATGGTGAATGATCTTATCATATAAGTTGATAAACTTACTCTTAAACAAGGGAGGAAAATTAAGCAAAACATCAATTACCACTTATTATCTACATGGGAAATTTCCTTAGCTATTATCATAGACACTATAATAAGATATACTAGATTAGAGGATATTTTTTATGATGTAGAACATGCAAAAAAAATCTACTTTAGCTCTAAGTTTCACCTTAGATTTGAAACATTGGAAATGTGGGTTATCTCCACTAAGAATAACAAGCCTTGAATCTATCACAATCCTTAGGAATTTGGAGGGAAATTAATTGTAAGAGTGGGAGACATATCTACCCTAAATGTTTCTTTTTCTATGAATACAAGCATTTTTATTGAAGCCACTACTAAGAAATTATAGGGTGACTATGATAAAATGCAACTAGAGCATGTTAGATTATTAAATAAATTCAAGAATAAGGGGTTTCCCTCAAGAAGATGAAACTTTATATTGAGGATAAATATTCAAAACCCCGTGAAACTTCCTTTGAAAGGCTACAAAAAAAATATTACACAAAAAAATAATAAGATAGGAGAGAAGATTAATAGAACATATAATAAATGGAATTTTCAAGGAAAGTGTGCAGAATTTAATAAGGATGGTAGGTAACGTCTGGGAGTATTATAATAATATTAAAAAGTCCATACTTCATAAAATATATTAGTGTTGTGTTCTCAACATATATGTCATATTATCATAGATGGAGATACTCTCTAGAGACCAGCCAACAACAATTCACTAGAAATTTTAAGCCACCCAATAGAGAGATATTATATCTTCATAAGGATAGGTCCTACCCATTCCAATCTATTTTTAAAGGAAATATGCATATGCCCAAGATAATTTCCACATAACCCAAATAGAGAAATATATGCAAACACGTGCTCAAAATCCACATGCAAAAGAATAGACAACATACCATCAAAGTTGGCACAAGATATACCCTAGGAAAACCCTCAAGAGGAGAAACTCAGCCTCCAAAAAGTATCCATCACTCATGTATTATTTAGAAATAAAAATTGCAATACATCTTCAAAGCCTCCATAAATACCCTTGAAACATCAAGCCATTTACAAGCACTCCATGTGAACAAGCATGTAACAACACATACCATGCCATGCTTCAAACCTAACAAATCCCAACAAGAGATTCTCTCAACCCCTTAGCTAAAATGACCAATTAGCCAACAAGCCAACCTTAGACAACTACCCATGTTCTTTCTTTATATATGTATAAGCTCACACAAAACCACCAAGTGGTATTACATAAAACCATGTGACTAATACCATGAGATTACAAAATGATTAACACCCACATTTACTTTTTTGTGCTAAGTTTTCCCGATATTAAATATTTTCCCAATGTGCAACCCCACATTAAATATTTATCACAATGTTGCATGCTATGTAACTATTGCAAGTATGAGCAGTTGGAGTTTTCATTGATGTCAACAAGCCTGTGTTGTCATTGATGTCTACAGTTGAGTAAGTTGTTTGCAAGAGTACAGTTGATTCTTTGATTAGTTGCATTATGTTTTCATTAGTAAAGCTACTGGTGTCAACCTATAATGTTTCTTTGATAAGCTTCTATCTATGATTGTGGAAGTATTGAAGATGATGATTATGTGTCTTTGGTGCTTAATTTCCAAGTGCTTTTGATAAAAATTGATAAAAAGACGAAACAGTGTTGTAGTGGTATTTTGGGTAGTAGAGTTGTGCTTTGGTTTTGCTCTACGTTTCTTCTAGGTTGAAGATTTTCCTATGAGATTTGGATATGTTGGTGAGAGGTGTTCAGAGGTGTTGTATTCAAGAGATGGTATGTTGGATCATGGTACTGAAGAAGTTATATTCACCAATGTGTGACTGTGCATTGTAGAGGTTTCTAGGAGAAATGTTCCTACTTCACATTTCTCCACAGTTATGCTTCAGGTCTTACGATTATGAAGGTGTGTTGATGGTGTTGGTAGTTTACCTCAGTCAAGAGGATATGAGGTTTGGTGCTTCAAAAGAGATTTTTTCAACTATGTATGGTAGAGTGTCTGAGTCTATTGGGTTTTTACATTCTTCGTGTGGAAATAGTTACGAAGGAATTTTTTGGATTTTAGGGTGTTTGAGGAATATTCTAGATTGTGTTCAAGCATGGTGTGTGGTTTGCAAGTTATCTTTGTGTTTTTTGAAGCATTTAGTTCAAATTTTAATGGTGTTTGTATGGGTAACGATCGACCTGGTGTTTACACTACATTTTGTAATGCCCAAAATTAAAAATTTTGCTTCATTAAGGCATTTTGAAAGAATGGTAAGAGTCTAGTAGAAATTGTCAAAAAAAATCAAAAAAAGGGATTCGCATGTCACGCATGTTGGTAAGAAAACTTGGATTTTTCAAAATATGACGATCTGGGTCTCTTCAAAATGAAATTGTCTACAAAAGCCTAGATCTTGGTTTTTTAGCCCTACTTTTTAGGAAAGTTTCTATTTTTAGAAAGTTTCTAAAAATAGACTTTTGATGAGGTTTTCTTGGTTTCTTCTCAAATGGATACTAGAAAAATTTTCTAAAAATATAAAGTTTCTAAAAATAGAAATTTTGTTTCAAGGGCTCAAACTGATTTTCATTGGTTGAAAATACTTCCCAATCAGGCTGGTCTAGTCAAAATCGTCAAAGGATGATTTTTTCTCTAGTGGGTCTATTTTTCTTTTTTAGAAGGAAAAATAGGAGCTCTGAGGTCATCAATGGAGGATGGTCAACTGCCAGGTGTCATATTCAAAGTATCAATGCTACATAGATGACAAGAAATGGTGAACATGCACACAAAACAAAGAACGAAGGAGGGGAATCTAAAAATCTTGAAAATTGTGAAAATAAAACTAAGTCTAGAGAGTCCAGGTGCCTTATTTCAAGGGGGCACCTGGGATTATTTTCCTTAGAATATTTTCAATTTTCAACATTCAATGCATGGTCAACGGTGAAAGCAGGTGGTGAACGTGAGGTGAAGAAAAGTGAAAGACTCGTGAAAATTTCTAACTCTGGTGAAGAAAGGTGCCCCAATTAGCCAAGGGTGCCTAGAATTTCAAGAAATCCAAAGGAGTTATTAGGTTTTACAATTATGGGGGTTCTTCTCATATTTCTTCAAGCTTCAATATGAATCCATCAGCAGGTGCACAGGATCTACCAAACGACTAGAATTGCAGATCAAACAAAGATGTTTCATTAAAAGAACAAAGTGAAAATTATGAAAACTAGCACACATGGGTGCCTCAGTCAGCCAGGGGCACCTAGGGTTTTGGGAAGTCTAAAGTAGTTTCTAGGTTTTGTAAAACTGGTCATTCTTTTCAAAATTCTTCAAAATTTCCAATGAATATCTCAGCCAGCTTAGAGGATTTATCAAATGCCTAATATTGCAAATCAAACAGAGGTGAAAACATACACGAAAATGAAGAAGGTCAAAAGAATTTTTAAAATATCAAATTTTTGGCTTAGTCTAAAGAATCTAGGCGCCCATGGCCAAGATGGGAGCCCAACTTTCCATGCCAGAATTTTTTTTGCATTTTTTAGAAAATGTTCAAAACTTCTTTATCGACCTTGTTATGGATTTTAGAAAATCGTCAAATGCAGTGATGAAGGTTTCCAAATGGTACCATTATGAGCATCGAGTCAAAAGTTATGGCCCCACCAAGTTGGGGTAAATAAATTCTTAGCTTTTTGAAAAAATTTGTGAGTCACATCGGGTTTACCAAAATGTAGAGAAGGGGGATTCGCTACTCATGAGTCTCTTTATTCTCAAGAGAATCCCAAGGGGCGAACTGCCCTAATCTACCTCAAGGAACAATGCGAGAGTTTCAGAATCAAAAAGAGTAGATCACAAAGGTTTTCTAGACAGAATGATGGGATCTCGACCAAAGGACGTCAACACAGAATATGGATGACAGTGTGGTGTGTTGTAGTCCTAGAGGCACGGTGGCATCTCAAATGGACAAAAAATCAATTTTATCAAAAAAAAAGCAAAGCGACTACTAACAATCAAATTGCTAAGAACTCACTAAATGTAGAGAGTAATAGAACTGAAATGAAGTGAAGTATAAATGATAAATTAAGAGAATAAAAGATAGAAACTTTTCACAGCAACCCAAGTAATGACACCTCCAGCACATGAATGTCAACAATACCTGCATGTGTAAGATCAAGAGAAAATTTTGGGGCTGTATAGGGGTTTTCCTCAGTCAAATCTTTGTTTTGGTGTTCCCACCTCCACGGACAACTAGATAAATAGAGAAAGTGAATAAAGTAAATAAATATGAAGTGATAAAAGAAATCGTCGCTCAAGGAGGAGAACCTGTGTCACAAGATAGAGATTCAACTAATAGGGGATATGTGAAATCCCAAGATGCTCGCAAGCACAAGGTAAGGGAGATGTCAGTTGCAAGGCTTAAGGAATCTAAAGAGAGAGATAGAGCTACAAGAGCCACGAGAGTTGAAAAGAGTGTTGTAAGGACGTGAGAGTGCTTGAGGCCATTGTAACAAGTGACAGATTTGTGCAAGCAAGAGAGTAAAGAGGGAAAAGAGAGTGTATCTAAGAGAGAAACCTCAAGAGAGACAAATGAATTGAAAGAATTGATTAAAAAGAGATAATAAAGCTTTCTGAGTCATTACAAGGCGCCTCTGGCCATTACCATCGACAAAAGGAGTTGACAAGAGGAAAACATGCTTGAAAACAACTGTTTGAATGTCGAAATGTCACAAGATGCTAGCGCAATGTGCGGATGTCTGCACGGTCCACTAGTGTCTGGACACATCACGCTACAAAACAACGAGAATGAGAAAAGAACAAGGTTTGACGCAAAGCTAATGCGTGAGGGTAACTGCTGAAAAGGGGTCCTTGAGTATCCTAAGAGGGAAAAAGGATGATGCAAGGGCTAGAATGAGCCTACACAAGTACTAACAGAGTGGACACCAAAGTGGATACAAGAGGGTTGCAATTTTACGACATTACACTAAACACTTATAATTATTAGGACTTCTTTATCATTTTATATTTGATATAATCTTGGATATGGAAGGAGGATATATACAAAACATTCTATTAGATTTCTTTGACTAGTTGCATTTGTTCAAGAACTCAATTGAATCACAATTGGGCTGATTACTTCTATCATGAAAACACATTATTATAAGGATATACGGTGTCATAGTAAGACATCGTAAATTGCATATACATGTATTCAATAGTGTTTTATTTTTTAAATAATTTAGAAAATGTATGAAGTAGATAAGTACCATTTTAAACAACATAAGGTTGATTTTTTCCTTCTCAATCGAAGGTAGGAGATTTTACTATTCTTGGGAAAGAAGGATATTATTTTCTCGTACGATTGATGAGAACATATAGTATGAAGATTGAAGAGAAAAGGAATTTTGATCCTAAAGGCTTCATTGACAACATGAGAAGTGTAGGTTGATCAAGATTTGAGCATGAGTTTTTTTAAAGAGAAGAATCAATGATAAATTATCTTACTAAGGCTAAGAGATATATGAGCAGGGAAATATGGATAAAATAGTGGTGGAATAAATGACAAGATAGTTGAATGGTCTTAGTTACAAATGATTTTTTTTAAATCAAAAACTCAATGGAAAGGCTTGAATCCTTGTTGTGCAATATGGATTACCTAGGAATAATACCACTTAAGTTAACACCCTCTAGACCTAGAGTCCCTACCCCAACAATAAAAAAAAACAAATTCAAGAAGATGAGACACCTATAATAGTAGTTTCTTCTAATATTGCATCACCATTAAGGCCTCCAAATGCTTATGATCAAATAAATATTGGAAAATCCCTTATGAAATCATTGGAAATTATGTAGAAATAGAAGTTCTTGATGACCATATCCAAAAGTGTCAAAAAGAAGTACATCAAAACTTTCTTATCCTCTAAGGTAGAAAATTCATGATGTTTAGATTATATGATCTTACCAATTAATGGTAAAAACTGAAAGTGACCCTAGTATGCAAGTTGTAAGGAGAAAAGCCTATGAATATTGAAGAGTTCAAATTTATAGTTTTAAAAAGGAAGCATAAGGATCAAATGTAATAAAAAATTAATCTTGCTCTTGATGAATAGCCTTATTCTTAGAGCATGGTGAATGATCTTAACATATAAGTTGATAAAATTACTCCTAAACAAGGGAGGAAAATTGTGCAAGACATCAATTACCACTTATTATCTACATGGGGAATTTCCTTAGCAATTATCGTAAACACTATAGTAAGAGATACTATATTTGAGGATATTTTTTATGATGTAGAACATGCCAAAAAAATCTACTTTGGCTCTAAGTTTCACCTTAGATTTGAAACCTTGGAAATGTGGGTTATCTCCACTAAAAATAATAAGCCTTTAATCTATCAAAATCCTTAGGAATTTGGAGGGAAACTAATTGTAAGAAGAGTGGGATACATATCTACCCTAAATGTATCTTTTCCTATGAATACAACCATTTTTATTGAAGCCACTACTAAGAAATTATAGGGTGACTATGATAAAATGCAACTAGAGCATGTTAGATTATTAAATAAATTCAAGAATAAGGGGTTTCCCTCAAGAAGTTAAAACTTTATATTGAGGAGAAATATTCAAAACCCCTTGAACCTTCCTTTGAAAGGCTACAAAAAAAAGATTACTCAAAAAAATTAATAAGATAGGAGAGCAGATTAATAGAACATATAATAAATGGAATTTTCAAGGAAAGTGTGCAAAATTTGATAAGGATGGTAGGTAACATCTGGGAGTATTATAATAATATTAAAAAGGACATACTTCATAAAATATATTAGTGTTGTGTTACTGACATATATTTGTATTATCATAGATGGAGATACTCTTTAGAGACCAGCCAACAACAATTCACCAAAAAGTCTAGGCCACCCAATAGAGAGATATTATATCTTCTTAGGGATAGGTCCTACCCATTCCAATCTATTTTGAAAGGAAATATGCATCTTCCCAAGATAATTTATACATGACTCAAATAGAGAAATCTATGCAAACACGTACTCAAAATCCCTATGCAAAATAATAGACAACATGCCATCAAAGATGACACAAGATTACCCTAGGAACACACTCAAGAGGGGAAACCCAACCTCCAAAAAGTATCCATAACTCATGTATTATTTAGAAATAAAGATTGCAATAAATCTTCAAAGCCTTCATGAATACCATTGAAACATCAAGCCACTTACAAGCACTCCATGTGAACAAGCATGTAACCACACACATCATGCCATGCTTCAAACCTAACAAATCCCAACAAGAGATTCTCTCAACCCCTTAGGAAAAATGACCAATTAGCCAACAAGCCAACCTTAGAAAGGTACCCATGTTCTTTCTTTATATATGTATAAGCTCACACAAAACCACCAAGTGGTATTACATAAAACCATGTGACTAATACCATGAGATTACAAAATGATTAACACCCACATTTACTTTTTGGTGCTAAGTTTTCCCTATATTAAATATTTTCCTAATGTGCAACCCCACATTAAATATTTATCACAACGTTACATGCTATGTAACTATTGCAAGTATGAGCAGTTGGAGTTTTCATTGATGTCAACAAGCTTGTGTTGTCATTGATGTCTACAGTTGAGTAAGTTGTTTGTAAGAGTACAGTTGATGCTTTGAGTAGTTGCATTATGTTTTCATTAGTAAAGCTACTAGTGTCAACCTATAATGTTGCTTTGATAAGATTCTATATATGATTGTGGAAGTATTGAAGATGATGATTATGTGTCTTTGGTGCTTGGTTTCCAAGTGCTTTTGATAAAAAATTTATAAAAAGAGGAAACAGTGTGTTGTAGTGCTATTTTGGGTAACAAAGTTATGTTTTGGTTTTGCTCCACATTTCTTCTAGGTTGAAGATTTTCCTATGAGATTTGGATATGTTGGTGAGAGGTGCTCAAAGGTGTTGTATTCAAGAGATGGTATGTTGGATCATGGTACTAAAGAAGTTATATTCACTAGTGTGTGACTGTGCATTGTAGAGGTGTCTAGGAGAAATGTTCCTGCTTCGTGTTTCTCCACAGTTATGCTTTAGGTATTGCAATTCTAAAGGTGTGTTGATGGTGTTGGTAGTTTACCTTAGTCAAGAGGATTTGAGGTTTGGTGCTTCAAAAGATATTTTTTCAAGTAACAATGGATGGTAGAGTTTCTGAGTATATTGGGTTTGTACATTCTTCAAGTAGAAATTGTTGCGAAGGAATTTTTTGGATTTCAGGGTGTTTGAGGAATATTCTAGATGGTGTTCAAGCATGGTGTGTAGTTCGCAAGTCATCTTTGTGTTTGAGGAGTCATTTGCTTCAAAGTTTAATTGTGTTTGTATGGGTAACAGCCGACCTGGTGTTTACACTACATGTTGTAATGCCCAAAATTAAAAATTTTGCTTCATTAAGGCATTTTGAAAGAATGGTAAGAGTCTGGTAGAAATTTTCAAAAAAAAAATTAAAAAAGGGATTTGCATGTCACTCATGTTGGTAAAAAACTTGGATTTTTCAAAATCTAACAATTTGGGTCTCTTAAGAATGAAATTGTCTACAAAAACCCAGATCTCAGTTTTTCGGCCCTACTTTTTAGTCCAAAGTTTCTATTTTTAGAAAGTTTCTAAAATAGACTTTTGACAGGGTTTTCTAGGTTTCTTCTCAAATGAATACTAGCAAAATTTCCTAAAAATAGAATTTCTATTTCTAGGGCTCAAACTGATTTTCATTGGTTGAAAATACTTCCCAATTAGGTTGGTCCAACGTCAAAGGATCATTTTTTCTCTAGTGGGTCTATTCTACTTTTTTAGAAGGCAAAATAGGAGCTCTAAGGTCATCAATGAAGGATGGTCAACTTCCAAGTGTCAGATTCAATGTCTCAATGCTACACAGATGAGAAATGGAGAACATGCACACAAAATGAAGAATGATGAAGGGGAATTTGAAAATCTTGAAAGTTATGAAAATAAAACTAAGTATGGAGATTCAAGGGGCCTCATTTCAAGGAGTGTGCCTGGGATTATTTGCCTTAGAATATCTTTAGTTTTTGACATTCAATGCACATTCAACGGTGAAAGCAGGTGGTGAATGTGAGGTGAAGAAAAGTGAAGAACTCAGGAAAATTTCCAACTCTAGTGAAGAAAGGTGCCCTAGTCAACCAGGGGTGTCTAGCATTTGAAGCAATCCAAAGTAGTTATTAGGTTTTGCAATTATGGGGGTTCTTCTCAAATTTATTTAGGCTTCACAAAGAATCCATCAGCTAGTGCACAAGATCTATCGAACGATCAGAATTGCAGATCAAACAAAGATGTTTCATTAAAAGAACAAAGTGAAAATTATGAAAATCATAAAAAAATTCTAAGTCTAGCACACATGGGTACCCCAGTCAGCCAAGGGCGCCTAGGGTTTTGGGAATTCTGAAGTTGTTTCTAGAGTTTGCAAAACTGGTCATTCTTTTCAGGATTCTTCAAGCTTTCCAATAAATATCTCAACCAACTCAGAGGATTTGTCAAATACCAGATATTGCAGATTGAATAGAGGTGAAAACATACACAAAAGTGAAGGTCAAAAGAAAGTTGAAAATATCAAATTTTTAGCTAAGTCTAGAGAATCCAAGCACCCCTGGCCAAGAGGGGTGCCCTTGACTTTCCATACATTAGAATTTTTTCTTTGCTTTTCAGAAAATGTTCAAAACTTCTTCATTAGCCTCGTTTCAGCTTTCAAAAAATTATCAGATGCAGTGGTGAAGATTGTCAGATGGTACCATTCAACTCATATATGATCAGGCTTTCCAAGATGAATGACTTCCAAACCCTGTTATTCACTAACTACCCAAAAACAAAGATTAAACAGGGGTAGTTAGCTTCACGTGAAATGTAAAAAAAAAAATGAAAATTTTAGAAAAATGGCTAAGTCGAGGATGCTTGGGTGCCCCAACTAGCTAGGGGCGCCTAAATACTCATGCCTTAGAAATTTTTCAAGCTCCAACGTGTTTCTTCTGTTTTGACCTTCGTCAACATTTTTCAGCACGTGCAATCATGGTCAAATGACAGTGGATGTTGGTATCAAGTTGTGGATCACTTTAGTAGTGGTCAAAAATGAACTTGCCATGGTCAAATAGATTCTATCAGTTGGAAGTGTCAGATTCTTAGCCTGCTGAAGTCGAAGGCAGGTCTTGTCAAGAGCAAAAACAAGCAAAAATTTGAGAAACATGAAAAAATGGCTAGCATTGGGGAGCCTAGGTGTCCTTGTCTAGTCAACACTCCCAAGAGTTCATTCCTTAGAAATTTTTTAGTTTTTGTCATCCATCATTCAAAAAATTTCTACATTCAACGTTTCTACTTCCGAATTGACTTCAAAGTTTTAAAGCTTGGAGAATAAAGGACTTTTTCATCTCAAACTCCATTTAAGAAGGCTTTGGGCATTCATTCTTCATATTTTGCAGGTTGGCATCCAAGGGAAGAAAGATATACTTATCTTCTCATCAAGATTTGGAGGCTCAAACATTGTGCTTTTTTAGTGTTCTTCATGGATTTAAGATTGGGAAGCACAAAGGCACGTTTTTTCACTTTCCTTTCTTCTAGGGTATCACATTTCAAAAATAGGTGGTCATATTTTTTAGTTTTCATCAATCTGGGTCCACTTTCTTTTTACTCCTCTTGAAGATTGGGAAATTTCATATTCCCAAAAATCCATTTTTTTAGTGCTTTTTCGAGAAGCCTTCAGCTTTTTTAAAATCTGACGAACTGGTCTCTTCAAAACATGATTGTCTACAAAACCCAGACCTCAACTTTTTCTGGGAATCTGCTTTTTGAGAAAAATAAGTAGCCTATTTTTAGCAGTTTTCCCAAAAAAAATTCGAACATAGGCGTGTTCACAGTCAAAATTCAAGTTTTTCAACATGCAGTATTCTCCAATTGAAATCAAGAATAAATCAGCTTTTTGGCAGAGAGTGAGTTACCTTTTAGTGCAACAATGTTTTCCAAGAATAGAACTTGAAGCAATAGTTAACTCAATGCCTTTTCCAAGTTTTCTTGCTATTCTTGTCTCATGCTTATCTATTCTTTGTAAAATAGGAAATATAAAATTGTAATAGTTGGAACTTTCCCTACTTTTTTATTTTAGTAGGTTGTCAGTTAGTTGTCATGTTTTAGTTTTAGATTTAATAAAGCTTGCAAGTTGGAAAATCTAGTTGTAAAATCAAGGAGATTTTAGGGTTCCCCACTCCTTGTTTGAGTATAAATAATGGCAACCTTGCCCATTATTTTCTTAACCATTATTGTGATAACAAATTGATGAGCCTACTTTTTCTTGCAACTTTGTTATTCAGTGTTTGTTCACTTAGTGTGAGAGCAATTTTACAAGCCTATTTTGTTACAAGTTATTGTTCAGTTAATGTGTAATTTGTGTCAAGTTTATTATGGTTTGATCGCTAAACTATAAGCCTGCTATTGCTACAAACCTATTGTCCCAGAAGTGTAATTATTGTTAGAAATTTGAGAAAGGAAATCTTGTGCCTACTTTTCTCTAATCTACTATCTTAGGTTTTGTTTTATGTGTTCTTCTTATATAATCTTTATTTTAGCTTACATCTAAAAGTACAATGAGTCTTCAAGTGTGCATTGGAAGTGAGTTTTCTTAAGCATCTATGTTATTAAATCATTCCTTGTTTACTTATAACTCTCAAGCTCTGAGTTTACTTGTGTTGCTAGAAGTTTCATTAGAGTAGGCCTAGTTGTAGTTGAAGTTCCTCATCTATGATGCAAAGAGTTTTATAACATTGTGCTCTTAGCTGAGAAAAAAAATACTAGAAATAGATTAGTTTACTTTCTTTAAGCATCATCAGTGAAGAGGGAGCTTCCCCTCCTAATTTGAAGAGCAGTTTATCTGTGCATAGTTGTATATTTCTAATATGCATTCCAGAGGTACAAATTGAAATGCCAACACATGTGAAGGATAAATATTGTTTTTGGTAGCATGTGGTTGAGTGGTGTTGTTGGTTTAGGTCTTAAAGTTTTGATGTGGTCTACATTCAATTCTATCTGCCACAAAAATGTTTTGGCAACACCGACCTGATTTGAATTTGCACGTTTGAGGTGTATACTTGACCTTGGAGAGGGTTTCAAGGTTAAGGCTGGTATAAGTATGAGGCAATTTGTTGAAGGGGGATAAGATAGATGAAAAAAATATGTGTGAGATGTGAATGATGCAAATTTCAATGTGTTAGAGTGATAAATTGAGCAGAGAAGTGTGATATTTCAAGTGTTAGTTCACTGGATGCAGTGAGAAAAAGGTGGCTACAATTCTTCAATCAGACTACGAAGGTGTAGAAGTCATTGAAGTGGATTATTTCTTGCATTACATGATGATTTTCCCTATGTAACATTCCTTCTCTATCTTCTTTTCTATTTCGGCAGTGAGCCTTTCTTCTTTGGGAAGTGAGCCCTATCGAAAGTGAGCCCTATTATATTTGATGTTTATATTACTTATATTGTGAGCTAATCCTCACCTTTATTTTTCCCTTCTTGGGTTTTCCACGTAAATCTAGTGTTCTCTTGTGTTTGGTGTTGAGTTGTTTAAGTTTTTGTTATTTTCTTCTCATGTTAATTCATCATAATAGACTTAATGGTTTAATGAATGAATGTGGATCTGAATGTTAATAAGGAATTTGGAGTTTTAGGTTACAATTGATTTACCCCTCCTCTCAATTTTCTTGTGCATTTCAAAAATTGGTATCAGAGCAAAGTTCCTTGGAAAAAATCTTAACCACTTAAGGTAGATCTGGGATGGCACACAAAAAGGAGATCCCTATATTTGATGAAACTGACTATGCAATCTAGAAGACAAGGATGGAAGGCTTTTTGGAATACTTGGGATATGATATTTGGAAATCAGTTCAAACTAGATACATTATGCCTACAAATGGTCTGAGCACTGAAGTTGAACTTAAGGCCTATGAAAGAAATAGTAAAGAAAGGTATGCTCTCTTGAGTAGTCTTACAAATTATGAATTAGTGAAAGTTATGGATCTTAAAATTGCTAAAGATGATATGGTCAAACCAGCTAAGATGTAGAACTTAAAAACTAAATTTGAAAACTTACGGATGTCTAAAGATGAAAACATTACAAGCTATATATGTAGAGGGTAGATGAATTTGTGAGCTCCATCAAAGGTCTTGGAGGAAAATTCTTAGAACCCTTACTAGATCTTATAGTTACAAAGTTGTTATTAAGGAATCTCAAAATCTAGATCAGTAAATTCTAGAGATCAATTGTATGGCTCTTTAACTGCATTTTAAATGAGAGGGTTTGGTACTAGCAATGGTGCAAAAGTTGAGACTGCTTTTAAGGCAATAAAAATAGAGAAGAATGAAGAACCAGATCAGGAAGATATTGATGATGTGGAGGCTAAATTTGTGAGAATGATGAGAAAAGGTACTGATAAGTACAGAGGTAAATTACCTTTCAAATGTTTCAGTTGTGGAAAGATAGGTCACTATGCTTCAAGATGTCCAAACAGAGTTGTGAATGACAAAAAGAAGGAGAATAAAGATAAGATGATTAAGAAAGGCTATTATGTTAGAGAGGATGCAAGTATCTCTAATGATGAATTTGATTATGGAGATGGTGATGATGAATGCTTGTTCATGTCTTTAAAAGATGAATTTGTTTTTGCTAATTCTGAAAGATGTGTGAAGGAATGCTATCCAGAGAGAAAGGATAAGACTGAAGGTACTTTGGTATCTGTTTTTCATGTTAGACAGGATAAGAACTATTGGATCATTGACAGTGGTTGCTTCAATCATATGACCAGAGACAAAAGTAAGTTTGTTAAACTTGAAAAGTATGATGGAGGACTTGTTATATTTGGAGATGATTTAAGTGCTAAGATATGTGGAATAGGTTCAATCAGTTTTGATGGAAATTAAAGCATAATACTGAAGATGTTTACTATATTAAAGGTTTAAAGAATAATCTCTTGAGTGTTGGAAAAATGTGTAGCAAAGGATACAATCTTATGTTTTAGGATGATGGATGTGAAGTTTTCTTTCTTAAATGGAGAATTGGAAGAAGTATACATGAAACAACCAAAAGAATTTCAGTTATCAAATAAACCTAATATGGTTTACAGATTGAAGAATGCATTGTGTGGATTGAAGCAAGTTCCTAGAGCTTGGAATGCAATTTTGGATAAGTGTTTGATACAGAAAGGATTCAATAAATGTATCACAAATAGTAATCTTTACTTTAAGGTTGAAAAATATCAAATCTTGATTGTAGTTGTGTATGTTGATGATATAATTTTTGGAGGCAGTGAAGCTATGTTCAAGAAGTTTATAGAAGAGATGCATAAAGAGTTTGAGATCATGTCTATGTTTGGGGAGATGAATTTCTTCCTTGGGTTACAAATCAATCAAACAAACAAAGGTATATTCATTTCACAATCAAAGTATGTCAAAGAGATGTTGAAGAATTTTGGAATGGAAGAATCCAAACCGATATGTACTCCTATGGTTACTGATTACAAGTTGAGAAAGAATGATGAATGCCCTAAGGTTGATCAGAGCAAATATAGATCAATGATTGGTGGAATGTTATATCTAATTGCTGCTAGATCGAATATCATGCATGTAGTTTGTCTTGTGGCTAGATTTCAAGAAGATCCTAGAGAATCATATGTTGCAATAGTGAAGAGGGTGTTCAGTTACTTAAAGGGAACTATGGATCATGGCTTGTGGTATCCAAAGGATACTAATTTCACATTGAATGCTTACACAAATATTGATTGGTATGGTTGTGTTGATGACAGGAAAAGTACAAGTAGTTGTACATTCTTTCTTGGGTGTAGGTTGGTATCATGGCTAAGTAAGAAACAAGATTCAATTTCTTTATCTACTACAAAGGCTGAGTACATTGCGACATCATCTTGTTGCACATAGGTGTTGTAGAAGAATAAAACATTGAAGGATATCAAATTGGTGTATGATGATCCTATTTCTATCTTTTGTGAAAATAAAAGTGCAATAAACATTTAAAAGAATCTAGTAATGCATTCAAGGACAAAACATATTTCAATCAAATATCACTTTCTGAGAGAGAAGGTTGTGGAGAATGAAGTGAAGCTTGAATATGTGCCTTCAAAGGATCAAATTGTTGATATATTCACTAAGGCTCTTCCTAAGGATACTTTTGAGTATCTTCGAGAGAAGTTGGTAGTTACTGCCTCTCCTTTGAACTAGATGTGTGAGGAGATGCATCAGTCTAGTGGATCTCAAGATTCATTCTTTATTCTGGATTGATGTTGGTGGCTACCTCTCAAGGGGAGTAGGTAGTGATAATTGATGTGGTGTAGGTTGGTGTGTGCTCCTAAGGGGGAGTATTCAGAGTAGTAAAGGAAAGATGTTGTAGAGCAGTTGTAAGTAGGTTGTTTGATGCCAAAGGAAAAGAATAAAATAGTACAAAAATTATGTCCTTTTTCATTAATTTCAAAGGGAGGGAGAGAGAGTCATGTGAAAAAATCATGAACACAAGGAGAAAGAATCATGTGAAAAAATTATGAACATAGGGAGAGAGAATCGTGTAAAAAAGAATAATTAATAAGGGAGAGAGAGTCATGAGAAGTGATGTCAAAGGAGGAAAGAAACAATGTATAAAGGATAAGCTACAAAGGGGGAGAAAAGAGAAAAGGAATTGGTATGTGTCTTTGATGTTTTTTCACATCATGTGTTGCCATCAATGACAAATGGGGAGATTGTTGCAAGTATGAGCAGTTGGTGTTGTCATTGTTGTCAACAAGTATGTGTTGTCATTGATGTCTATAGTTGAGTAAGTTTGTTGCAAGAGTACAGTTGATGCTTTGATTAGTTGCATTATGTTGTTAGTAGTAAAGCTACTGGTGTCAACCTCTAATGTTACTTTGATAAGCTTCTATCTATGCTTGTAGAATTATTGAAGATGATTATTATGTGTCTCTAGTGCTTGGTTTCCAAGTGCTTTTGAGAAATTTTGATAAAAAGAGGAAACAATGTGTTTCAGTGGTATTCTAGGGAGTTGTGTTCTAGTTTTGCTCTGCATTTCTTCTAGGTTGAAGATCTACCTGTGAGATACAGATATGTTGATAAGAGGTGTTCAGAGGTGTTGTATTCAAGAGATGGTACGTTGGATCATGGTACAAAAGTTATATTCACTAGTGTGTGATTGTACATTGCAGAGGCATCTGGGAGAAATGTTTATGCTTCGTGTTTCTCTATAGTTATGCTTCAGGTGTGTTGATGGTGTTGGTATTTTACCTCAGTCAAGAGGATTTGAGGTTTGGTGCTTTGGAAGATAGTTTTTCAAGTAATAGTGTATGGAAGAGTTGTCTAAGTATATTGGGTTTGTACATTCTTCAAGTGGAAGTTGTTGTAAAGGAATTTTTTGGATTCCAGGGTGTTTGAGGAATATTCTAGATCATTTTCAAGCATGGTTTGTGGTTTGCAAGTCATCTTTGGGTTTGAGGAAGCGTGTACTTAAAATTTTAATGGTGTTTGCATGAGTAACGACTGACCTAGTGTTTACACTACATGTGAAGGATAAATATTATTTGTGGTAGTGTTTGGTTGAATGGTGTTGTTTATTCAAGTCCCAATTAAGTTTTGATGTGGTTTTCATTCACTTCTATCTGCCACAGAAGTGTTTTGGTGCTGACCTAATTTGAATTTGCACATTTGAGGTGCGTAGCCAACCTTGGAGAGGGTTTCAAGGTTGACGACGGTATAAGTATGAGGTGAGTTGTTGAAGGAGGATAAAGTAGATGAAAAAATATGTGTGAGATGCAAAAAGGTGCAAAGTGCAGTGTGTTAGATTGCAAAATTGAGCAGAGCAATGTGAGATTTCAAGTGTTAGTTTACTGGATGTAGTGAGCAAAAGGTGGCTACAATTCTTCCATCAGACTGTGAAGGTGTAGAAGTCATTGTGGTGGATTATTTATTACATTGAGATTATTTTCTCTATGTAACATTCCTTCTCTATCTTCTTTTCTATTTTTGCAGTGATCCTTTCTTCTTTGGGCAATGAGCCCTATTGTATTCGGTGTTGATATTACTTATATTGTGAGCTAATCCTTACTGTGTTTTTTCCCTTCTTGGGTTTTTCATGTAAATCTAGTTTTCTCTTGTGTTTGGTGTTGAGTTGTATAAGTTTCTATTATTTTCTTCTCATGCTAATTCATCATAAAAGACTTAAGGGTTTAATGAATGAATGTGGATCTAAATGTTAATAAGGAATTTGAAGTTTTAGGTTACAACTGATTCACCCCCCCTCTCAGTTGTCTTGTGAATTTCAATAGTAACAAGAATAATGGGAAATGAATTAGAAAGTAGATTAAAAAAATAGGGTTAGAAAATACTAAAAACTCACAAAAAAAAATATCAATTAAATCCATTAACTAATGAAGTTGAATGCCATGTTTAACTAAATAAAACAAAAATCAAGAATGTAAATCTAATTAAGATCAAAGCACTCACAAGAAACGTGCAAACCTAGTACTCCATTGTTGAATTATGTAAATTAGATATGGGGATTGCTCAATTGTGCATAACCCATGTTGCAAAAGCTTATTGATTAAGATCTTGACTCACAATGAAAGCTCAAATGCTCAAAATGCTCAAAAATGATGATTCATGATCAACCTTGTTAAAATTGTGAATGATTTTGTTGGAGGATTAAGGATTATTTTATAGAATTCTTGAAGGTTGGATCAATGATGGAGATTGGAGGAAAAATATCAAGAGATGAGATTAGATCAAGAGATCAAGGGTGGAGGTTGAATAAGAGCTTTAGTTAACTAAAAATATCTCCTCATTTCAAGGGAATTAGTTTGGGATATTTTATGGAGGGATATATTTTGAAAAGGGAATATTCCCTTTTTGAAAATGGAATATGACATGTGCAAGTTGGAGAAAAATTAATGATTAAATAATTAAGAAATTATTTAATTGTGAGATGAGAGGAAATTAGGAATTTTGATTAAATAATTGAAGTTATTTAATTAATGTGGAAGGAGGGAAATTCAAATTTAATTAAATAATTTAAAATTATTTAATTAATTGTGATTTAGATGAAAATGATGAAAAATGATTAATTTTGATGAATTAATCAGATAATATTAATTATTCAATTAATAGAGGAAAATAGTAATTTAATCAAATAATTAGAAATTATTTAATTAAAATTAACGAATTAGGAGATAATGAGGAAAGTGATGGAAAATGGTGAATTAGGATGTGTGATGCATTCAAAAAAAATTGGATGTTTATACATACAACACATAATGTGGATGGTATGCCCTCAGCACACACGCCCCATTCGGAACGAGGACCCTCTCTTTCCGTCACCTTGTCGGGTCATTTTGTGTGCCCTCATTTTGGTGTCCCAAATGGTCAGCATGCCCCCAAAGTCTCATCTCAAGTTGACCATTTTTCCCCCTCGCAAAATTTTCTAAGTCCTAGGTCCTTGCCTCTACCAGCGTCCTTGGGACCCCTCAAGTTTGGCATGGCGGGTTTCCCTTGCTAAATTTCCTTGGTGTTTTCGTTGTTTCAAAATGTCCAAAGGGCTCCATCCTTCTCTAGTCTAGGTCCCACCACCTTGGCCGCCATCCTCAATACTCTGAAGTTCCAACTGATCGGTCTTCCATCTCACCAGGCCCAATCTGCCAAATTTTACACCTGGAATTCTGTTATGAATTTGCTCTTCCAAACTGTCATCCTCCGCTCAAGTTCTATCCATCAGACCCCGAGACCCTCATTGCCAGTGATTTCTCTACTTGGAATTCTGTTATGAATTTGCTCATGTCCTTTTGGCCTCTGGGTTCCGGACCCCGCACCACCATTTTTAAAATTTGAACTTACCAACCTTCGGGCAATCATACAAGCATTTATGGGGTTCATTAAATGCACTTAGGGGTATAAATATTTGGTCCAATCTATCATTTTCACATGTCAGGTTGGCCAGAGAATTTTAGAGAAAGTTCAGAGAGATTCAGAGCCTTTTTCACCTGTCGCCTTCGCACCCGCTACCTTCATTTGTCGATTCCTTGCAGATTCAATAACTTTATTCAGCGGGTTCTTGTGGTAAGTTCGTCGTCCTTACTCCCGCTTTGTTTCTTGGTGATTTCACGTTAAAATAATTGATAAGTGGGGATAAAAATGCATCCATTTGGTAGAGGGAGATGAAGACTAGAAAACCCATGTGATGAAATTTCAAGTCAACCATTAGATCACTCCCCAAACTGAATCTGGAACTTCATCGCCCTGACGTCGTTCTTCCCGCAGAGTGCTTGCACCCTCCGGACCCAAGCCTTCTCGTCGCCGCTGAATAAAACTTCAAACTTAACAACTACGAAGCAGCAGGAAGTCTCCTTGGGCTCGCGATCTTGGATCGCCCTTGTCGGGTTGTTGTTAGAACTTAACAAATTTGAACTCTTTGCCTCCATCTGTGCTTCCCAGGCCCGCTACCATGGGAATTCGCCCCTAGGATGTTGTATAGCTTTTGCCGTTCCAAATGGCATATCAGCATGTCCACCCAAACTTAGGGACCCACCCTGCAATTCACCGCCTAAGTCAAAAGAACAAACTGCCACATCCTTGGTTTCCTCTGGGTCCCAATTCGCGAAGTTCCATCCATAGGCCTCCGTTGCAACATCGTTGTTTCTCATGGCTATCAGATGACCGCCTTCCGCCCTCTGGATCCCGAACTTCTCAACACCGCATGAGTAAAAATGATGAAAACTAAGTCTTAGCCTTCACTGGGTCCCTTCCGCGGGACCTCCGTCATCGCAAAAGGAAAAGCGGGCCCATCCATCCGCCCTCTGGGGCGTGGTACCCCCATTACCGATGCAACTCAACGAAGGAAACTGAAATCCAAGTTCATATCTAGGTCTGGTCCGTTGAGTTGCTCCCTTGGAACTCTGCCATTGGAATGTTGTTTCATCAAGGCCGTTCCAAATGGAAAACTCCTAACGGCTTTCCCTCCTTATGACTCTGAGATCCCCAATAATGATCCAAATGACCTCCAATCTAGAAACAAACTTTCACCCATGTGCTCAAATGGGATCCTCTCTTGCATGAACCTGTTAAATCATCTTAATCTGAAGGCGGGAGAAAACATGTGGATTGCCCTACTTTGTTCGCCCTTCAAAACAAGATTCCTGCCAAGGAAGTCCAGCCAAGGATCAACCAAATTCCTTCCAGCAAATTACTAATGGCATTCTGGAGTAAATGTTTGATTGCTTGGATGTTATATTATCTAATATGACTCCATCCACAAGGATTTTAGCTAGCATTTGCATCTTCATGCTTGATTATGCTCATCACACCTTTGTTTGCAGAATATATGGAATCGGGTGCAGGACCCTCAGGAGCAGCCACAAAGAAAGACAAAGGAAAGAAAACAAGTAGAGCTCCTCGGGAAAAGAGGACAAGGATCAAATGAAGTACCAATTCCAGGGGGAGTCATTGCATTCAAAGGTCATCACGGATTGGAAGGAGATTATAGATACCAACATTGGGCACATCGACATTGATGAATTTAAACAAAGGGTCAGAATCAGTCCTAAGACAAAAAATACCAGATTGATCAGAGGCAATGGAATTGCTAAAGTTGCAGGCTTTCCTCCATCTCTTGTTGCCCCTGAGTTAGTAATGGCTTGCAGGGCAGCATACCAGCCAAAAACCAGAACTATTGTGAACAAAGATGGGAACATTCTAGCTGACATGTCGGGCGAAGCGATAATGAAGACCTTCCACATCCCTACCTTTGGGGAGATGGAACTGCCAACCATAAAGGAATGTAAGGCAATGTGGGATCAGGACCCAATTGGATGTAAGAAACTTATAAATCAATATTGGCTAAAAGAGAGGTGGGGCAACGCTGCTAAGGTTCCCCAGGAGCTCTTCTACAGTGATTTCCATGAAGATTATCAAGACCTAGTGACCCTGTTGAGCAGAGTGATGGGCCTTCCCACTGCTGCATACTTTCAAGAATGGATGGTCTACTTTGTTGAGAAAATTCTTCGTGGAAAGGAGGATGATACCACGCAGACCACATTCTACTGGGGAGGGATAATAAGTGATTGCTTCCATGAGTATTTCATGAATGTTAAAAACACTTCCAAGTTTTATATGACATCTTACCTAGTTTACTCACTGGATGAATGGAGGCAGTATGGTGGATTTTTTAGGGCCCCAGATGAAGAATCTGGCAGGGAACTAAAATTCTATGATAGATACCCTCAGTTATAGTTCAAAAACTTCAAGAGGGATTATTGCAGGGTGAATGACGCTTTCATAGGTCATATTATCAGGCTGCTTGGAGGAAATTTTGAAAGGTGAGTCCCACAGTGCTCGTGCTTTCCGCAAACAATATGCATTCTTATTCATCCAATATCCCAAGTTCACGTACATCCATGCTCAGGGATTCACAAAAAGTTCAAACAAACTGCCCCGATACCCTAACGACTAGATTATATTGTTAGAACTCTCTCAGAAATTACAGCATGTACACACCCTTCTTAGCAGCAAGCATTTGGAAGGGATCCCTTATCCCCTTTCTTTTGGCCAAGGGATGTATAAGTTGCATACCTCTCAATGTGTAGGGAATTCAGAAAAGGAGTTGGCTGAGTATCACTTCCAGCTTCATACTGTTCGCCCACGAATGGACCCATATGGGCATATAAGGAAGGCACTTGGACCCGACTATGCCCATCTGCACCATGTTGAAGAATTATGGGAAAACTGCCAAGATGATAAGGAGGTGCGCATGAGGAATTATATGTGAATGACGACCTACTTTGTGAAAAGAGTGAACATGTTTCCTGTGCCCGATCAGGTTGAAGAAGATGAGAGCACAATTATGGATCCTAGGTACAATGCAGTCGCTAACTTGCCGCTATCATTGGTAGACTGGGATGAGCAAGAGGTTGATGACCTCAACATCATAACTAAGCCAATCAAAGCTCATACAAGAGAATGGGTCAATGGAAAAGTTGCCTGATTGAAGGAACAAGGGGTCGTCATGACCTATCAAGGGCTCGAAAGTGAGCCTAGTGCAATGGATGATGGAGCTACTATAGCCTCAATAGGAGAAACATCCAAATCCCCTCCGCTCATGAGGTCAAGGAAAAGAAAAGAGATTGAGGAGCAGCAGCCTAACCTAAAGGTGTAAGCAAGAAAGGCTTCAGAAGGTGATCCTTCCAAGAAACATAAAAGGTCAGGTAATACTACTATAGTGTTTGTTATTCAGGAGGACCCACTCCATGAAGGAGAAGAAATGGAAATAGATCAGCCAAAGTCTCCATTGGCTACTTCCATTGTTGTTGCCTCTCCCCCTATGTCTCAGGCCATGGTGGCTACCTCCCCGCTTGCAGCGGAAATCTCAGTCCACCTCGCCTCTTCTTCACCCTCCAGACCAGTCATGGTGACTGATTCTTCTTTCGCCACCACCTCTCCTCTTTCTTCCACCTCCATATCTCCAACTACATCCCTCTCATTGGCAATAGCAATCGTGTCTATGTTGACGCTCTCCCTTCCAAAGGCATTCTTGAGGCATATGCAGAGTGCCCCCTCCAAAATTTATGAAGTGTTGTTGAATCTTGCTATCCAGGCTACCCTAGCATAGGTTCTCACCAGTGTTCCTATCTCAAAGCCCCCAACTGAACCTCCCGAAATGAGAGCTACAATGGAAATATCTGAGGAATTAGAGATACAAGAAAGGGAGGCCACAAATCCATTGGAGGAGGAAGTGGATGAATACCACGAAAATCTGGAATATCAACACTTGCAAATTAACAAAGTAGTCTATGAAGGAGAAGAGACAGGATCCTCTGAAAGTGGGGAGGAAGAAGAAGATTTCAGTGCCAAATTCATTGTGCAAAATTTTGATCCTGACTTTGAGGAAGAGCTGGCTCGGCAACTAAAGGATGTTGGAGAAGAAATAGAAATACCACCTTCTGGAGAAAGAAGATAAGAAGATGATAAGATGGAGGAAAAAATGGAACTCCCAGCAGGTGAGCAGCAAGAAGAAGGCCCTAGGCACGATGAAGAGGTACCTCCCTCAGGAGGGCAGGAAGAACAAGAAAAGGAAGAACATGAAGGTGTGTCACCTCCACGTGAAGAAGAAAATGATAAAGAAGAAGACCAACTTGAAAGAGAAGTCCAAACCAACAAGAGCCTTGGAATAGAGCAGCCTCAAGAATACGAGCACGAAGATGAGCATGATAAAGAAAATGAACAAAAGGAAGAAGAGGAGGCTGAAAGGGAAGAAAGTCCCAAAGAACACCTGCCCACCAAGACCTCTATCAAGCGCCTAAAATTCACCCGAGACTTCGATTAAGAAGAGGGAGAAGACACAAGGGTGGAGAAGGAAGCTTCCAAAGATAAGGAAATTGAAGTCATAAGGGATGAAGAAAAAGGTGACAGTGAATCACCCAAAGGAAAAGCTCAGATGCCTGAATGGATAGAAAAGCAGCTTGAGAAGAAGGCTCCCACCCTGAGTGATCCAAGAGCAAGATTGGAGGCTATCTTAGCCCAGGAACAAATCAATACCAAGGAAGAGAAGAAGCCCAAAGTCAGATCCAAGGTGACAATAGATGCTTCGGGATCTAGAATTGTGCAAGTAGCTACACCAGTGGTGGGAAAAGAAGGGATAAGCTATAATGTATCCACCATCGATTTAGGGATCGCCAATAGAGAGCAGAAAGTGGAGCACCTTCAGGAGTCTGTCGCCACAGTAGTGCATTTAATTCAGCAAGATAAGATTTCAAAGGAAGAGCTCAAGGCACAAGTGGTTGATCTGATAGCCTACATCTAGCAGTGGTTGTCAACAAAGGAAATTCCTACCACGTCTTCAGCCCTGCCACAATTGTTGTCCAAAGAACAAATAGACAAACTTGAAAAGAGAAAGAACTTGGATAAGACCACGAAGAGCTGGTTCTGCAGGTCTTATATGTTGGAAATATGGGCATCAGTCGTGTTGTTAGAATAGCAAACAAGTTCTTGGAGTTACAAAGGACTCTTGAAAGCACAAGGAAATTTTGTATGGATTTCCCGGGGATATACAGGTCTACTTACCCGAAAATTGAGGTCATCCTCAAATTTCCAAAGAAAACTTGGAAGGAGGAGCTCGCATTTAAAGAGGATGATCATTGGCTCATGGAGACATGGAGGATGGATTTTGAAAATCGAAAGGAAAGGTTAGAGCAGGTGCTTGACAAGGTGGATCCAAATATTGAATGGGCTAAGGAAGTTAGGGCAGATTGTATTCGATACTTAAGCTAATGACTAACTATGATATGCCTGTCGTGCAAATTGATCCTAAGAAGATAAAGCCTCATTTCCAAAAGAAGATGGAGGATGGGATGTCCGCCGAGATCACCACCGATTTTATGATTTTTTCTACCTGAGCCTTCACCCAATCTAAGCTATTCAAAGACCACACTGCCAAATATTATGAAGACTGGGAAAAGCTCGTCGACCAGTCCAAACAATGGGGCTACCAAGTGCTACAATCTCAAATCAGGGAAATTGATAAGCTCCAACTATTGATCTTGAAGTTCATGGAGTACGCCGCTTTGAAGAAACAAGAGGGAAACCCTATTATTGATGATGAACTCCTCAAGGAATAGTTGCAGCAAAGAGCAATCAGCAAAAGACAAGATGCTACAGTGTTGCCACTAGAAGACAAAATAGGGATGAGGAAAAAAATGTATTTTAAAATGTAATATATTGTGCAATAGGTAGAACCCTAATTTGTAGTGAATCTTGGCCACACAATGCAAATTAATCTTGGCCATTCATTCTACTTTTTGGATACTATAAATAGGAGGTCTCCTCTCATTTTCAAGAGAGAGTTGAATTGTTGTAATGACATGCTACAGAAATTTTAATAGAAATACATTGACTTTGGTGGATTTCTGAGTTTCTTTGCATGTTTCATGATTCATCTCCAATAGTTAGTTGATATAGTTAGATTTACATTGTTGTTTAGTTAGTTATAGCTTTCTTTGATAGATTTGGTAATGTTGTTTTGTGGTTGTGAATATTTTTGTTGTGTAAATGCCTTCCTAGTCCATACTTTTTACTATTTGTTGTTGGTAGATGGTTGTGTAAAGTTAGTCTAGACTTAAATTTAAAGTTGCCTCAAAATTTTATCTTTGTTCATGAATGTACATGGTGAATGAATGGTAAAATATTTGCAATCCTTAGAAGATAGTACAAATTTCTAATACTGTGAAATTTTTGGTTAAGTGAAATTATGTTTTAAGGAAGTTGTCCATAGTAGAAAACTCCATTATCACTGTTCATGGTTAGTTGCAGATCCAGGAACACCCTCTCTTCCCGGCCTTTTCCCTTTTTTTTAGAAATAACCTATGCTAAGGTAACTTAAGAAAAGCATTGAAGTTTCAAACTGTTGTTTGAACCTACAACAAAGTACACATCAACTTCCCATCCTTGGAACTTCAATTCTCAAGATCCATTCTGTTTAATCCAGCTTTGTAAGTCTTCCCTGTGATTACTAGAAAGATCACATCAAATACCAACTGAGGAATTCCCTACAAGTCATGACCTAACACCCAAGAGACCTTGGGGTGATTTTTAGCAACTTGTTGTTGGAAGTCTCCTTTCAAGAGAGGTAGTGCACCTATGCATTACCTGTGTTGAGAAGTGCATAAAAAACACATCAACAGTGGACCCAAGAATGCTAACTTGTGTGATGTGCCCATCCCTAGATCCCCTAGGTGCACCACAAATAATGAAATATTACATTATAACATTATGCAAGGTGGACAACACACCTTTTCTTAACATTGTCCCACTTGTCGTATACATTGCATAAGGGGTAAATAAGTAAACTCAAACATGAAAAAGGGAACAATCCCTATAGCCACATATACCATTGAGGGATCAAAGTGCTCGATGTCCTCCATCAAGATACCTACAACAAGAATCAAGGTGTCCACCATCTCATGTATTAATGCTCTCATCCTCCATCATGCAAATTCACAAAGATAAGAAATCGTCTAAAGAGATTACACACTAATTGTCACAAAGAATTATAAGTCCAACCTCCAACCAATATCTAGAAACATAAACACTCAACCCAAAGGTAACAAGTATGCATCAATAGTTGTAAATATATAATCACCATAGCTGAAATAGCACTCACAACAAATGCTAACACACCTAACTATCCAAACCTCAAAAGTATACAAATAATAACAAGTGAAGCTCATGTCATCAACATATACAACCCATAACATGCAATCACAAGCTCCAAGTGCCAAACATGTCATATAATGAACATATACACTTAGGCAAGCCCACTGCATAGGTAATGTCAAATCTCAAAAATGATTGAAAGGCATCTAAGATCCACCAATAACATCACATAAAATGTGTAACCAATATCATTTAGCACCAAGGAACATCCACAATTATATGTAAAACCTACAAAATAATAAGTTGTAATACAACTCTCACCACAAGTCTCCATAGCTCTCCCAAGTTCTCCATGTTAGTGTAAATAGTGGACCATTATCCACCTAGTTAGCTAATCACCTTTATAGGATTTACCTATTCAAACCTAGCTTAAGTTTATGTAGGCTATTTTATAGTTTTGTCTTACTTCATATGGTTGAGACATGTGTCTGCATCACTTGAGATACCTATTGACACTTGCTCACACACTTGTCAAGTGAACTCAGAAGTGTTCAATATTTGCAAGGGTAGTCAATTATTATCTCCTCCCTTCTCTCCTCATCCACCTTTCCTATATATGTAAGGTTCCTCATTGTATATTTACACTCTTCATCATATATTGATAGACATACTATTGTTCTCATATTTTCACTTGTGGAAGGTTATCAATTCACACTTTATGATCTTGGAATTTCCAACAAGCTATTAGATCCATGAGAGCATGTTCCTTTCTACATTAAGGTGAATCCCACTTATCTCCCTATCAAAAAAACATCATGTAGCTAAATGGACACCTCCATTGCATTTTAAATTCCCAAGAAACAAAGAATTATCTTTCATTTCACAAAAAATAATAACTTTGAAAAGTTGTATTTTTTGGTAGTTGTGCCCTAATGTATGATACATTACCATAAAAATTTGTATTGGATGGATTTTTGTAAAAAATAGAAAAGGGATTAATCACCCTCTGCTCATTTCACCATTTTGGTCAAAATTTTATTTGCTCTCAGAAAACATTGTTTATTGTAGGTCAAAATTGGAATTTGGAGGGTTTCATTTTACCATTTGCAAGTTTTTTTGATGAATTTATTGTCTCCAAATAGAGAAAGTTGTTGAAGCCTACCACACCCTCCAATATATTCCATGTGGCCCCACTCAATACTAGTGTTTCCCACATGAGTCATTTTAGGTGCTTTGGTGCAAAAAAATTATGTCCTCGAAAGAGATTGATTTGGTTCTCATAAGCAATGGCCTACACAAAACCCCTAGGTTTGACTTTTTCCCTCAGCATCATTAGATCTTCTATTAAAAATCACAAGCGCTATAAAATTTTACATAGTTAGCTTCAATTAAAATATTGAATAGTAATTGGTAGTGAAATAGAAAATTTGTTGGCATATGTAAAGTTTGATTTGCAAACAAACTAAAGTCCTTCTCAAGGTGCTAGACTCTCCTCCATTTGGTTTCCAATGACTTGGTTCACTCTCCCTATTGATCCAAAAATAATAGAACAAGAGTGATAACGCTTGTCAATAAGGTGCTAGAGGTTGCTTGTAGATTGCAAGAAGTTCATTCCAACTTGCCAATTCAAACTCCTTCATTAGTTTCCAACTCCAAGACTCAATCAAAATGGTTGTCTTGCATTGATTTCAACATGGTTTAACATCAACATAGCATGGTAGCATTCTATGCTAATATAATTTCAACATTAAATGTAATCTATCACATTATGTTAATCACCAATATTAAATGCTAACCATTAGTGATTTGTGTTAGCCATCAAGTTTATGTTAATTGTTAGTTTAACCTTCAAGATTCTTAAAAGGGGGGATTTTTCAATTTTTCATGACTTGCAAATGGGGATTCTATTTTTCAATTGTAAATAGTCGATGGGATGTTAGTTCCATCACTATCATTATAGCATTGAGATGATTTCAAAATTATAAATTTTTAATCTATTTTTAACCTCTAAATATAAGTGTAATTTATGCAATTTTTGCTAAGGTATAACTTTCACCCCATTTGTCAAAAATTTATAGCCTATTTTTTGAAATTCATCAAAATTTTACAAGAATTCTAGATTTGTAGTCAAATTCTAGTTTTTGAAATCCTATTTTTCACTATTTTTAAAAACCTCCATGAGTTATAAACAAACAAATTGGCTTCCAAACTTAACCAAAACTTGTAAATTTTGTCTTGCATATTTTTGAGGGGGTCAACATTCAAATATGCTATAATTTTGGGGTGTTTGTTAAGGAACAATTCAAGCATATTGTTGTGTTTGTATCATGGATCCAAAAATTGACTTGTTAACACCACATAATTTTCACACATGGAAATTCAAAGTACAACAAATACTTCAATATAAGGAATTATGGAAAATGATCAATGAACAACAAATGTAGTTTACTAGAGAATTTAAATAATTTACTTATCAAAACAAGTTAGATGAGGCAATAGGAATCATTGGTCTCCATGTTTCTAATAACCTACAATTCTATAATTTATAATTTACAACTCCTAAGAAAATGTGGGACGGGATTGAAGATATCACTCGTACAGTTGATGAGTTCAAAATACTACAATTAGATGTTGAATTAACAAAATTGTCTCCTAATTACTTTCCATCTATTAAAGATTTCTTGGTATAGTTTCTTTTCTTTCTATACTTAATATTTATGGTAAAACAAAAATAGACAAGGAATGTGTCTTCTTGATTTTATCAAAGCTAAAAGATACTTATCAAATATTTGCTTCTTCTTTCTACTCTATAATGGATGATCTTGGAACAACACATCTAATATCTTATTTTGATCAGTTTTATGATAGACTCATACAATAAAAATCTAAGTTAATATTTATGGATGATATCTCCTCTTCAAATCAAGCATTATTTTCTCAATCATATAAGGGAAAGAAACAAACTAAGGATAAAGCTAAAGGGTCAAAATTAGAGACTCCATTGGATTCATCTCCATCATCAAAAGGGAAAATTTCTAAGGAGAATCCCAAATGTACTTATCATGAGAGACTAGGGAATGAAGAGCACCATTGTTACAAAAAGGAAATTGACGACTTGAAGAATCTTCTTCAATAAAATAAAATTTGATTTCCTACATCTAAGATAGATGGTTCTTATTTTCCTCCATCCACATCATATGCATATTCATGAAAGGATAATACTAAGGGTATGTCACTCATTTCTTTTACAAAAAACACATCACACAAGTGGCTTCTTAATTATAGGGCATCACACCACATGGTTGCATACAAGGAACTATTCTCCACATTTGAGCCTTTCTCATTCCCACCAATATTGATGGAAAATAACACATATATGTCAGCTCTTGGAAAAGGATTTATTGCTATTGGAGAAGGAACATTCAATGATGTACTTTATGTACATTTATTACCCAATAATCTTCTTTCTATTTATCAGATTGCATATAGTGGCACAAGAAAAATAGTTGAGTTCACACTACATGGATTCATACCACATCCATGTTCATCAGATATTTTTGGATTAGAGACGTCATTGCCATGGGTCATGTTTATTATGATTCCATATTGTATTCATTTTCTTCCTTTAGTTTTGTCTGCTTTGATGATGGTTTGAGTATAGATGACACTATACCTTCAACATGCATAAGGAGATATAGTATGGTTGTTTTAACCTTGTATTTCTATCCTCCTCATTGGTTCCTTCACCTTACAATGATATCACATCTCCTTCATATTCTACTTCTTCATTTTTGAGTGTTTCTACATCATTGGTTTCTCATGATTCAAGGCAATAGGATATTCACAGTTGTGTTTCCACTACAATTGATTTGGATGATTACTTACATTGCATATTAAAATCGTTGAATAAATCCCATTTTACAAAGTTTTTAGACACATTTGATAACAACCACATCAATGTTGTTTTCAACCTATCTACATATTTGGTTTTTGTTCTACATCAGCCTTCGCATGGAGCATTGAGCAACTTTCAAAGATTTTACCATTGTATTTGGATCTTGTGCATCATTAAGATAATTTCATTATTCTCACATGGGAAGATTTCATGCACCTATCTATAGTTCATCTTATTCCACAAGGAATAAATGATGTTTAACATTCATGGATCACATCTTGCATTCTTCTTCAAGCATCACTAACACTGTAGGTTTTATGATCTTATGAAGGGATCCATAGTCTCTCTATATCTCTCCTATGAGGGAAACATTTCTTGTACTTATGTGATAGAAGTAGTCCTTGGGTGGTCATCATGATTCCTTCTATCTTCTTCACTTATACATTTTATTTCATTGTATTTGCATCATTCCTCTTTTAGAGAGGCTTTTTATTTCTCATTTGGTTTTCTCATTTTTCTCCACTTTATGAGAAATTTGGACATGAGTACCTAACATGTCCTAGTATTTGAGACTCATCATATTTCATACATTACTCCCTATGTTTCAATTGGGGGGGTGTTAGTGTAAATAGTGTCATTATCCACCTAGTTAGCTAATCACCTTAGGATTAACATATTCACACCTAGCTTAAGTTTAATTAGGATATTTCATACTTTTTTCTTACTTCATATGGTTGAGACATGTGTCCTCATCACTTGAGAAACCTATTTACACTTTCTCACACACTTTTCAAGTGAGCTCACAATTTTTCCATATTTGGAGGAGTAATCAATTATTGTCTCCTATCTTCTCATCTCATCCGCCTTGCTTATATATGTAAGGTTCCTCATTGTATATTTACACTCTTCATCATATATTGATAGAAATATTATTGTGCTCATATTTTCAATTGTGGAAGGTTATCAATTCTCGCTTTCTAATCTTGGAATTCTCCACACTCCACACTCAACAAAGGAAAGAGATAAAGGAACCTCCATGTCCTCACAAAAAATAATGAAGCACAAGTAACAACACATTACCACAAACATAGTTATCACCATATCTCCACACAAGACCTCAAATCCAATGTCATGTGAAAAAAAAACATCCAAGAAGAAAAATAAGACCAAAGAGAGAAACTAATCAAAACCTATAGTATATCCTTCTACACACACCTCTAAATTCTATGTTACGGTAAGTATGATCTCCTCCATAAAACCCCAAAGATAATATAATTATCCACATCTAACCATGGCCAAGATGTATGCATGTGATGTTATACACACATGAAAATTGAGAGGGAGGTGAATCAATTGTACATCAAAATCATCACACCCTCATTAATCCTTAAACCCTTATTATCCTTCAAACCCTTATTAAGCATCAACATAAAGTAAACATATGAAATATTAATACAACAACAGTCATACACAAGAGAACACCAGATTTATGTGGAAAAACCTAGTCAAGGAAAAACCACAGTGAGGATTAACTCACATATATATGAATAACAACACCAAATACATTAGGCTCACTCCCCAAATGACTCACTGTCTAAAATTAAAGAGAGTAGAAAAATACTATTACAAGAAGGTTCACTACCTTAGAGAAACAAGAAGATCCACCACAACAACTCTACACCATCTGTAACCTTCGGCTCACTACCTCTAGCAACTTTAGGCTCACTAAAAATGTAGACACCTTCTTCTTATAGCATCTAGTAGCCTTAGGCATTTAAGCTCGCACTTATATCACCACACTTGATCAAATTAATAGCTCACTTTGTATCTACAACATCTCCAACAATTGAACTTTCTTATATATCCTCCATGACCTCAAGCGACCTTGTTTAGGTCGGCCTTAATGAAACGTATGTACCTCAAACGTGCAACCAACAAATAGGTTGTCACCAAACACTTCTACGATGGAAAGAAGTGAAGGAAGACCACACCAAGGGTTAACTAGGACCCAAATCCACATTGACAAACTTCCACAAGTCACGAAGCACATCCACAAGTAATGATAATATTCTAGGTCAGCCAAAATTGTATTAATGCTACCAAACAATCAATTCACTCTTCACCAAGTTTGAAAACACCCTGTGAACCATGACGTTGACATCACACAATATCCAAAAATATTCCAACATCATCAAAATATTCTGCAACACTATCTCAACCACTTGCAACTGAGAATACAATTATCTTGTGCAACCAGCCACATTACCATAGTATACAACTCACTAACCAACCTTACAGAACAATTGAACACACAAAACTCCAAGGGAAGGTAGATACAAACAATACTAGCATGTTCCCAAATCTGCAAGACAAGAAAAATCAACACAGAGAAGTGTCGAGCAACTCCATTTCTCCTAGACAACCTTCTTCATAGGTAACACAATGTCAAACACATCTTTCACTGTCGCACGATCCAAAACCTAAAACTATGGATATAACACCTTTGAACACCTCTAATCATCTCATCCAAACCGCACAAGCACATCTTCAACCATGAAAAAATCTAGAGCACAACATAGAAAAAAACTTTGTCACCTTGTACACTCTCTTATTCAAATTTTCTCAAAAGCACTTGGAAACCAAGTGAACTAGCTGCATCAACAACATCACAAACACCTTCTCATCACAACCACACTTTGCAACACCAACAATCTCTCCATCTGCAACACTTGTTGAACACCACACTAAAGGTTGACATAGGTTGACATCAATGACAACACTAAGGACAACATAGTGCAACAATCTCCCTATTGACATCAATTACAACACTAAAGACAACATAGTACAACAATCTCCCTATTGACATCAATGGCAACACAAATCTCCAACATCCCAAACCAAAGGAAGATCAAACCAAATCCATTCCCAAACCAAGGGAATAAGCCCAATAACATCTCCTAAAATCAACATCAATGAATGAACTCACAATGCATAAGGAGATAAACATGCCAACATCCCTCAAAAGAACCCTTTAGAACTAGCAAACCATATGTAAAGATTCATATGCATGAGAATAAAAAGCATAGAACATAATGCATTTAAAAACAATAATGGGAAATACCTCTCAAATGATAAATTTTCAAGTAGACCATGAGTGGGGAATGATAATGCTCCTCCAAGATATCCAAGTCATCATGACTCATCTAAGAAAAATATCCTCATAGTTTTGTAGAACCCCAATCCTTTACGTACAAAAATACAAGAAACAAACACAATATTAGATCAAATGCAAGAAAGAACAAGGATTGCCCATGAAATTCATTTGCAATGCTCAAATAGGAAAGACAATGAAGAAATGAACCAAGAAAGCAATAAAATCCTATTTTAAGATGCAAACTCTCAATCCCATGGGGGAATTGGTGCCAATTTGATGTGGAAATTGACCCTTTCCCAACTCCTATGTAAGCTTTGATGAAGATCGGTGGATGATTGAAGCTCCTTGGTGAAATTTTGGCATAACCTTGCTATGAAACCATGAAGATGATGAACTTTGCTATGAAATGGATAAAATTAGCTCTCAATGTGAAGAGAGTAACTTTGCTCTAAGTTGTGGATGCAAAATACAAAGAGAAGACTTCTATAAATAGAACAAGATGAAGGAATGAACAAAATGGATGAATGTGGGATCATTCAATATCCAATGGGAAAGTGCCACTTGTCAAAATGTGAATGGAGGAAGCTTGAGCACATTTTGGAGAATTTGCAAAGAGGGGGGAGATTCAAATTCAAAAGATGGCTTGAAGGATGAGGTGAAAGGTGAAGTTAATGTCACATGGCTCAAGGAAAAGGACATGTAAGGGATTTTAAATGCCATGTTTGGAGGACAAGACCTTTTGGGGAGAGATTTCAAATTTGAGGAATATTCCATCTTTGGTGCCTTTTTTGAATGAAAATAGATGATTTATAAATCAATTAAATTGATTTTCATGTGCAAGTTGCAAAATCTAGAGGATTTGATGGATTAAGACTAAGATTAATCAGGATTTGATTAATTTAAAGGAGATTAGCTGATTTGACCATTTGATTTAGATTTTTGGATTTAAATAAATCAAAATGAGAGGAAAATGATTTAGACTTAATTAAATAAAGATGTTGATTTATTTAATTAAAGAAGATGGTGTTAGATTAAATCAAATAGAGATTAATTTATTTAATTTAAATGAGATGACTTAGAGATTAATTAAATAAAATGAATTATTTAATTAAAAGAGGGACTATAGGATTAATTAAACAAAGTGATTTATTTAATTAATAGGAGATGATGAATTAATTAGATAAAAAATGATTTATTTAATTAAGAGATGAAATGTGATGAATTTAATTAAATGATTAGCAAAGAGATGATTCAAGATGAACTAGTGTTAGTAAAATTAGGATCAGGTGTGATTGGTATATTTTCCATGTCTACAAGTTCCATGATGAACTCATGTCGAACCAAGGTATAGGATCCTCAAACTTTCATCTAAAACCTCATCAAAAGGGTAATCATCTCAACAAATGTCTCTAATCATAAGAGATCTCCTAGCCTCACCTATATCTCCAAGTATCCATGAGCACCTATAATTGATCAATCTATGCCAAACTCCAAATGCAATATAGCACCATCATGAAAATATCAAGAAAAAGATCAATATACTCACTACCAAGAGAACCAACAATATCAATGTCAAAGCTCCAATCATGAATCATGAACAGGGAAAAATTTAGTGGCGAATCTTCGCCAATTAGTGAATAATTGAAATCGAGACCTCTAGAAATGGTGAATAGTACAAGTTAAAAAGGATGTTGAATCACCAAGTTTTTACAAAAAAAATAATTTTGTCTCAATTAATTTGCCTATGCATTATTTTTTAAACGATGCGTCATTGGAACTCATTCACCAACAGTTTATACTATAATTACAAATATTAATTATATTCGCCAGTAATATTATATTACTACCATTAATTTTGGGGAAATATCACCACAATAATAAATTACCATTTAATTTTAGGGATATTTTAGCCTTGAATAGGGATTTTATTTATTGTCATCAAATCATCGATTATCGTTTTAATCAGATGGCCGCTGGTTGATTTTGTGACCTAATACACATGTGCCTTTTAAAAGGCTTTTTGAGGTCCAAAATTTATTGTGGGACACACAATTAAATCTAATTGTGTGGACCAAAACAAATTTTGGGCCTCAACAAGCCTTTTAAAAGGCGCATGTGTATTAGGTCACAGAATCAATTTGCAGCCATTTGATTAAAAAGCTAATCAATGGTAACAATTTAACTTTTCATGTATTCTTACTTTCAAAGTGATATTTTTAAAAAATAATTAATCTATGTGTGCCCCCTCGACCCCCACAAGGGAGCTCTACGCCCTTGACCCCTGCAAGGGGTGCTACCCCTTGACCCCACCAGTGGTTGTTGCCCCTGGGGCCCTACTTCAATATTACAAAAAATAAAATAAAAATGGGGGAACTGCGCCGACCAACTATGCAATTTTTAAAGGAGAGATTCACCATTGTAATTAATATTTTTAGTGATTATTCACTAGGATTCTCCACTATGATTATTATTTTTACCAATTATTCATTAAGATTCGCCAAGATTTTACAAAAAAAATTAATAATGTGCATAGATTCGCCAGGAAAATTAATATTTTTTTCAAATAAAAGGAAAGATTCGCCAGGATTTTACACCTTCGCTGAGGGGGGGTTTCTTAAATTTATCCCTGATCATGAACACAATCACAACATCATGATCTCACATATCCTCAAAATAAGATCATATGCTCCAATCAATATATCATACACCTGTATCATGCTAAAACTCTAACACATGATCAAGAGTACATCATGATATAATACCAAGACCATCCTATCAAAACAAGGATCAAATGTCAAATTAAAAATCATGACAACTCAACCAAAGACTAAAGAGTCCTCCATGGCTAAAGAAGATGTCAAAATCTCCAAATAACATGAAGATAACCATCTCCTATCAATAAAACTCAAGATGTCAAAGAAATCTCACTATAAATGAAACAAGATCAAAGAGCCTGTCCATGACACTAAAAAACATTAAAGAAGATCATCCACCACCAATTGATGAATCCAAATCATTTCTACAAGATCTCACTGAACCATGATACTAAGCTCTTCATGGAAGAATGGAAACCACCTTTAAATCTCCTAATCAAAGTATTTAGCAACAAACTTGAGTTTAGGTCAGGTAGGAGTAGGTGGCATTCTCAAATATTTTAAGGGTCGTATGATTTTTTTCCTATGTTTTCAACCTTGAAATTCAAATTTCTAACTTTGTTGAGGCAAGCATGGTCTTCCATGGTATTCAATCAACCAAAAACAAAGGTTTAACTAAGGTGATGATTGAAGGGGACTTGAAAAGTACCATTATGTTACAAGGAAAAACCTCCCCTAGCTGGTATTACCAAGACATCATAAGGGAAACACATCTGAATATGATTAACCTTGATCATTACAAATTTAAGCATGATTTTAGAGAAGGAAACTCAATGATGGACCTTATAGCTAATATGGGATCACAAATTGTTTCATTAATGATTTGAAATAATGTCAACTCCTTATCAGACCATGTGAAAATTAAATTTCAACATGAGGCAAGAGAATCCCTAATGTCAAAGAAAATATCAGTTTGTCCATATGATATGATGGATCCTACACTGTATGGGCTCCCTAATTATGAAAGAATAAATAAAGTGATTACTAATGTCTTCTCAAATTATTGTGTTAAATCAAGTTGAAGCCCATACCTCATGTTAATCAAAGAAGATTCTAGTTAATTGTCCTCCCAACCAATTGTTATCAATCCTTTGTTGCTAGTGTCCTCATTTAACTATGGGGGAGACATACTTCAAATTAAATCAAATGATTGTGAAGGCCTCAATATTGATCATGAGGTGTGGACCATTCTTAAAAAGGGAAACCTTTCTCCCTATATTGAAGTCATGAATGTCTATGATCATGTTCTCTTGGTGGAATTTTCCAATTCTTAGAAGTTTGGTACAATCTATGTTCAAGGAATTTCCTTCCAAGTTTTTTTTGAGATAATTTCCACCATAACAAGTCTTCCTATGGAGGGTTTTAGGATTCCTAAAAAGGTCAAAGAAAACTACCAAGAGGCTATGAGAAGGTTCTTGAAACATAGTGAGAAAGTCAACAGGCTACAAAATTGCTTTAACTAGGACAACTTGTCAAAAGTCTGGAAGAAGATAGCGAAGGTGCTAATGAGGTACATAACTCTTGAGGGATGTTGTAAGTGGTTACATGCCCATATTTTTCCCTTGTTGAATCATTTTCATCATAATGTCAAAAATATTTTTTCCTTCTTGTTGTATTCTTCGTTGGAAGAATTGGTTCAAAATGTATTGATTATTGGTAAATCAATGCCCCTTCAACAAGGGCCTATTAATCAACTCTATTGGTATAATTTAGCCCTTACCTAGGTCCACCCTATTTTTCCTAAGATTTATAATCTCTCCCTAATCAAAAAGGGGGATGGTACCACTTAAAAGAAACAAAAATAAAATACCCTATTACCTTTTGTGGATCATATATCTCCCTTTATGGACCTTAACCCTATGATTGACCCATCCCCTTCCTCATCCAGAGCTAAAAAATTTTCTTTTAAGAAATCCCTAAAAGGAACATGCATCTTTGTTCCTGATGACGATTCTTCCCCTCTAAGATTTCCAAGTCAAGAGTCTACCCTATAGTCCCCCCTTCTAGTGTCAATTTGTCTCCTCGGGAGTTGTCTGAAACCTAGTTTCTTTAAATACCTAACACCCCCAATACTTTTGACGTACCTAAGAATACACAACCTTGAAACCTGTGCGTCCAAATAGGAGAACAAATTAATAACCTCTAAACAAGGCATATAATATTCAAAATGACATTGTGAAGTGGAAACTTTCTCAATGGCATTCTACCCAAATAGAGATTCAAAAGTTAGAATCCCTTGTCTTAGCTAAATATTTGAAGTGGCTAGAAGAGAATATTGATGACAATATGTAGGACATTTTTAAAAGAATCATTGTTACCTTAAAAAATGGAGCAGTTGGATAAGTATGTGGAGATCATAAAGCAAGTTTCATGTACCCTTGAAGATAGGAAAAAAATAATAAAGAGGTTGGAATTATAAAAAAACAAGGAAAATATTTATAGGAAATTGTTGGAGATTATTGCTTTATGCAAAGAGTTTGTTAAAAAAATTGTTATAAATATCTAAGTTTTCAAGAAAGAGTTGGAGAAGAGGATATCTAAGCATAAATTGGATGAGACTACTTCTCATATTCTTTCCTTAGACTCGACTAACACCTCCAAAAACAAAAAGAAAAAGGTAAATGAAAAGTCGCCACTCAAAATACTACCCCTATTGGTCATATTGAATAAGAAATATTGTGTCCCAAAGAGTTGTCCTTTGAGGAGAAGTTGGACTTTCTGAACACATAATGGTAGGCCATCAAATTCTTGAAATTTTTGGGTAACTCATAGCTAGGTTTTGTTGGTTGTCTATTGGCTTTCTCTTTTTTTGTTGGTTCTCTCTAATTCTCTTTATTTTGTTATGTTTTTTCTCACTTCTGGTGAGACTCAAACTACTTTCCTTCATGGCTATTATGTTTTAGGTTAAGGACCTTTCCCATGCTTAATCTAATTAAAACAAACTTTAGCTTGATCATATGGCCATTCAAGTTAATAACAAATTGGATATATTATGAATATTGTTGCAAGTATGAGCAAACTTGGTGGTGTTGTCATTAATGTTGTCATTGATGTCAACATAGTTCGGTATGTTGTAGATTGTGCATGTATAGTTGAGATGCTATTGAGATGTTGTGAGTGCATGGAGCTATCTTTATGATGTTGCAGATGTGCCGAAATGATGGGTTTCTAAGTGCTTTTGAGAAAATTAATAAAGAGTGAAGTCAAAGTTATGTATGTGTTCAGAATGTGCTCCGGTATGTGCTCCACGTTTCTCCTGTGTTGATCCTATGCTTGTGCGGATCTGAAGAGTTGTTGTTGATAATCTGATGGTGATATATACTAATTTTTAGCTTCTAGTTTGATGGAATGTGAAAGTTGTGTTCACTGGTGTGTGAAATTTTTTGGCAGAGTTAGTTGTATGTGGATTGGGAGAAATGTTTCTTCTCCGCAATCCTTCGTTGTTCTGTTTCAGATCTTTTAGATATGGAATGTGTCTTCTAATGGTGTTCTTTGGGTTCTGGCAAAGATACTTGTGGTTTGGTGATCCGGAAGTTGAGTTTCAGAGTTGTATGTGCTTGCACAGTCTAGATGGACTGGTGGAAGGAGTTCGGTGTTTGAAGGTTGTTACACTTGTTGCCGATGTATCTGAAGGAACCCGAGATGTGTTCTCATGCATAATGAAGCGTGTTGCATCATCCATGTGTTATCTTCTTGTTGGAAAGCATGTACATCAATGTTTATTTGTGTTTTCATTAGGTTTGGCTGACTTGGTATTTACACTTCATATGAAGAAAAAAATTTAATTAATGAAGCGTGTGGTTGATCTGAGACATTATTTTTGGTCTTGGTTAAGTGTTTATTGCTCCATTCTCATTCCTTTCCATCGCAAGAATGTTGAGTTTCCAACCTAATTTGAATTTATGAAATGAAGCTTATGTGGCCGACCTTGGAGAAAGTTTCTAAGGTTGAAGATGGTATAAATGTAAGTCGAATTGCAAAGGATTGAATGATGAAAAGTAACAAAGTAAGCCACAAATAAAAGAGCAGAAGTGTGTGAAAGTGAGTTGAGGCAACAATACTTCATTGTGTTAGATTTCTGAAGGCAATGAGCTGAAGGTTTCTGCAATCTTCTTATCAAGGTTGCGGATGTGTGTAAATTGTTGTGGTGTATCTTTTATTTTATTTTGTATCAATAGGTAGTGAGCCTCCCTATTGGAAAGTGAGTCCTTTATGTAGGCAATGAGCCTTTGTATCTGGACAGTGAGTCCTCTTTTGGGCAATGAGCCTCCCTGTTGGACATTGAGTCCTTTCTATAGGCAGTGAGCCTTTGTATCTAGATAGTGAGTCCTCTTTTGGGTAGTGAGCCCTTGGAAGTGAGCCTCTATATTCAGTTTTTCTATCTCTTTATATTGTGAGTTAATCCTCACCGTGGTTTTTCCCTCATTGGGTTTTCCATGTAAAATCTGGTGTTCATTGTGTTGATTTTACTTTTTGTTATCTGCATTTCATGTTCATACTTAATAACAAAAAAATGTGGTTGTGAAGTTAGTAAGTGTTGAAGTTTTGTGTTTATTTTTGGTGACAACTAATTCACCCCCCCCTCTTAGTTGTCCTGCACCTTTTAAAAAATACCATAATATGTATTGATCCAATAGTAAAAATTATAACAATTCAAATAATATTATGTACCAAATATTATTAATAACTCTCTTTAAAATGGTATGACACTTCAAAAAGGGATAGATAATAATTTTCGAAGGTAGAGATTAACTTTCAAATGATATGGTAGTAGTTAATTAAATGTTTCACATCATTTTGAATCTCCACCTTTCAAATAATATATGGTCCTTCAACTAAAGAAATATCAACTTTTAGAAATGTATAGCAACTTCTCACTTGATATAATTAATAATTTAAATAGCTACACTAGGACCAAAAAAAGGTGCATCATGTTAGCGAATGATTTGGTCTTTTTAAAATATAATTTAAATATCAACTCTATTTCCCACGGTGCACTAGGACCAAACCGCTAACAACTCCATAAATGTCACAATTGAATTTGTGAATTTCCTCTAAATTTTAGAGGTACATCTCCCTCATGTGATTCAATTAATTATGGGTGTGCTTTTAACCAGAAAGTAGGAAAGGCGAAAAACAAGTTTAACTCACAAAAATGAAGTTAATGTGATTAAATTAAAAGGAGACCACAATCCATTTAGCACAAAGACTAAAACAATTAATGATCATTAGGAAAGGAAATGGAAATATATCATAGTTGCAATAAATGAACATAATGCAGCATAGGATACCTCACATAGAAAACATGCTCAAAGTATGCACACAACACACAGATTGGTACGATCAACACTATATTCAAGACCCACAATTCACAAACTATGAGTTATTGCCAACATGAATGAAATAAAGTAAAATAGAAATAAATTTTGTTCCTTTTCCTCTGTTACAACACAATGCACTTGATAAAATCTGGACCCTTTCAAATTCATCACTGATGAGCCTAGTTTTTGGTCTAGTTTTGGGTAGAATCTATAGTCTATTTGCTCATAGATGTCATGGACTTTAATGCTTAAGTGTTGGTATTGGCATAATGTTTCCCTCAAACCATTGAAAATTAACATTACCCTATCTCTGCAAGCTTTAATGATATTTGGCATAATATGTGGGTCATCTATATTGATTTTGCATGTGATTAATGAATGTTTCTTAGAGTGGTTATTGATGTGTAGTTATTATGTGTACTAACCTTGGCTACAGACTTAATACACCAAGTTATGGAAGACACCGCTAGCTAGGCATGCACCAAAATGACTAGCTGAGAAGTTGCTCCAAGTCAAAGGCAGACGGCAACAAAGATTCTTCATGCAACTGAACGTAACCGCCTTGCGGTGGACCTTAATGATCGAGCATGCATGGGTGTTACTGCTATGTTGGATTTGCGCTTGACTTGCATGTCTGGTTGGATTCCATGCATGTGTAACTGTCGTCACTCCACTTTCCCCTGTTTTCCCTAAATGGCATCCTCCCAGTCGTGGAGTTGACTACCTTGTTTAGTTGTAGTATAAATAATAATTTGATGCTCCTTCTTCAGGAGGTTGCACGATTTTGCATTGTACTCTCATTTTCAGTGATACATATACATTATTCTTTGTATGCATGATTTATAGTGAATAAAATAATTTTTTGAGTACAAGCATCTAAGTTTTTGTTAGTTTAGAGGATACTTATCCAAGGGGGCCCACTTGGTGAGTAATCTGTTCTCTTAGTTTAGCATTAGCTTAGTATTACTTATTGTTTGACACTTAGTTTGAAATATGGCATTGACTGTTCCTATAGCCACTAGAAGTTCATTCTATGTTTGTTCCTACAGCCAAAGTGGATAGAGTAGTCCCTATTTGTCACACAGATTTTCATTCTTGCTCTGCATTTCAGCTTAAGCATAGTTGTTGGTTGATGTTCAACATTTTCTTTATTTCCTTTCAATAATTTACTTTCAGCATTGTGTTTCTTAGTTGTAGAATGCAATGACTACTTGAGCCCCTAGTGCACATATAGTGCTAACCCATTTCAAGTTCACGTCCTTGGGTTGACAAGTTAAATGCACCTTCATGATGATTGAATGGCTATTTAGGTTAGATGTCCAGTCTCTGAATCATGGTTGTAAAGGCTTAGTTATGAGATCATTGTAGGAGGCCAACATTTTTGGCGTCATTTCTAGGGATGGTGTCAAGCTAGGAATTCTTTGGAGTCATTGGTAGTTTTTTCTATAGTGTTTTTGAAAGTTGTTCTTAGCATATCCTCATTTAGGAAGTAACGACCCCCTTGATTCTTTACCAATTCTTTGTTTGAGCTAACTGATAGTGAGTGATACTGCATGCATAGAGGAAGGAGAAGGGATGCTTATTGGAGATTTCTTCCTAACAGTCCTCATCCATTCTAGCTAGTTGAGTACCAGAATCTCCCAGAAGAAGAAGAAGAAGTTCCACACCCCTTTGCAGACGCATATCCTGACCTAACCAGCTCTGAAGTCTCCTCAGAAGATCAAAATCAGCTTGAGAACCCATTCATCTTTGAACCACATCAAACATGAATGGGTGATGCAAATAGGAACAAACAAAATCAACTAGCTTTTCCTTTCCCCATTGCTCATCAAAATGAAGTTGACAACATCAAGAACATCCCTGCCTCAGCACTCCCCAAGTTTTATGGACTTGTGACAGAAGATCCTGATACCTTCTTATTTGAGTTTGCATACTCTATAAGAGTTGTTATTATACTATTGATGCCCATAGGCTTAAGTTATTTTCCACCATTTTGAAAGAGGCTACATTAAGATGGTTCATGAGCCTAGGCAGAGATACTGTAGAAAATTGGGAAGACATGAAGACACAATTCCTTGAGAAATACAAGGAATACTGCAAGGGTAGTGACTTGAGAGGAGGAGGCATTTTCAGGATGTAGTAGAAGGAAGATGAGAGCTTGGAAGATTACATTGAAAGGTTTATGTTTTGCTTGCAAAAATTTCCACACCATGCACTTAATGAGGACTCACAAAATTTTATTTTCCTAAGAGGAATTAATGATAGCTGCAATGATGCTTTGGATCTCATGGCAGGAGGAGATATCTCCCAAGTTCCTTGGTAGGATATCAAGAAAATATGCCAGAATTACTCTAGGGTAGTTTCAAAGAAATGAAGAGCTTATCAATCTTCCATGGGTAAGTCAACTATTGGTGGAGTTTCAAGAATGGAGATCACTCATTTGCTGATAGAATTCAAGCAAGATATTATCAACAATCTAGCTACTCAGCTAGATACACTTCAGGCCAAAAAGAAGCAAGAGGAGGCAAAAATGATGTTGACAAAGTATTGTCCCCATTGCAAACAAAAGAAAAAGGACTGAAGATGTAAGATGGTCGCTAACCTGGAAAGCAAGCAGGTTCCACCTGAGTTATGGCCAATTCAAATTGAAGAAGACCAAGTCTACTATGTTGCACAAAGGAAGCCTTGGGCTCCAAGACAAGGTATGCCACCAGATCCACTATCCTATGTTGGACCATATTTTAATTCTTATTCATCTGGAAACCAATGGCAGACCCCATATCCACCCAGTTATGGAGGATATCCACCACAGCCTTTGAGTAACCCTCTAAAAACTTGGCCTAGCTATCAGATTCCTCCACCTCAATGGCAGCAACCTCAGGGGAATTGATAGAAATTTCAAGGGCACTGGCAACCACCTCCAGGAAATTGGTAGCAAACAAATCAATGGAGAGGAGGATAGCAATGTCCTACTCAGAACATTAGCTACATGCAGCCACCTTCTTAGCCCCAACAACCTGCTATAATGCCTCCACCTGCTAATCCAAGTTCTAATGCACCTAAACCAACTCAACTACTAGCTCATCCCACACCCAATCCTAATAACAAGCCACAGTAGTAGCCTATATATTTTGTCGATTCAAATCAATTCCCCACATATAATGTGAGTGTAAGTGATATCCATTTGCATTCAAGAACCAAACTACCAGGCCCTTCCAAGCCCATCATTACTGAGCTTTCTGTGGAGGAGGAGGAGCCTCTAAATGATCTTATTCAGCCAAATGCACCTAAAAGTTCCAAACCAATCCAAGCCAAGCGGACCAAGCAAGAACCACAATTTCCTCAGAGACTGGAAGTTGTCAAGAAGAAAGAAGAAAAAGAGGATACTACTTTTGACATCCTGGATTAGCTAAAGCATATATGTGTTCAAATACCCCTATTTCAGGCCATAAAAGATGTTCCAATCTACAGCAAAGCTATTAAGGAAGCTTTTCTTAAGAAGCCAGGAATGAAGAAGAAAGACCCAACTATAGTTCATGTGGTGGGCTAGCTAGCTGATATCATGTTGGGAAAAGTGACTATTCCCAAGTATAATGACCCAGGTAGTCCTGTAGTAGAATTTGTCATAAATGGGATTCAAGTGAAGAATGCTCTGATTGATTTAGGGGAAGCAATCAATGTAATGACCAAAGGCATCCTACAGCAACTAAATATTGCAAGCATGATATCTACTCCTATTGTCATGCAGCTTGCAAATAGCTCTACTGTTAAGCCTAATAGTGTAGTGGAGGATCTTGTGGTAGTTCTAGACTTCTAGGAATATCCAGCAGATTTTATGATTCTTTCTCCTAAGGATACACTAGGTGGGTATCCCATCATTCTTGGAAGGCCTTGGTTAGCAACTGCAGATGCCTACATTGGATGTCAGTCAGGTGACATGACCATTTTAGATGGAAGGAGTACTAAATTTTTTTTTTCTTTATCCACCTACTCAGCCATCTCATGATGAAGAAGATTTTGTATGGCCACAAGTTGGTGAAGAGGCTAAGGAAATTAATTATGTGGCACAACTTATGATGCTAGGTAGAAGATCTTTCATGCAGCTCCAAGATGAGGATGAGGTGTTGACTAACATCATTCAGAACCATTATGGAGTGGAGGAAACATCATCTTCTACTTCAGTCAGGACACTTCTGCCTGTTCTTCCTACAACCACTATTCCTGCAGATATTTTTCCTGCAAAGGTTCTTCCTGCAGCCACTATTCCTACAGACATTGTTCATGTAGATGTTCTTCCTGCAAACATTGTTCCTATAGATAGACTTCCTACAACAACAGGTACGTTCCATACATTACTTTCATATGAACTAAAGGTACCATGTGTTAATGAAGCAACCATGGTAGAGTTAACTATACAAGTACATGTGTTAGAAGGAAAATATCTTAATGTTAATAGTAAATTGAATGAAGAGCAGCAACTATTGTTGGAAAATATATTAAGGGCCCATCAGCATGCATTTGCATGGGATTATCACAACATAAAGGGATTGGATCCTAAAATCTGTACCCACAGAATTTATATCAGAGATGATTGCACTCCAGTAAAATAGTCACAAAGAAGGATTAACCCTACACTAAGAGAAATTGTGAAAAGAGAACTACAGAAATTGCTAGATGCAGGATTTATCTATCCCATTTCGGATAGTCAGTGGGTGTCTCCATTAGTGATTGTTCCCAAGAAAGGAGGGAAGTGGCGAGTTTGTGTTGATTATAGAGAACTTAATGTTGCCACCAAGAAAGATCACTTTCCTTTACCTTTCATTGATCAAGTTTTAGACGTGCACTTGCCGAAAAGCAATACTTCTCTTTTCTAAATAGATTCAATGGCTACAACTAGATTCAAATTGCACCAAAAGACCAGGAGAAGACCACATTTACCTATCCATGGGGGACCTATGCCTATTCGGTACTCCCATTTGGCTTGTGCAATGCACCTACAACTTTCCCAAGGGCATTAATTAGTATGTTTTCAAACATTTCTCATGATTGCATGGATATTTATATGGATGACTTCACCACTTATGGTGTTGATTTTGATCAAGCATTGGAGAATCTCAAGAGAGTCCTACAAAGATGTGAGGATCAAAACTTGTCCTTAAATAGAAAAAAATGCTTCATGATGATGCAAGAGGGTGTAGTTCTTGGCTACTACATCTCCCACAAGGGAATTCAAGTAGATCCTGCAAAAATAGAGGTAATCATAAATCTACCTACACCTACAAAATAGAAGCATGTTAGGAGTTTCTTGGGTCATGCAGGATATTATAGGTGATTTATCACAAATTTGAGCAAGGTAGCAGCACCGTTGTATACCCTTCTCACTAAGGATGTTGAATTTCAGTGGACTGAAGCTTGTGACAAGGCATTTTTTCCTTGAAGGAAGCTTTGACAAATGGTCTTGTCCTTAAGGGACCCAATCGGGAGCTTCCTTTCCACATTCACACTGATGCATCAGATTATTGCATAGGAGCAGTCTTAGGACATAAAGAGGGAGCTATTGAAAATGATATTTACTTTGTCAGCAAAAATTTTCAAGGAGCTAAATTCAATTATACAGTGACAGAGAAAAATATGTTGGCAGTAGTCTATGCACTGAACAAATTCAGACATTACATAACAGGCTACCAAATCTTTGTGCATACTGATCATGCAGCCATTAGATATCTCATGAATAAACCTTTGATCATAGGAATATTGGAAAGATGGTTATTATTGATGCAAGAGTTTGATATAACTATTGTAGATAAGCCACAGACAGCTAATGTTGTTGCAAAATTTCTTTCAAGGCTAACTACATCAGAAGACAATCAACCCATAGATGACTCTTTTCCTGATGAGAATTTATTCTCTCTCAGTGTAAAAATACCCTAGTATGCTGACATAGCCAATTACTTGGTTACAGGTAGAGTTCCTTCTCACTTCTCCCCAAAAGAGAAAAGGGCACTCATTGAAAAATCTTTTCCTTTCTCTTGGATTGCTAGATGTTTGTTTTATACTGGACCTAACCATGTCATGAGAAGATGTGTGAGAAAGGATGAGATATATGAAATTTTGCATGCATGTCATAATGAACCATGTGGAGGACACTTTGCGGCCAAAAGGATAGCAATGAAGATCTTGAACACAGGGTACTACTAGCCAACACTCCACAAGGATGCAAGAAGGTATACCAAAAAATGTGATAGATGTCAAAGAATGGGCAGACCAACCAGATCTGATATGATTCCATTGTGCCATTAGATAGTAATCACTCCCTTTGACAAGTGGGGATTATATTTTGTGGGACCAATTGACCCTCCATCAAATGGTAAGTCTTATATATTGGTATGCATTGATTATGTAACAAAATGGGTAGAAGTTAAGGCCATGAACCATGCAAGGGATAACAAGGTTGCAAAATTTCTTTAAGGAGATTTTCACAACATATGGAGTTCCAAGAGAGATAGTGACTAATCAAGGGCCACAATTCACATCAAATCTTGTTGCAGCACTGGTAAATGAGTACAATATCAGGCACATAAAGTCTACTCCTTATCACCCCCAGGCTAATGCCAAGTTGAGGTGACAAACAAAGAAATTGAAGCCATTCTGACTAAAATAGTAGCTATCCATAGGAAAGATTGGGAAAAAAGATTACCCGAAGCTATTTGGGCCTACAGGACAACATGGAAAACAACTATAGGCTTCACCCCACTTGAGTTGTTGTACGGAAAGACAGCTATGATGCCAATTGAATTTGAACATAAAACTCTATGAACTACAGTAGATTTAGGGATGGACATTTCTGAAGCACAGAGAGAAAGAATCATGTAGCTAAATGCTTTGGATGAAATAAGGAGAGCAACCTTGCAACATACAAAAGTAGTGCAGAATCAAAGAATCAAGTGGCATGACAGATTTATCAAGGACAAGAAGTTTAAACTAGGAGATTGGGCCTTGCTCTATGATTCAAGATACCAAGACAATGTAGGAAAATTGCAGACAAGGTGACCAAGACCATACAAGGTTGTTGAGGTATTTCCCAATGGAGTTGTTCAACTTACCACCATTGACCTTGTTAGGTTTAAATTACTTTTCAACGGTTATCGCCTCAGATTATATCATAAGCCAACTTCTAAAGAAGAGTTCCTGCAACAATTCACCCAGCCCTTAGAGCTTCCTACAGCTAAAGGTGGTGGACCTAGTGTCCCTCCTTCAGCCTAATTGAGGTACATACTTTTCATAATAAAGACATTCACTTATGTGGAAGTCCATTTCTTCGTCATCTGCCCATCCACCCATCCATACCACCTTTCTCTCTCTTCCATCACTTCATTCCACCCCATCCTCATGCATTACTCAATCCATTTTCCAACAAGGAAAGTGTTACTTTATCCATGATCTTTGCAGCAAATCTTCCACATTCAGGTATGTGCGCATTAATTGCTATCTTTAATCATCTTTTAAGTGTGTTCATTTAATCATTATACATTAGTATAGGTATTCACATAAATGCCATCATTGCCTATCAACTGCCACTCCCATCTCACATGTGTGGACACATGTCCAAATTTATGTTGGGGGGAGGGGAACGAAAAAGATACAAATATTTTATTGTCCATGTGTCAAACCATATTAGGTTGCGTTAGAAATTTTAAAATGGGATGATTGCATGTGTGAAGTGACAATAACTGTAGCCGCCAATTCTTCCTATCATAATTTCTCTTTATCACTACTTTTCTTGCTATTATTGCCCTGTCCTAATCTTGAGTTGCAAGAAAAAAGGAAAAACAAAAGAAAGGAAATTCAGTTGACGTCGGCACTGGAAATTAACAGACACTGCAGGGAAGTGTATTTGATTTTTAGAAAGGGAATTGCAGGAAAAGAAGTTGCAGAGCATTTGTTTGATTGTAGACAATGGGAGGTGGGTTAGTTTGAAATGAACCCACGGTGCATGATATTTTACTGCAGGATGCACAATGCCTAGCAGAATTTCAAAACTGTGGATGGATAGATTACTTTTTGAAGTTGGATGGTTTTGATGAAGGCATTGCCCTTGAATTTTCCCAGAAATTTTTAGAAGGAAAAGCCATAGTAAAAGGATTAGAAGTTGTGGCAACAAAGGAAAGAATTGCAGAAGTTACAAGGTTACTTGCTAATGGTGAAAATTACCCTGTTTCCAAAGATGCTAGGTCAGCCAAGGCTGAATTCACAAAGCCAAATGACCCCCCATTGACCATAGACAAGCAAGGCACAAAAATAATGTCTCTTCCCGAGCCATGGAAGCAGATAGTTGTGTATGTCATCAAATACATTACTTGTGAGGGTTGCTAGTCAAACTTTCATTCTGTCCACTTCAAGCTTTTGAATCACATGAGGTACGGGAGAAGGATGAATGTGCCCAATGTGTTGTACAATCTTATCTCAATCATGGTGGTCGAGACCTAGAAAGGTAGGGATAATTGTGTTCCCACCATTGCTTGATTAAATTGTTAGTTGAAAAATCTTTGTGTGATGTTTCTGGAATGACTTGGGAAGAATTTTTTCAAGTTAATCAAAATTACCGTCAGGAGGAGTTTGTCGATGTTGAGCATTTTCCACCTAGGGCTATACCTCAATCCTGTAGATCTAGCAGGAGAGTAAGCACGGCTGAAGCCATTCCTAGTGCTTCAATCTTTGGTGTTAGCTCTAACATGAATCCTCCTGCAGCATGAGCAAGAGGTCCTGCAGCATGAAGTCCTGCAGCAATAGCCAGAACCGGAGTAGGAGTTCCTACAAGAAAAAGAGTCCCTGCAGCAAAAGGAAGAAGAAACAACACCCTTACAGCTGGAGATAACTAGACAACTTGAGTCCATGCAAATAGTATCATATGAGGAGCAGCCATCAACAAAAAGACTAGTAGAAATTCATAATCCTCCTAGTTTTACAGTACATGCAACAATTTTGAATCTATGGAAAGAGATACAAAGGAGGGAGGAAGAATGGAAAAAATAAAAATGGAAGTTGAAGGAAGAAATTCAAAAGAAGGATGAAGAGATTGGGGAAAAAGATAAAGAAATTGCTACCCTGAAGCAGAGGGTAGATGATATGGCAGCTTTGGCGCCAAAGATTCTGGAATGTAGAGAACCCCTGAGGGTCTATTCTCTGCTCTTGAAAGAGAAGTGTCTCTCTTTTAAGATGTCAAGACTTGCCTTAGGTTTGAATCCTTCTATTGATACCCCTATGGAATTTTTCAATGCTTATAGGATTGCTTCCCCTGAAATGAAGAATTTGTTATGTGAATTTTATTTACATAATTAGGCTATCACAAAGGACCATGGTTGTAACCTGATGTTGTATGTTGGGGATGTTCAATTGAGAACATTCATGTCTTAGGTACAAAATGAAATTAGTCGGGGACAACAACACAATGCTTATAAACAATTGGAGTTTGATATCCCTTTTCCTATTAGAGATGAATCAAGTAACCCAAGGGATATTTACAGAGAATGGCATAGAATGCTACTTAGACCAAGTTATGGCAATAGGATTATGCCCTAGATTGAGGTAGTTTACACTGAGTATGAGGTAAAAATAGTAGCAAAAGAGGAAACTGTGAGGAGATGTTTATCCCAGAGATGGAATAGTTTGACCGATGAGCTGAAACTGGTTGAGCCTCATTTCATTCACAATTATGTTGCAGCATTAAAAAGAATTGAGAGACATATTCAGATTGGGAGAACTCAAGGATGACATTGGCTTCCCCTGACTTTTCAGCCACCCATTCTCATGTGGCTCATGCCAAATTTTAGATTCTACTAGAGTGACATTGTTGCAGAAAGGCAGAGATGGGATAGGTTTGACAGATTGGGAGGATTCTATTGGGATCCTAACTCACATACTGCAGCCACTGATGTTGGACAGCTCTCAGTTGCAAATTTCAGAGCTTTGACTAGGCAGAAGAATAACTCTTCCCCTGTTGGAGGACCAGTGAAACGTTAGGTTGGGGGAAGTGATGAGCCTAGTTTTTGGTCTAGTTTTGGGTAGAATCTATAGTCTATTTGCTCATAGATGTCATGGAATTTAATGCTTAAGTGTTGGTATTGGCATAATGTTTCCCTCAAACCATTGACATTTGACATTACCCTATCTTTGCAAGCTTTAATGATATTTGGCATAATATGTGGGTCCATCTATATTAATTTTGCATGTGATTATTGAATGTTTCTTAGAGTGGTTATTGATGTGCAGTTATTATGCGTACTAACCTTGGCCTACAGACTTAATATGCCAAGTTATGGAAGACACCGCCAGCTAGGCATGCACCATAACAACCAACTGAGAAGCCACTCCAAGTCAAAGGCATCTGGCAACAAAGATTCTTCATGCAACTGGACGTAACCACCTTGCAGTGGACCTTAATGATCGAGCATGTATGGGCGTTATTTTTGTGCTAGATCTGTGCTTGACTTGCATGTCTGACTGGATTCCATGCATGCGTAACCATCGTCACTCCACTTTCCCCTATTTTCCCTAAATGGCGTCCTCCCAGTCGTGGATTTGACTACCTTGTTTAGTTGTAGTATAAATAATAATTTGATGTTCCTTCTTCAGGAGGTTGCACAATTTTGCATTGTACTCTCATTTTCAGTGATACAGATACATTACTCTTTGTATGCATGATTTACAGTGAATAAAATAAAGTTCTAAGTTTGAGCATCTAAGTTTTTGTTAGTTTAGAGGATACTTATCCAAGGGGGGCCACTTGGTGAGTAATCTATTCTCTTAGTTGAGCATTAGCTTAGTATTTTACTTACTATTTGACACTTAGTTTGAAATCTGGCATTGACTGTTCCTGTAGCCACTAGAAGTCCATTATGTGTCTGTTCCTGCAACCAAAGCGGATAGAGTAGTCCCTGTTTATTGCAAAAAAAAATATTCTTGCTCTACATTTCAGCTTAAGCATAGTTGTTGGTTGATGTTCAACATTTTCTTTATTTCCTTTCAGCAATTTACTTTCAGCATTGTGTTTCTTAGCTGTAGAATGCAATGACTACTTGAGCCCCTAGTGCACATACAGTGCTGACCCATTTCAATTTCACGTCCCTGGGTTGACAAGTTAAATGCACCTTCATGATGATTGAATGGATATTCAGGTTAGATTTCTAGTCTCTAAATCATGGTTGTAAAGGCTTAATTATGAGATCATTGTAGGAGGCCAACAATCACTATCTCACATATAGGGAAACAATTTCTCCTAATCTTGGCAGCTATCAAAATGGTTACCAAGTATAGCGGTGATTTCTTTCCAATTAATCATCCACTATGGAAACCAATCACATTAATGGTCAGGTGTAATCATGACTATATTTTCCAATAATACATTCTTCAACAATCACCCAAACATTTCTTGATCAAAAACCTACCCTGTGGCAATTGGATTCATAATTGGTGCAGTTCCCTGGTCCTGCATTAAATAACCAATCCAAGCTAACACATGCTTGCATGCGCAGGCTATCAAAACATAGATACAACTTGGAAATTTAAATAAATCCTTGTCATATGAGCATTAATCTCACACCACCTCACAGTCATTTGATTTTCCAAGTCCCGATGAGATCCAACTCAGATATTCCTCTCTTTATTTCTATAAATTCATTGGAAATAGTCATTTTAACCAACTCAAATGATCACCTAAAAATGGTGAGTGTATAGAGCGATGGTGTTTCAATGAATGAATTCATTGCAATTGAAGAAGTTGAGCATAGCCCTTTCTTCAAGTTGCTATCGGATCAACTAAAGGATTCCTTCATCATTTAGAGTGAAGTGGAGGAGGAAGTACTGCATGATATCTTGGGGAAGAGATTCTTCAACCAGGTTCATGTGCATAACCATGAACTCTTGGAGTGATTCATTTATAATGTGGTTTGTACTTTTGGGTGACATGATTGGGGAATAAGGGTAGCAGAACACCTAGTTCGGTTAGAATACTTGCACCAAGTGAACGTTTCCATTGGAAGGCTCAGTCATTTTCCCAGAACTGGTCTTGTGGGAGATGCAATTTGCATTACAACTATGACCCAACATGAGGCTATTGAGGAAGTAATAACTCTCCTTCGTGTGGGGCTGGTGAGAAATGATATGGGATTGTTTTCCCAATTCTTGCAATCTCATGAGAACCTACTGTCACCAGCCCAAATCTAGCATCTCTAGGAGGTGGTGGAGGGGATCTATGTGCTGATGTTTATCTTATGTACTTGACAATGCTATTGTGAAAACTCCAATTTTGTAATACGCATTATTGAATTTTTGTAAACACCTATTATACACATAATATAATATAAACTTTTTGATACTTAGGTGTTCTTCCTTTCTGAGTATTTGCATGTGCCTCAAATTCATTCTATATCTGGTAATGGTATTTACTTTATGTTGATTTCCCTACATATGAGCACTCTATATTCTTACAATGTTAGTTTTTGTATTATTAGCACTCATTTTGAATAGTTATGAAGAGTTCTTTAGATACCACCGAAGTTAGAGAAACCTACACTTTAAGTTCTTTTACCCCTTTTGAAGAATAGTGCCCTTTAGGTTGGTGAAATAATGGGTTCACGAAACCCTAGTGGGAACTGCCAATAGTTTTTTAACTTAATATAAATCCTGCCAGCATTGTAAATCCTTCATATTTCCCTTCACTAGTAGAATTTTAAGGGAGTTATAAAACATTCAATACAGACCGCCAATATTTGGAACTCTAAGGCTCAAGACTTTACAATGCCCTTCCGTACTTTGAAAAGTTATAAAAAAATCACTAACCTACCACTCGTACAAAATAATGAATTACTTTTAGAGAGAAAACGACATAAGGAAAAGTTAAGATAACCTGAGTGGTGCCCGCCAAAGTTAGTAAAACTTGATAAAAAACCACCAGGAATTAGTAAAATTTAAAGTAGGGGTGAATATTTTTAAGGGCAATGACTAAAATCGGAGTAACAGTGGCTCTAACTTGGGACAAGGACTAAAAGGACGTAGCAAGGAACCTAGGAATATGCTTAAAACTTGTGTTGTATCCATTGGGCACAGAGTCAAGGAGAGGAGAGGAATCAAACCAAAATGGGGAAATGAGTAGACATAAAGGAAAACCCCAAACCAAAACTAGGCACAAAAATAATGACACATAAAAAAAAGGAATATGCACAAGGTAGGGTGAAACCTACCAAGAAGAAAGGAGGTAAGATTGTTCATACAAAGCCATTAATTGGTTGGGAAAAGAATGAGTCAGACTAGAAAAGTCCCATCTTCCCATGCGGCATCCAAAGAATGACAAACATTTGGATCATCAATAGAACACTGGTGTAGCTAAAGAAGATTCCATCACTCATCATATTCCTAAACAAACACTGCTCATCATACACCTTCTCTTTCTGAGAAAAATGACCCTACACTATATCATCCTTATCGTGTCTGACCTTTTCCCATAGCTCAATCATCAAGATAGATTGAAATTCATGCAAAGAGTTTAAATTTTATTGGATAACTGAAGCACCATGATTATTTATCCCATGAATTTCCATTTCATTAGCATAATGATCCTTCAACTCTACCATATTCTTATCTTTTACCAATTCAACAACCCTATAAATAGCCTCACCCACCACTTCATCTTCAGGACAAAAATTTGATCCTTCAAAAAGCGGGTTATTCTGCACTTCAAAGGGCTCATAAAAAACAAATAGGGGATTAGAATTTGCATGCCAATTCACTCTCTCTTTCTCACCTCTAACCATAATTTTCTCATTGAGATTAGACTTCCAACCAATGAATTGTTTGATACTCATAGAGTTTACTGCCGCTTCATAACCAGTAAAAGGATCTTCATTTTTCCCATTCATTGTGTACAGAACTTCACAATCCAAATCTTCAAAAGTAAAAACTTCAAATTCTGGGATGCACAAAGACTCTGGTAACTGATTTTCTTTCGTAATGGTCACAAGGAACTATATCAACCATAGAGGGACGAGTAAAACCAGTTTGTAATGTAGAAGTATGTCTTACCCGAGGTGAATAACCCGCATCTTCACTTGACGAACTGAGGTATTTTTTTGTTCTAGTAGTATTTAAACTATACACCTGAGCATTCCAAACTTGGTTTAATATATTCCTTCCATTTTCTTTTTTGTCACTCTAGAAATATGAAGAACTCAAAACTGTCAGATTCATGCTCTCTACAGTAGGGCAAGGTTGATTATGAATGCATTGAGAATTTTAAAAAAATTCAACTGGAAGATCATTAATAGAAATAATCCCCCTAGCAAAATGTCATTTCCATAACCCCACAACAATTAAATCATCTTCAATGCACATATCTTCATGTTGGGCTTGTTCAATTCCACAAAATTTATCCCTTTGGAGAATAAGTTGAACCTCAAAGTTCAAAGCATAAGTAAATACATGAAACTGAATTACCTTGTTGGGTTGATCAGGCATTGGGATTTTTTGAAGCTCTTGATTGAAGTAGTAGAAAAAATATCTCATAGATTCACCTTCTTCTTTTACAATCTGAAAAAAATGTTGAAATAAAGCAAGAACATTGACGACATCTTTGAATCGTCCTAGAAACTTACTCTCTAGAATGCTAGTTATGCACCCTTTTTCAAGCCTCTTAAACCATTCAACTACACTTTCGATCAAGCTATCAACAAAAATCCTTACAAAAACATCTTCTTCCTAAACTCCCAAGATTCCACTTACATCGTTCATGGCCAGGATATGTTCTTCAAGTTCTTGTGAGTCTTTACCAAAAAAATTTGGAAAGTGTTTTCTTGATCCATATGGCAAGTCATTACATTGAGACAGGGCTAGTGGTTCAATACAATTACCCCAAGGGTTTGAAGCCATTGATCATTTAGAGTCGCAACTCCAAAATAGAGTGAGAGGAGGTGAAACCCCTAGGTCAATTCCTAGATGGTGGTTGAACTGGAGGAGGGTCATGGTGTTGATTAGGATGTTGATTGGGATGACAAGGTGGATTATCTTAGTATTCGAACACCATCCTAGGGGGATACTCAACCACGGGTCTGGGTGGTCACTCGACCTATTCTTCTTCCTCTTCTAAAACAAAATTAGCTCACATATAATCAACGACACTCCTTTTGTACCTCCAAGAAAGTGTATTTAATTGTGAAATGATGTCTTCTTGCTCTGCTTGCATCCAATCTAAACCAAGTTGAAGTGCAGGAAAAAAAATTTCATGTGGGAGTACCATTTTGTTGCATGGCTCAATAGCAACTCATTAAAATTATATTTCAATCCCCAGCAAATTTTCCAAAAAATTGTTAGCGAATGATTTGGTCTTTTTAAATATAATTCAAATATCAACTCTATTGCCTATGATGCACTGGGACCAAACTTCTAATAGCTCCGGAAATGTCACAATTGTATTTGTGACTTTAAATTTTTGAGGTACAACTCCCTCATGTGATTTAATTAATTATGGGTATGGTTTTAACCAAAAAGTAGGAAAGGCGATAAACACTAACTCATAAAAATAAAGTTAATGTGAGTAACACAAACCATTTAGCACAAAGACTAAAACAATTAATGATCATTAGGAAAGGAAATGGAAATATATCATAGTTGCAATAAATGAACACAATGTAGTAGAGGATGCCTCACACAAAAAATGTGCTCAAAGTACACACACAACACATAGATTGGTATGATCAACACTATATTCAAGACCCGTGATTCAAAGACTATGAGTTATTGCCAACATGAATGAACTAAAGGAAAATAAAATAAAGCTTGTTCCTTTTCCTCTATTACAACACAATGCACTTGAGAAAATCCAAACCCTTTCATATTTTTCACTGTCACATATGGGGAAACAGTTTCTCCCAATCTTGGTGGTTATCAAAACAGTTACCAAGTATAGCGATAGTTTCTTTCCAACTAATCATCCTCCTTGGAAACCAATCACATTAATGGTCAGGTGTAGTCATGATTATATTTTCCATTAATACATTCTTCCACAGTCACCCAAACGTTTCTTGATTAGAAACTTTCCCCGTAGCGATTGGATTCACAATTGGTGCAGTTTCGAGATGCTGCATTAAATAACCAATCCAAGCTAACACATGCTTGCACTCATAGGCTATCAATATGTAGATACAACTTGGAAATTTAAATAAATCCTTGTCATATCAGCATTAATCTCTTGCCACCTCACAATCCTTTCAGTTTCCAAGTCCGATGAGATCCAACTCAGATATGCCTCTCTTTATTTCTATAAATTCATTAGAAATAGTCATTTTAACCAACTCAAATGATCACCTAAAAATGGCGTGTGCACAGAGAGATGGTGTTTTGATGAATGACTTCATTACAACTAAAGAAGTTGAGTGTAGCCCTTTCTGCAGGTTGTTGTCGAATCAACTAAAGGAGGCCTTCGTCATTCAAAGAGAAGTGGAGGTGAAAGTACTGCACAATATCATGGGGAAGAGATTCCTAAACTAGGTTCATGTGCATAACCATGAGCTCTTGGAGTGATTCATTTACAATGTGATTCGTACTTCTGGGCGACGTGATTGGGAAATGACGGTAGTAGAATTCCTAGTTCAGCCAAAATGCCTACACCGAGTGAACATCGCCATTGGAGGGCTCAGTCATTTTCCTAGAACTAAGCTTGTGGGAGATTCCATTTGCATTGCAACTGTGACCCAACACGAGGCTACCGAGGAAGCAATAACTCTCCTTCGTGTGGGGCTGGTGCGAAATGGTATGGGATTGTTTGTCCAATTCTTGCAATCTCATGAGAACTTGCTATCACCAACCCAAATTGAGCATCTCCAGGAGGTGGTGGAGGGGACCCGTGTGCTGATGTTTATCTTATGTACTTCACAATACTATTTTGAAAACCCCAATTTTGTAATACACATTACCGAAGTTTTATAAACACTGATTATACACATAATATAATATAAGATTTTTGATACTTGGGTGTTCTTCCTTTTTGAGTATTTGCATGTGCTTCAAATTCATTTTGTATCTAGTAATGATATTTACTTTGTGTTGATTTCCTTGCATATGAGCACTCTGTATTTTTACACTGTTATTTTTATTATTATTAGCTCTCATTTTGAATAGTTATGAAGAGTTCTTTGGATACTACAAAAGTTAGAGAAACCTACACTTTAACCGCTTTTACCCCTTTTGAAGAATAGTGCTCTTTAGGTCAATGAAATAATGGGCTCACAAAACCTTGGTGAGAACCTCCAACAGTTTTTGAACTTATTATAAATCCTACCAGCATTGTAAATCCTTCAAATTTCCCTTCACTGGCGTACTTTTAAGGGAGTTATAAAACATTCAGTATGGACCACCAATATTTGGAACTCTAAGGCTCAAGACTTTACAACGCCCTTTGGTACTTTGAAAATTTATAAAAACTCACTAACCTATTGCCTGTACAAGATAATGAATGAGTTTTAAAGAGAAAGCAGTGTAAGGAAAACTTAAGATAACCTGAGCGATGCCCGCCAAAGTTAGCAAAACCCGACCGAAAACCACTAAGACTTAGACTACGTAAAATTTAAAGTAGGAGCAGATATTTTTAAGGGCGATGACTAAAATTAGAGTAACACATAGAAATCTATAAACACCAAAATTTAGAACTGGAAATATTGTAAACTTATATCTCATTGGTAATTCCTAGATGAAATTGATCATATGGATAGAAGAGTTTTCATACTTTTTAAAAAGAGTTTTCATCCTTGGGAAAAATGAGAATTCATTTGATGTCAAGAAAATGGGGTTCTGATTCCATAAATTGGTAACTTTATTTAATGCTTAACCCCTTATATAGACACTTGAGGGAATCATAATTATTATTTTTTCTCTTTTCCTTCTCAAAATTATTATTAAGAGTGTCTATAAAGTAATTATAATTAAAAATTATGTTTGGAACCTAGTCTTCGCAACACTTTAATAATCCTCTATTAAAAGATAGCTTTCTAATAATAAAACATAAGTTGTCCTTTTATGAATATAACATCAAATTATTTGGACAACCCAAGTTAAATTATTAATAATTTCCTTGACTTTATTTGAAAATGGAACATTATAGTTTTCCCTTCCCAAATTTTTCTTATCCTTAATCAAACCCAACTCTCTAATTCTTTCTTACTAAATATCTCTATAATACTAGGAACCTAAATCAACCTTGTGAGTTGATGTATTTGTTGGCCTCCTACAATGACTTAACAACTAAGCCCTTAAAGCTGTGATTCAGATATTGGACATCTAATCTGAATAGCTATCTTAATCATCATGAAGGTTCATTTAATTGTCAACCCAGGGATGTAGACTTGAAATGGGTTAGCACAGTATGTGCACTAGGAATCCATAGTAGCCATATTCATCCTACAGCTAAGAAAGACATAATGTTGAAAGTAAATTGCTTAGAAAGAAGTAACATAAGTATTGAACATCAACCAACAACTATACTAAGTTGAAGTGCATGACATAAATGAAAATATGAGCAAATGGACAGGAAACTACTCTATCTGCTTTGGTTGCAGGAACAGTCACATAATGGAATTCTAGTGGTTGTACGAATAGACAATTGTCATATTAGTAACTATTTGCTAAACAAAAAAGTAATAACTGAGCTAAAGGATGGAATGCTCACCAAGTGGGGCCCCTTGGATGAGTATCCCTTAAGAAAAACTCAGATGCAACGAACTTATAGCTTCATTTTATTCATTGAAAAGCATGATTACAATAGAGCAACATAACTGTATTACAAAAAAACTAAGAATGCAAGTACAACATCAAATCAATCAACCTCCTGAGAAGGAGCATCCGAGTCTTATTTATAGAAGGAAAAACTACTAACTAACTACTTGGCAAGGTAGTCAACTCCAACATATTAGGAGGATGCCACTTTATGGAAATCATAGAAAGTGGAAAGGAGGTTATGCATGCATGGAATTTGGTCAAGCCTATTTTCCTTAACGTGGATCTAGCATACCGATAACTCCTATATTTTCTCAACAAACTATTATGACCATTTACAAGGTAGTTACAATCTTCTATTTGAACTAGGAATTTCCCTCCATTGAGAGTCTTCCCTCCATTGACCTTTGAATGATCACCTTTTTTACTTTTATGGCGAACAACTAGCTAGTAGAATATTTCTCAATTTTGTAGGCTCTAATTATATATGCATGACAACATTAGCACGCACAACAATTGCATATCTATAACTATCTTAAAGTAACATTCATTAATCCACATGTAAAATTAACATAGATAGTTCACATAGCATGTTAATGTCATTTAAAAGTTACAAAGATAAGCTTATGCCCAATGTCTATGGTTTTGAGGAAATAACATGAAAATGTCAACATCCAAGTATCAAAGTCTATGGCAACAACAACAAATGGATAATAAACTCTATCAAAATTGAGCCATAAATTGGACTCATCACTCCCCCCAACCTAAGGTTTTGTTGGTCCTCTAGCAGAGGAAGAGTTATTCCTTTACTTTGTCAATACCCTAAAATCTACAACTGCCAGCTATCCCACATCAGTTCTTGTAGCATCTGAATTGGGGTCCCAATAGAACCCTTGCTTGTTGTCCAACCTATTCCATCTTTTCCTTTCTATAGCTATATCATACTGATAATACCTAAAATTTGGCATAGGCCATAATAGGGTAGGTGGCTGAAGAGTTAATGGAAGCCAAAATTTCCCCTTCATCCTTCCAAGCTGTATATATCTATCAACTCTTTTGCATGCTATGGCATAGTTCTGCAGAGAGTGAGATTCAACTTGTTTTAACTTGTCAGTCAGACTGTTCCACCTCTGTGACAGATATCCCATTACATATTTCCTTGTAGTTTATGCTACCTTCTCATATTCTTTGTAAGTTGGTTCTCTCACAGGCAAGATCCTTCTGCTATACCTTGGTTGGTAAAGAATTATGTGCCAATCCTGGAAAATGTCTCTAGGGTTTCTAGATTCAGCCCTGATGGGCAAGGGAGTGTTGGATTCTATTTGCCTGTAAGTCTTGAACTGTTGTCCCCAACTAATTTCATTCTATATCTAGGACATAAATGCCATTAATTGGAGATCCCCAACATACAACAATGGATTCCAATCATGATCATGGGACACAACATAATAATGCAAATAGAGTTCACACAACAAATTTTTCACTCAAGAGGAGCAATTTGATAAGCCTGGAAAAATTCAAGAGGAGTTTCAATGGAAGGATTCAAACCTGAAATGATCCTTGACAGTTTAAAATAAAGATTCCTCTCCTTCAAATATAGAGCATAGACTCTTGGAGGAGTCTTGCACTCTAACATCTAAGGCACTAAGGCTACTACATTGTCCACCTTTTCCTTTAAGGCAGCAATTTTCGTATTCTTTTCTTCAATCTCTACATCTTTCTTTTTAATCTCCTCCTTTAGCCTACGTTTCTCCTTTTTCCATTCTTCTTCCCTCCTTTGCATCTCATTCCATAGGTTCATGGCCACCATGTTCCATGAAAAATAAAAGGGTCTATGTATTCCTACCAAAAAATTTCCTGGCACCAATTCTTGCTCTTCATATGGCACCAGCTATAGGGACTCTGATTGTTCACCCAATTTTGGTTGCAAGGGTTCTTGCTCTTGCTGCAAGAAATATTTCTCTTGCTACAGGAGCTCCTGATTCTCATCATACTCTTGACTCTCAACCTGTTTTGCGATGGCAGCAAGCTCTGCCAACCTTATATTTTCCTATTCCTCAAAAATGTCCTTTTCCTCAATGTTCACCTATCCCATTGGGGATTTTGTGTCCTCTTGTGATGTTCCTCGAGGCCTAGGCCTTCTCTTTAGAGGCACACCAGTTCCTGGCCCAACTGGTCTTGATTTTCTAAGAGGGATTTCATGTTTTTCTTCGGCTACAGGAAGAACAGTGTTAGCCTTCTGTTTCTTAAAGCTTGGCGCTTCTTTTTTTGTTGTTTGCTTTTTATCTTTTCCCTTCCTCATTTCTACCTCTTTCTTTTGTGCCCTAGTTTGAATTAGGGTTTCAAGAGGAACATCATCATCAGATTCTGAAGAGGAACTATCTTTGTCTGAATGTTTTGTCTCAGAAGAACTAATCTCTATAGTTTGCTTAGTTGCAGGAGAGTTTACACTAGGGCTTGCATCAGAAGTTGAGGCTCCAAGAGTGGCTTCAACAATACTCACTCTCCTACTAACCCTACAAGGTTGAGGCAAAACCCTAGGTTGCAAATGTTGTGGTCTAAATTGATCAATATTTAAAAATTCCTCCCAAGTCATATCAGACACATCATGCAAAGATTTTTCTACTAATAATTTGATCAGACAATTGTGGGAGACAAAATTGTCCCTACCTTTTTGGGTTTCAGCCGTCATGATTGAAAGAAGATGATATAACACATTTGGCACGTTCATTCTTCTCCCATGCCTCATATGATTCAAGAGTTTGAAGTGCACAAAATGTAGGTTTGATTGGCGGCCTTCACAAGTAATGTACTTCACAATTTGGACAGCTACTTGCTTCCACAGCTCAGGCATAGAGGTTCTCTTCACACCTTGCTTGTCCACATCCAATGGAGGGTCACTAGGTTCGGTAAATTCAGACCTAGTTGACCTTGCATCTCTAGTAGCAGGGTAATCTTCACCATCGGCAGGCAACCCTATCACTTCTGCAATCCTCTCTTCAGTAGCTATTACCTCCAACCCTTTTACCATGGCCTTTCCTTCAAAAAAATTTTGCACAAATTTCAATGCAATGTCTTCATTATAATCATTAAGCTTCAGGAAATAATCTAACCATCCACAATTTCTAAACTCGGCCTAGGAAGGTGCATCCTGCAGTACTACATCATGAACCATGGGTTCATTTCTAATTAATTGACCTCTCATTGTTTCAGATGTCTATAATTAAGCAAGCACTCTGCAAGGTTTCCCTTCCTGCAATCTTTGTCTGAAAGCCAAATTTCTCCTTCCTACAACGTTGTTGAATTCCCAATGCCAATGTCGTATGAATTTTACCTTTTTGGTGACTTAGGATTATGACTGAGGCAATAGAGATAGTAAGGAATAATAAATGAAGGATACAATCGAGAAAAATGATGGCGGTTTGGTGTCATCTCACACATGCAAGCCGTCACCTCACTCTATCATTCAAATTAGCTCAATTTAAAAAATTTTGACATGGACCAACATGGACTGACACGTGGACATGTTATTCACACTTCCCCCAACCTAAATTTGAGCATGTGTCCTCACATGCAAGGTGGTAATGATGATTTGATAGGGCAGGGGATAATTACATGCTATGGAGAACATCTACATTAATGTACAGTAATTAAATAAATATACTAAAAGATAATTAAGATGTAATAAATTGATGCACACGTACTTGAATTCTTGGAATATCTATTGCAAAGAATATTGAAGAAGTATCGATCACCTTTTAAGAAGTCAGTTGAGCAATTAATGAAAGTTGAGATGGAATGAAGTGAAGTGGAATGAAATGAAGTTATGGCGGAGTGATGGAAGAGTGAGAAAGGTGGAGATGGATGGGTGAATGGGTGGATTAATGAAGAAGTGGACTCCCACAAAAGTGGAGGTCTTTATTATGAAGTGATTGCATGTGTACTTAGATCAGTTAGAAGGAGGGACACTAGGTCCATTTCCTTCGGCTGCAAGAAGTTTGGAGGTTGGGTGCTGGTTAAATTGTTGCATGAACTCTTCCTTGGATGCTAGCTTGTGATACAACCTTAAATGGTGACCGTTCACCAGAAGTTTGAATCTAACAGGGTCAATGGTGGTGAGTTGTACAACTCCATTGGGAAAGACTTCTACAACTTCATACTGTCCCAACCATCTAGTCTGCAATTTTCCTGCATTATCTTGATACCTTGAGTCAGAAAAGAGTGCCTAGTCACCAGGCTAAAACTTCTTGTCCTTTATGTACTTATCATGCCATTTGATCCTTTGATTTTGCACTACCTCAGTGTGATGCAAGGTTGTCTTTCTCATGTCATCCAAATTATTCAGATCCATAATTTTGGCCTTTTGTGCCTTAAAGATATCCATCCCTAAGTCTAGTGCAATCCTAAGAGTCTTATGCTCAAATTCAATGGGAATCATAGTTGTCTTCCCATACAGTAATTTAAAAGGAGTGAAGCATGTGGTTGTTTTCCAGGTGGTCTAATAGGCCCAAACAACTTCTGGTAGCCTATTTTCCCAATACTTCCTATGGATAGCCACTGTTTTGGTTAGAATGGCCTCGATTTCCTTGTTGGTCACCTCAACTTGTCCATTGGCCTGGGAATGATAAGGGGTAGACTTCCTATGCCTCACATTGTAATCATTAACCAGTGCTATAACAAGGGTTGATGTAAATTGAGCCCCTTGATCAATCACTATCTCCCTTGGAACTCCATAACGAGTGAAAATCTCCTCATAAAGAAATTTTGCAACCTTATTATCTCTTGCATGCTTCATTGCTTTAACTTCAACCCACTTGGTCACATAATCAGTGCAAACCAAGATATAGGATTTACCATTTGATGGAGGATCAATGGGTCCTACAAAATCCAGTCCCCATTTATCAAATGGAGTGATTACCACCTGGGGGTAAAGGGGCATCTCATTAGATTTGGTTGGTCAGCCCATCCTATGGCATCTATCACACTTCCTTGTATATTTCCCTACATCCTTTTGGAGTGTGGGCCAATAATATCCTATGTTCAGAATCTTCTTTGTTGTCCTCTTGGCCACAAAATGCCCTCCATAGGGTTCATTGTGACATGCATGCAATATATCATATGTCTCATCTTCCCTCACACATCTCCTCATGACATGGCCTAGTCTAGTGTAGAAAAAACATCCTGCAATCCATGAGAAAGGAAAAGCCTTCTCAATGAGAACCTTTCTCTCTTTTGGAGAGAAATGAGGGGGAACTCTTCCTGTGACTAGATAATTTTCTACATCTGCTACCAAGGTGTGTACACACTGGTGGAAAACAAATGCTCATTAGGGAAGGAGATATCAATGACTTGATTGTCCTCTAATGTAGTCAGCCTTGAGAGAAAGTTTTCTTCAACATTTTCTTTACCCAGTTTGTCAACAATGGTGATGTCAAATTCTTGCATGAGCAGCAACCATCTTGCTAGCCTACCTGAGATCGGGGGCTTATTCATAGGTACCTAATGGTTGCATGGTCTGTGTGCAAAAAAACATGATAACCTATTATGTAGTGCCTAAATTTTTTAAGGGCACAGACCACTACCAACATTTCCTTTTTTGTCACTGTATAATTGAATTCAGCTCAAGTTTTTGCTGACAAAATAAATAACATTCTTAATTGCTCCTTCTTTATGTCCCAAGATAGCTCCTATAGCATAATTTGATGCATCTGGTGGCATACCTTATCTTGGAGCCCATGGTCTCCTTTGTGTAATGTAGTAGACTTGATCATCATCACCCTGGATTGGCTTGAACTCAGGTGGGATCAACTTACTGTTAATGTTAGCTATCATTTTGCATCTATAGTCCTTCTTTTGTTTGCAATGAGGGTAGTATTCTGCCAACATTGCCTCTGCCTCCTCTTGTTTCTTCTTTGTTGGAAGTGTATCTAGCTGAGTAGCCAGATTGTTTATGATGTCTTGCTTGAATTCTTCCAGTAAGTGAGTAATCTCCGTCCTTGAAACTCCACTGGTAGATGATTTACCCATAGAGGATTGGTAAGCTCTCCCTTTCTTTGAAGCTGCCCTAGAATATTTTTGACATAGCTTCTTAATATCTTCCCAAGGAGCTTGGGTGATATCTCCTCCTCCCATCAGGTCTAAAGCCTCAATGCAGCTCTCATTAATCCCTCTCAAGAAGAGCATCTTTTGGGACTCTTCATTGAGTGTATGATGTGGAGATTTATGCAATAAAAACAGAAACCTTGAAATGTAATCCTTCAGACTCTCATCTTCCTTCTGCTGCATCCTAAAGATGTCTTTTGTGACAAGTCCATAGAACTTAGGAAGGACTAAAGCAGGGATATTTTTAGGTTTTCAATTTCATTCTAATGAGCAATGGGGAAAGGAAAAGTTGGCTGGTTAGGTATGTTTCTAATTGCACCACCCATGCATGCCTGATGGAGTTCCAAAGGAAATGGGTTCTCAATTAGATTTTGATCTTCAGAGGAAGTTTCAAAATTGGTCAAATTGGGAAATGCATCAGCAAAAGGGTGTGGCTCTTCTTCTTCTTCGTCTCCTGGCAGATTTGGAAGCTCTTCTAGCTGAAATGGATTAGGGTCGTTAGGAAAGAATCTCCCATAAGCATCTCTTCTCCTTCCTCTATGCATGTGATATCAATTCAGTATCAGCCAACTCACAAAAAGAATTGGTGAAAGAATAGGGGGGTCATTACTTCCTAAATGAGGGGTATACTAAGAAAAAACTTTCAGAAATACTACATCAAGAAAGAAACTATCAATGACTCCAAAGAACTTCCTAGTTTGACACCATCCTCAACAACGACGCCAAAAATGTTGGCCTCCTATAATGACTTAACAACTAAGCCCTTAAAATTGTGATTCAGAGATTGGACATCTAATCTGAATATCTAACTTAATCATCATGAAGGTTCATTTAATTTTCAACCAAGGGATGTAGACTTGAAATGGGTCAGCACAATATGTGCACTAGGAATCCATAGTAGCCATATTCATCCTACATCTAAGAAATACATAATGTTGAAAGTAAATTGCTTAGAAAGAAGTAACATAAGTATTGAACATCAACCAACAACTATACTAAGTTGAAGTGCATGACATAAATGAAAATCTAAGCAAACGGACATGAAACTTCTCTGTCTGCTCTGGTTGTAGGAACAGTCACATAATGGAATTCTAGTGGCTGTAGGAATAGACAATTGCCAGACTCATAACTATTTGCTGAATAGAAAAGTAATAACTGAGCTAAAGGATGGAATGTTCACCAAGTGGGCCCCCTTGGATGAGTATCCCTTAAGACAAACTCAGATGCAACAAACTTATAGCTTCATTTTATTCATTGAAAAGCATGATTACAATAGAGCAACGTAACTGTATTACTGAAAAACTAAGAATGGAAGTACAACATCAGATCAATCAACCTTCTGAGAAGGAGCATATGAGTCTTATTTATAGAAGGAAAAAATACTAACTAACTACCTAGAAAGGAGGTCAACTCCGACAGATTAGGAGGATGCCACTTTATGGAAAGCATAGAAAGTGGAAAGGAGGTTATGCATGCGTGGAATCTGGTCAAGCCTGTTTGCCTTAACGTAGATCTAGCATACCAATAACTCCTATATTCGCTCAACAAACTATTATTACCATTTACAAGGTAGTTACAATATTCGATTTGAACTAGGAATTTACCTCCATTGAGAGTCTTCCCTCCATTGACCTTTGAATGATCAACTTTTTGACTTTTATTGCAAACGACTAGCTGGCAGAATCTTCCTCAATTTTGCAGGCTCTAATTATATCTGCATGACAACATTAGCACACACAACAATTGTATATCTATAACTATCTTAAAGTAACATTCATTAATCCACATGTAAAATTAACGTAGATAGTTCACATAGCATGTTAATGTCATTTAAAAGTTACAAAGATAAGCTTATGCCCAATGTCTATGGTTTTGAGGAAATAACATGAAAATGTCAATATCCAAGTATCAAAGTCTATCACAACAACAACAAATGTATAATAAAATCTATCAAAATTGAGCCATAAATTGGACTCATCAGTATCCATCTACCCAATTTATCAAAATATGGGAAAGCTTCTACAAATTCCTTCATTATTTGTTTTTTCCCTCAAATTTCAAACTTACTCGAGGGTTTTTTATGTGAAAAGTGCACTCCCCACCATTTTTCACTATGCCACTTTGGTATAACTAGGAATTGGAAACTCTATCATAGATATTTTATGCACAACATCCATTGTAACTTTAAAGTTTTTCATCCTAGGAAAGTTTTGAATCATTAACCTTGGATGCACTTTCAAAGGAGACTGCACTATTTTAAATCTCGCTATTTTCCAAGCATCATATATTTGTCCATAAACTACCTCCATCAAAATATCCTCTCACATTCTTGAGAGCTCCAATGAGATCAAGCACAATGTAAATTTTTTAAACAATTGGAATGTCAATAGCAAGAATAGACTATGAACCAACGAGGTGTTGCTCTTGGTAAAAGGATATTTCTTTCTCCACTTTAAAGAATCACTTGGATCACATACTCTTATGTGTAGACAACTTGAGAAAAAGGATCTATGTGACCTTTCTTATGAGTTATATTTTATCGTCTCTATATAATTCTCATGATGACAAGAACCCTAGAATGGTATCATTTTTTTAGTATCATTAGTTTTAGGCCTTGAGCTAAAATTTGGAGATACTCAAAGTGCTCACCATTATCAAAACCTCCATTGAATTCTACAAAAAACATATTTTTTAAGTTTTCTCATTATAGAATCATTCTAAAACTCAATCTAATATCTTTCTTGGATCAAAACATCCCTTTCATATTCTAATATGTAATCAGCATAATGGTCTAAATTCTTATCTTTTTTATTGATTCTTTTGAAATAATTGTATCAATGCCACCATTTTTTTAATCAATATTTTGGAACTTAAAATTCTTGTCTTGATTTTATTTTCATGACTATCCTAAAAGATCACTCTTCTCTAACTCAATCTTTTAAAGATTGATGGATATTCTTTGAGTATGGAATTTTTTATTTGTATATTCAAATGGTGATGTTTGTTCCTCATTAAATTCATTACTATTTTTTTGGCATGCATAATTGTTAGAAGTTAAATTAACATCTTCTTCTTTAGCTTGTCACTTAGATGTATACATCGCTATTTCTAGTTTTATTACCTTCTTTTTTAGTTCTTCATCAAATTTCTCTAGCTCTTCTAACATCATCTCCTCTTTGATTTGACATTTGTGGCTTGCATCCCAAGATTCTTTGTGAAGCAAATTTTCTTCTTTTAATGTTAATTTTTGGTACCATCCTTCTTCCTTGTGATAAGAAGGTGTTTCTCCTTTAGGGTTTTTTTTACTTTAGCTCCTTGGAAACTTATTGAAGCTTTGGTTTTGCTATATCTTCCATCTTTCTCATTTTCCTTTTGTATTCATATAGGAATCTTTTGTTTGGATACCCATTTTCTTCAAGGAATCATCAAGTGTAACTTAGGCTTTGAATTTATAAAGTGTTCCTTCACATTGATCAAGAATTTTGATGGCTTTAAGTTTATACATTTCCTTGTCCCTCTATATTTTTATCAATACCTTTTAAATAGGATCTATATCCTCTTCTTTCTATAAGAACCTTGGTTGAAAAATATTGGGAGGGGAATTGATCATAGATTAATCATTTGTTGACAATTTTCTTCTTCTACTTCTTTGTCCCTTTGTTTCACTAAAATAATTAAATGATTCATTTTCTTATTCATATTCTATAAATTTTCTAACATTTTTTATAAGGATTCTTGAAATGCCTTCATTTTTTGGCTTTCATAATTTTTTTCATTGCCATACATATGATATAATTTACATCAAAATGTTAGCTTCCCTACATGCTGGAAAGATCAGAACTCTCATACCGTTCTAATGTCCCAAAATAAATTTTCTCAATTTTTGAAATTTCACATGATCAAAAGAATGAAAACCTAAGCACCTTTTGATCACTGATATCCCTATGTGGGAAAGGTGAGAGCATATAGTGAAATAATTAGAATAATAATATATTAATATGATTGTTGGTAGCAAACCATAGAACTCAATATTGTAAATTTTTACAAAATATGGAAGTAAAGATAATTATTCTAGTGATGCGCCTTCTAGATTAATTATAAGCTATAACTTAAAATAGTTGAAACTAGTTTTGGTGGTAGGTTTTCTATAATAATTATAAATATAAAATCTAGTGGAGAAATGCATAGATTAACATCATAATTAATAATACTAAAAATTAAAATTTATTCACTGATGCCATGGAAGAATAAACTTCTAGACTTACTATACTAAAATCATTTACAATTCTTATATTATTTTTGGTGATAAACCACACAAAAAATTATATCACAAAAATAATAAAACATTAATGTTGAATAATCAATACTAATTAATAGTGAAAGATCAAATATAATCCCAATGGGCAAGATAATTACTAGATGATATTGTTGTCATAAATCTCCATATGGTTGATTTAGAAAAATAGATATTAATATTTCTTAATCTCTTGATCAAATTACATAGAAAAACTTGAGTTTGGTCATATGACCACTCAAATTAATTATGAAGACCACAATATGTAGTGATGCCATAGTTAAAAAGTACAAGTATCTAAATAATATTATTTATCAAATATTAATTCATAATCCCCTTTTGAATGGTATGAAACTCCACCAAGGGATAAATAATAATTCTTAAAGGTAGCTAACTTCCAAATGACATGGTAATAGCCAATTAATTTTCTCTCCTCATTTTGACTCACTACCCTTCAAATAATGTATGGTACCTTAACTAAAGAAATATGACATTTTAGAAATTTATGATAGTCTATCACTTGATATAATAACCAATAGAAGTAGTCATGATTGGATAAGGAAATTGTCAAAACCAAGATCTTTGGTAGAATACTAACACTAGCTAGGCCACAAGAGATGAACAATCACATGTCCTACAAGTCTATAAAAGTAAAAGTATGTAAAACAAAGGATGAGAAGAGATGAACCTTATAGTTAGATTAACTAATAAATTAAATCATAATATAAAGTACATATATAGGCAAATAGTCATCTATATTTAGTAGAGGAATAATAGGCATATCCATTTAATTAAGATTGTCTAAAAATAGCATGACCAAAAATAGCATGAGACTAAAAATGGAATCCTACTCAACTAGTACTCCTAAGAAAAGTCAACTCCTATATGTAATTATCCAGGTGCATCTAAATGTAAGAGATAATATACACTAACACCCCCCCTTAAGAATAGATTAGGTGGGTTAAAAAATAGGTCCCAACAACTAGACCTAATAAAGTACTCAAATACAATGCAACCTCTCATAAAGTGGAGAAAGGGAGAAAACCCAATGGGAAAAAATCCCTCCAAAAAGAGATAAAAGAAGATGAAGATGACTAGAAACCCCCCCTAAAGATAATGTTGAAATAGATCACATGCAAGGAAGAGCTCTTCAAGAATGGACTTTCTCTTAGTAAAAGGTTTGGTGAAAATTGTTGGAGCAACCAAGATCTGCTTGAAAACTCATAACAATCCACAAATGAATGTTGCAAAATGTGAAAACATCATAAGCATGTAATGTGAGTTTAAAATGTACAGACGAGCCTTGCTTATAAAGGCAAGGATGATGAGGTAAGAAGGTAGGATTCAAACTCTTATTATCCCTCCAAATATGAAACAAGTGTAGGACTCTATAGACAAGTGACGAGACACTTGGTGAGTCTACATAAGGTGAGACAAAAGTCTATATAACCTCTAAGTGAGCTTAAGTGTAGTGTGAATAAGACTCTACTAAGTAGGCTAAAATCTAACTAGTTTGATAATACCTCTTTTCACACTAACACCCCCCCTTCAGTGATACATAGGGAGTAAGCTAAATACTAAAAATATGAGTCCCAAAAATGAGGCTTGATAAGGTACTCATGTACAATAATGATCTCTCACAAATGGAGAAAAAAGGAGAAAACCCAATGGGAAAAAACTCTTCTCCAAAAGAGAGAGAGAATGATAAGACCTCCCAAAAAGATGTCTCGTGAATATAAGAACATGATGATGAAGAACTCCTAAAGCATGTCAAATCCATAAACTATTTCAAAGATGAAATGGTTTCTACTAAAATCAACGAACCTACAAAAAATGTAGATCAAGATAAGAGATACAAAACACTGCATGAGTGAACATATAGAACACTACTTAACCATGAATACATAGATCGCACAAAGGCAATCAAACTCAATGAAGTTGAAGATGTAGATAATACTATGATTATGGAGTACGATAACCAAATGCACAAATGACATGTAGTACACTACTAAAATTTACATCACAGTGCTCTACATAAGTATTAGAATCTCACAAAATATGATCCACTAAAATAATCCCCCTATAGGAGAGATAAAAAAAGGTCTACATGACCCCCCAAAAAGAATTTATGAAGTATGTTAGGCTCCACTAAGGTTCCTCCATTGCTCCATTGAAACCAAGGAAGCATTATCATAACACTGGGATAATTCCCCCCTTAATGTTGATGAGGAAGATGTATACGCAGACTAACTAAAATCCACCAAAGTGTGCACAAGAATTTAGACCCAACATCAGTGTTGGAGTATGATACCACTGAGAGGGGAGTTGAATCAATGGTATGAAAAATTTCAAACACCCTTGAATTAATATTTTAAGACTTTTCCCTTATAAAATGCAAGATCAAAATAGTTCAACTATCAAGTGCAACATCATGTATGTAAAGCTTTCAAACTTGACTCATCGCAAAGAGTATACATAGATCTTCAATTTAACTTGATAAATTTGCACCAATCTATGCTCATGTTATTTCAAAGATACAAGCATTCATTTATTGAATGTAACATCATAACAATTAAATGTGAAATACTTAAGAAAACTTAAAGTTAATCAGAAGAAAGCAATCACACCATAACATAGTTGTTTTTCATGAGTGGAAAACCCTCATAGGGATGAAAAACCACTTGATAAAATGCCTCATTGGCTTAATCAAAATGCCTCGCTGGCTACAAAATGCCTCACTGGAAACACAAGCCTCATTGGAAAAACAATTGCCTCACTAGAAAAGAAATAATTCTCATCAAATGATAATGTAAATAATAGGATAGAGTATAATCTATGTTTCTTTATAAAGCATTTTTTTTGTCTCAACTACACAGGAGACACAAGAATCTAAAAGTATAAACCAACTACAATCTACACCTTAAGTGCCTTCAATTCCCATTACAAAAATTCTTATCAATGCTTTCAATATAAGATAGAAAATGACAAAACTTAACAAAGAATAGGATCCATATATGCACTATCACACAGCATGGTCAAGTGATTTCATCTTTTTGATCGACCAACCAAACACCATTTTCTAAAATCATTTTATATACAAAATCATCGCTCATAACTAAATGTATCATCGAATGGAGATAACTACCATAAAGATACCTATCACCAACAATCAAGTCCATACACTTCAATCTTTGCATAGTCAACTAGTGAAGCTGAAAACACAAATCCACTACTTGAAACCAGAGTTTGTCAGCCGCCATACCACCAGCATCATCACTTCACCACCGACACTATGATTTTTTCAAACCCTAACCTCTCTGCCTCATGCCCTAGTGACACTATGTGCAATGATAAACATTAACATGTGCCCTCACAAATGAGTTCAATAACCTTCCCTATCAATAATAATTGAAATATTAAAATATGTGCAATAAACTGCCTGATCAAATGATCTCCAAAATCAAACATAATAATATGTATTCCCATGACAAAAACACTTTATTATTTCCTAAGACAAATGCAATGATACCTTCAAACACCAAGACCATGTGTTGGTCAAAAAACTTCAAGTGCAAAACAAGTCTAATGCCCAAGTGTCGGTCTAGTAAAATATATGCTAAGAGAGGACCAACCACCACATGAATATAATAAACACCATCATGCCTTGTATCCATATAATGGTACAAATGTGCTGAGTGATAACCCAAGTTATTATATAAGACCGATATGTTGATCAATGATATCAAATTGATAAGTGTAATCCCAAGACCAAAATTGAAAACCAATGTATGGTCTAACTCCTTTTAAACTACCTTATCATCAATGAAAACATGACTAAGTTCCCTTTTCACATAATATGCCTTGAGTCTTCAAATGCAGTAAATGTCAAGGCAAATCCCATGACATAATGTTGTCTCACAGTCCCTGAAAGAATGAAACCTTAATACCAAAACCAACATAGATGTTATTCACCAAGTGCCAAAACACTAATGAATATATGCATCAATGTGCACCAAAATACTATAAGTACATATAGTATATCTGACTCAATGGATTTACCAAAGCTCATGCAAAGCCGACCAAACCAAGTTCTCATATCTGAATGTATGCCATCTCATTATATCAACACCAAACAGATTGCACTAAACCTTCAATGAATGCCAAACATGTATATATATATATATATACCAAAGTGCATCACCATGTCATTGTTATGTTAGTACAAGCAATGTTTCTCCAAACATCAAGGCTTCCACTATTCATGCAAATGTTTCAAAAAAAGTTCAACACTGTTACTGAAAATAAGGAATCAAGGCATAAGTAGATATAAGATTAAGACTGTCTTGTCATGATATTACCATATGTATAATCCATAGTAGCAAAGCATGTATCTTGACTCTATTGTCAAGCTGTCAAAAACAATAAACTCAGCATGTATCATGAAACCAAACTGTAGTGTCAAGGTAAAAACCTACAACATTACAAAAGCAACCAAATGCCAAAGAACCAAAGAGTCATGATAGGAATTAAAGTAATCAAACCCTACATTTCCAAATACCAAGATGCACTTCTCATGAAGTCCTGCCACCTGCAAACTCCATATAGACTGCAACATACTGTCATAAACAGAGCAATCATCATGAAGAGATAACATTGATATCAAGCAACAAAAAAATAGGTATGGAGAACCAATGACCAAATGGATGCAAAGATGAAAAGTTAAAAACCAATGCTCCCCCTAAATCCAAATTCCTAATAAGTTCAGTGAATAGATGAAAAGGGAAGAACTCCTAAAGCATAAGCATGACTTTAATGAACATAAACCAATTCCTCCAACTGCAACCTACTCTCCCACTGTCCTGTCTGCCTCCAACCATCCACACAAAGTAACTGTACTCTTTATAACTAGCCATATCATGATCACTTATTTGTCCACCCTTGATCATGCCTATAGTTTTTTGTTGAAACTCTCTGTATGAACTATACCTTAATGCATCCACTATCCTCTATATTGTAATAACAATTCATATACTCCCCCTGTATTGTGGCAATAAAACTAATTGATCTCATAATCTTATCACTATCTATCCCTAAAAAAATTATCACCATGCATTGTGGTGTATGTCTTCTTCACGTCACTTAGGTGACACTAGTAATGCTTGCAACATTTGATAACATGACATATGTGCCTAATACAAACCTAACTGATCTGATCACATAAGTTCTGCTACATAACATTGGAATCTTTTGCTCATCATAATGTCATCTCCTGAAGTTCATCAACATAAGACAAGATATCAATTCAATATTTCAATTCCATTATTTTTTTCAAAACATGTTCCTTTTCACCAAGTGTGAATCTTGACAAAAACACACTTTATTGTCTTTTTCGAGTATAGAGCATCACCACTGTCAAACTGGTATGGGATGTAGAATTTTATTAGTCATATTATATCATGAAGACAGTGACACCTATCCCAACTTCATAACCTGGAGCAAGAAAATTGTAAAGCAGGAAGGTTCTAGCATCATCAAGTACCTTGATCATGAGCCAAGTGAACAACCTGTGAACTCTTCAAAGTATGACCATCAAGATATGAACCCTTCAAACTGATTTGAAGTAACATTAAACAACACATCTCTTGTCATTTTCAAACACACTAATAATTGCATTCATGTCAACCAAATAATAACATATTTTGAAAATTTGTGATGAATGCAAAACATCAAAACTTGTTGTACTGTCATCATACTTGTAAGATCATTGTACTACACAGGATTTTAGTGCAGTAGTATCACTGTCAAAATGTATAATATGGAAAGCAACATAAAATGTTGTCACAAATACATAGATATTAGTCTTCATTATTCTTTTTCAAGCATGAAGTCACTCTCAAGAGCCATAATTCAATTTCTCTTAATAGTCATCATATGATACTTCATCCCATCACACTGTCCAATATGAAAGTATGATCTCGTTCTCCAAGATGGTTATCTCCAAAATAGTCTAATCATAAAAAATAAAAAAAAATGTTCAACATGAGCAAGATAAATACACAACAATGACACACTGTCCACCATAGTCACAATTGATTGCAAAATGGATAACCAAATAGATTAATGTAATCAATTGCACACATCAACATATTCTCACTATGACACCATCAAATATCACTGTCCTATTACACTTATCTGAGATCACTAACATATATGTCGGGACACTGCGACATTCAACTCCTTCAAGAAGTTCAAAACATTAATTGCCAATAGTGCACTGATGAAAGCATATTAATACATATCACTACTACACTTTCTATGTATTAAAGCTCATGTTGTACTGCTACCACTATTGATAGGCAAACATGATTTGTACCTTGTCACAATATGACACATCATTACACCAAAATTAGAACCTATCTCAAGACTCCAATTTAGAGAGAAGACAATTTTTTTTTTTTATCACACTATTAATATCCTCACACCTCAAAATGAACTAATCCAATATACTGTCTTTATGCATTGTTATGGATTGTCATGTTGCTAACAATATATATATATATAATCAATACATTATGCTCTACTAATCAAATCATTCCAAATCATCCAAGTTGTGACTTAGACCATTCATGGACTTCTTTAAGGGGTTGAAAGATAGAACTCTAATATGCTCCCCCTTACCTCATGCTAATTTTTATGCACTTGGAAATTCCTTTTGTGCATAAAGCATAGGCATAGGTTCTTTCTATTTTTGTTCAAGTTTCCTTCTCCAAACTTTCATAGGTTGTTTCCTCTCTTGTTTTTCCTTGTCTCCAAGAGCTAATAACCTTGTATTCTTCTTAGGAGAGGGATTATTTCTCTTGTCCTGTTGCACAAACTTGGTACTACAATGCCTTGCAAAATGACCAGGATTATTGCATCTAAAACATATAACATTGTAACTTAGAGCAAAATAACTATAGCTTTTCCTTGGACACAAAACAAGACTTATGTTATTGTGCCTTATATAATCATATCTTTCAAGTGCTCTACAATCTTTCTCTAAGTGACCAACTTTGTTACAACTGTAACATATAATATTGTAACTTTGTTTTGACAATTTACAAGAACTTTTGTTCCATTCATAATCACTTCTAGCATGAGCTCTACAATCTCTAGCTCTATAACCAAAAATATGACATGAAAAACAATAACCATGGAACTGTGAGTAATTGTACCTTAATGTTTGCTTTGGCCTAGTAGGTGAGGATCTTGAGGATCTACTTGTCCTTCTATCTTCATCAACACATTTATCTTTTATTTGATCTTCAAGAGCAACAACATGATGACCCAAATCTATCTTCTTCCTAGGTGAATTTATGACTTTAGAACATTGTCCTTCTTCATAACCTAGGCGAGTTTTGTCCTTATGATTTTTCTATTTTCCTAAAAGATCAACAAGCTTATCACTATTGTCTACCTTTTTTTCTTAAGGAAACTATTTATGCCTCTAAGGTGCAGCATTCTTTTTATTTTGTTTCAAGTTGCATTTTGGTGACCTCTAAAACTCTTTTATTTTCTACAAGTTGAAGTTTTAAATCAGCAACTTGTTTTTCAGTATAATCAACCAAGTTCTCTAAATCTTTTTTAGACTGATTTTTTTGTATGACAACCTCCTTTTTAATTTTCTTTATCTCACCTAAAGCACATCTTAGTTCACCTTCAATATCAACCTCACACTGTTGTTCAGAGTCATCTTCACCCACAAAGAGGTCTCCTTCTTCATCATCAACCTCAACAAAAAAATCATTCTCTTTATCACACTTTCCCATAGTACTCCACTACCAGGAACCCCTTAAGTTGGTTAGACTTATGCAAGGGTATGACTCTGATACCACTTCTTGGAGTACGATACCACTGAAGGGGGGGTGAATTAGTGGTATGAAAAATTTCAAACACCCTTGAATTAATCTTTTAAGACTTTTCCCTTATAAAATGCAAGATCAGAACAATTCAACTATCAAGTATAGCATCATGTATGTAAAGCTTTCAAACTTGACTCATCACAAAGAGTAAACATAGATCTTCAATTTGACTTGATCAATTTGCATAAATCTATGCTCATGTTATTTCAATGATACAAAAATTCATTTATGGAATGTAACATCATAACAATTAAATGTGAAATACTTGAGCAAAACTCAAAGATAATCAAAAGAAAACAATCACACCATAACATAGTTGTTTTTCATGACTGGAAAACCCTCATATAGATGAAAAAACACTTGATTAAATTCCTCACTAGCTTAATCAAAATGCCTCACTGGCTACAAAATGCCTCACTGGCAACACAAGCCTCACTAGCTACAAAATGCCTCACTAGCAACACAAGCCTCACTACAAAAACAACTGCCTCACTGACAAAGAAACAATTCTCATCAAATGATAATGTAAATAACATGATAGAGTATAATCTCTATTTCTTTATAAAGCATTTCTTGTTTTGTCTCAACTACACAGGAGACACAAGAATTTGAAAGTATAAACCAACTACAATCTGCACCTTAAGTGCCTTCAATGCCCATTACAAAACTTCTTATCAATGCTTTCAATATAAGACAGAAAATGACAAAACTTAACAGAGAATAGGATCCATATATGCACTGTCACATAGCATGGTCAAGTGATTTCATCTTTTTGATCGACCAACCAAACACCATTTTCTAAAAACATTTTATATACAAATGAGTTCAATAACCTTCCTTTCAATAATAAGTGAAATATTAAAGTATGTGCAATAAACTGCCCAATCAAATGATCTCCAAAATCAAACATAATAATATGTATTCCCGTGACAAAAACACTTTATTATTTCCTAAGACAAATGCAATGATACCTTCGAACACCAAGACCATGTGTTGGTCAAAAAACTTCAAGTGCAAAACAAGTCTAATGCCCAAGTGTCGGTCTAGTAAAATATATGCTAAGAGAGGACCAACCACCACATGAATATAATAAACACCATCATGCCTTGTATCCATATAATGGTACAAATTTCTTCAATGATAGCCCAAGTCAGTGTATAAGACCAATATGTTGATCAATGATATCAAATTGATAAGTGTAATCCCAAGACCAAAACTGAAAACCAATGTATGGTCTAACTCCTTTTAAACTGCCTTATCATCAATGAAAACATGACTAAGTTTCCTTTTCACATAATATGCCTTGAGTCTTCAAATGCAGTAAATTTCAAGGAAAATCCCATTACATAATGTTGTCTCATAGTCCCTGAAAGAATGAAACCTTAATACCAAAACCAACATAGATGCTAGTGACCAAGTGCCAAAACACTAATGCATAGATGTATCAATGTGCACCAAAATACTATAAGTACATATATTATATCTGACTCAATGGATTTACCAAAGCTCATGCAAAGCCAACCAAACTAAGCTATCTCATATATGAATGTATGCCATCTCATTATATCAACACCAAACAGATAGCACTAAACCTTCAATGAATGCCAAACATGTATATATATACCAAAGTGCATCACCTATAAATGTGTCAAGTTGAACACACAACCTGACATCAATGCCAAAACCAATGTCAAAGGGGCAACAATCGAGTCCAAAAATATGTATAAGAAAATTGAAATAGGGCATGCATCAAGGCACACATGCATGAGGTGATAATCACAAGGATCCATTATTGTGATGGAAAATCAAGGCACTACACAACCCACCATTACACTTTATAATTTAGTATGATTAAAAAAGTCCCTCCCTAAGGAACACACATTTGGTTGTTGTGGAAATTTATATGAGTGCATTTATAGACATTTATTGTTTTGAGTTCTTACAATTTTATGTTATGAGTTGGACAATGAAGACATATATTAATTATGCCTTTATAACCTCAAAAAAATGACAAAAATATAAAATAAAATACCCCCATTATTAAAAGAATAACCCCCCTTGAAATGATATAATGATGACACTTTATTTTAGTACATTACAAATTCCACAAAGTGGATTTGATGTAAAAACCCTCAAAAGAGATATACTCAAAATTTAAAATTTTGAAACACAATTGTGAAAAACTAACATCACCATTGTGCAGAGCTCAAAAAATTATGCAAGTTAAAAGAAATGAGACCCAAAAAGGAGACCATATGAGCCCAAATGTGTTGCAAGTATGAAGGTGTTGTCATTGATGTCAACATGATGCCAACTGGTTGGTGTTGTTATTGATGTCAACTATGTGTTTATTACGAGATGAAGATGTTGAGGATATCAAGAAAATTGTGAAAAAGAGGAAAATAGGTTGTTGCAGGTTGTGCATGTATGGTTGAGATATTGAGGAAGTGTTGTGAGTACATGGAGCTATCTTTATGTTGTAGTGTTTGGAGATGTATTGGAATGAAGTAATGTGCTGAGATGATGTCTTTGGTACTTGGGTTCTTAGTGCTTTTGAGAAAATTTGATAAATATAGAAAACAATGTTGTGTGAGTGTTCAGAACATGCTCTGAGATGTGCTCCATGTTTCTTCTATGTTGATGCTATTCTTGTTCAGATCTAATATGTTATTCAAAGTTGTTAGTAGTTGCAATGTCCAGAATTTTAGTTTTTGGATCGTTGTACAGAGTGAGATATTTTCACCAGTGTGTGAACCAGTTTTTCAATGGTGTTTTTTGTGGTCTGGGAGAAATGTATTTGCTTTGCATTTCTCTGCATCTTTGTTTTAGGTTGTGCAGATCCGGGAAGTTGCTTATAATGTTTGTATCTTTCAAAATTTAAGGTTTCACTTGATTTGGTACACTACAGTGTGTGTTTCATGTGTCAGAGTGTGTATAGGGTTAACTGGATGTTCTGGTTTGAAGCATTTCTGTGATGCGAGTCTAGATGAAATCTTTGTTGGATCTCAGGTGGTTCCTGGTTATTCTAGATTGTGTTCAAGTGATTTTTTTTGTCTAGAAGTTTCAAATTGATTTAAGGAAGTGTGTACTTAATGTTGTATGGTGTTTAGCACGGGTATTGGCCTACTTGGTGTTAACATTACATATGAATTTTATGAAAGCATGTTGAGGTGTGAGGATTTATTTGGGTCCTTATTAAGAATTTATATCGGTCGCCTTCATTCATATACACCGTAGGAATGTTTAGGTGCTGACCTAATTTTAAATTTTAAATGTAACAAATAGTTGCCAACCTTGGAGAAGGTTTTTAAGGTCGAGGATGATATAAATTAAGAGTGGTGTTGTTGTGATATGTAAGAGAGAGGCAAGATAGATGTGAGATAGGTGCGAGTGATGAATGTGATGCAAATTACAAAAATATAGATGTGAACTTGAGCAGAGCAATACGAACTTCAAAGTGTTGGATTCCTGAATGCAGTGAGCTAAAGGTGTCTGAAATCTTTCATGCAAGGCTGTGAAAGTGTTGGAGCATTTGTGGTGGATTACTTGTTGCATTGAGAATTTATTCTCTATGTAACATTTCTCTTCTATCTTCTTTGTTTCTTTCTGTGGTAGTGAGCCCTGGCTATGAGCCTTTTTGGACAGTGTGCCCTATTCTAGCAGTGAGCCCTTGTACCAGTTTTGCAATTACTTATATTATGAGCTAATCCTCACCATAGTTTTTCCCTCATTGGGTTTTCCACGTAAATCTAGTGTTCTCTTGTGTATGGTGTTGTTATTTTAGTTTTTGTTATTTGCATTTCATGATTAATCACTTTAACAGAATAAGGGTTTAATGAATGCTTGTGGATCTGATTATTGTTGAGGGTTTTTGATGTTTTAATTTGCTACATCTTATTCACCCCCCTCTCATTTTTCTTGTTCATTCAACAAAATGATCCCTCTAAAGTTCCATAAACAAGAACTGTGCAGGGTGTCCTTTGAGAATCTGAACTTTTAAAACAATTTGTACATCATAATATAAAAAAATTGCACCACTAGATAGAGGATGAAAAAATACATAGAATGAAAAAAAAATCACTCAAAATACATTTGTATGCTTAAGAATAAGGCTCCTAAAGTAGAGCCAAAAATCAAAACAAGCCAATGGTGAAGGGGAAAACTTGGGGTTGAAAATTGATGATGTTATGATGATGTCAATAATGGAATATTCCTCATGGCTGGAATATTCTAAAACCACTTTTTATTTTCCCAAAACTACTCGAAAAGTTGAAAACCACCATCTGAAAGCTAGAAAACCACCCAAAAGTGGTGCAGGTGATTTTGATTGTGTAGTGATGACATCAACAAGGTATTGTGTAGGTTGACTACTAATATCATCCTTGCACATGCCTATACTTTTATACACAAAAGAATAAAATAATAAATAAATAAATTGTTGTACGGAGGATGAGATAGTTACACATATTTCGATACAAATGCACAAGAATTGAGGCATGGAGGTCAAGGCAGCTTGTTGATACAATATAGTACTGTGATTGTAAAATCATATGGATTTCTATATAGCTATCCATGGATGGGACTCCAAAATTTGTTTGTTGCTAAAAATACAAGTGTCATATATGAAAATTCATCTCTCAACCCTTCTGAGCACAATTGTGGTATCCTTTTTGCTCCAAGAGGCACTACTAAAAATATAATGTCCACAACCATCATAAATTCAAGAGAGAAATGGATTGGAGTTGCAAGCTTGCTTTGATACCATTTTGGAGCAGCCAAGATCTTGTCACAAACTCAAAAAAATTTACAAAATAAATATGCAAAATGAGAAAATATGATATAATGTGTTTTTAAAATGTACAAATGAGACTTGCTTATAAAGGTAAGGATGAAGAGGTGAGAAGGTAGGAATTAAACTCTGACTACCCCTCCAAGTATGAAACAAGTGTAGGATCCTATAGACAAGTGTTGAGACACTTGGTGAGTCTACATGAGGTGAGATAAAATTATAGATAACCTCTAAGTGAGTTTTTAAGTGTAGTGTGAATATGACTCTATTAAGTAGGATAAAAGCTAGCTTGTTTGATAATGCCTCTTTTCACACTAACAAAAATGTCAATGAACTATTTAAAAAAATGGTAAAATACTAATTCAATTATCTAACTATGAATGTTCACTCTCGAATATAATACATATGAATCTCTACGTGCTTGGTCCACAAGTGTTGGAGTAGAGTCCTACATATTTGGATGGTGCTCTTGTTGTCATAATAGATGATCATGGATTATCCTAAATAAAATGCTAAACTCAATGAGAATGACTTGAAGCCAAAGATTCTTAATAGAAATGTTAACGACGCCCCTATAATCTACATCTATGGATGATAAAGCAATGCTATTTTTCTTTTTTCTAAAACAATTGATAGGACCAAAGCATAGTGAGAAACTATAACCTAAAGTGGATTTATGATTTTGAGTATCATCAGACCAATTGGAATTTGTGTATTCAACCAATTCAACCTATATGTACCATATTTGTAGTGAATCCCATATCCGAGGTTACCTTGAACATAGTGAAGGATCCTCTTTCTTTCCAAAGTAACTCATGATACTCTTGTATAAATCTCAAAACCATGCCTACTACATATAAAATGTCAGGCCTAGTATAAGTCAAATAGATGAGACTTCCAATGAGTTTCCAATTCAAGGTAGCATCAACCAATAATGTAGTAAATTCAACCTCAAGATTAGCTCCAAATAGAAAGGGAGTTAAATATGGATTATAATCATCCATGTGAAATCAAGCAAGAAAATAAAGAGTGCACTTGGGTTGTGCAAGAGTGATCCCTAATTCAGATTATGAAATATCAATATTAAGGAAGTAATACAATAAAACCAAGCCTATCATTTCAAATCTATCCTATAGAGTTGAATTCATTGCTACAATAATAGATGAAGGGTTCTCAATGATCAAAATATCATCAACATAAATTAATAATACTAATAATGAATCATCCCACTACAAGAGATAGACATTAGGATTTGAATGGCACTATGTGAAACCTGAAGCTAGGAGGAAGGAAACCCTTTAAGCATACCAAGTTTGAGGGGCTTGTTGAGACCATAGAGGGATTTCCTAATTCTAAAAAATAAGAATGATTCCTAAAAATATTGGTGGCTACTCCATGTAGATATCCTCCTCAAGGTTTCCATGAAGAAATACACTCTTCACATCCATCTAGTGCATATCCCAACCATGTGTTGTAGTAATAGAAAGTGTGATTCGAATAGAAGTCATCTTGGCCACGAGTAAAAATGTCTTAGTTTAGTTAATTCTAGTAACTTGTTAAAACCATTGGCAACCAAATATTCCTTATACTTATCAACCAACACATTTGCAAAAAAATGGTTGTTATATCCACCCACAACAAACCACCTTTCTTCCCTTAGGAAGTGGTGTCAAGTCCCAAATTTGATTTCTCATTAAGGAATTGTATTCCTCATGCATAACACTATCCCACTCAAATATTCTTGATGTCTCTCTAAATGTCTATGGATCAAAGGATTTGGAAAAGTAAGCATGTGCCTTACTTTGATAGTCTGACCATGTACATTTTCCATCTAATGGATTCCCTACCCAAGTACTTGCACTCTCAAATATCTATCTAGCCCAAAGAGGGCAAGAAGTGGGTGATTTAGGTGCTATAACATTGTCCTCCAAAGAATGTGTAGAAGTAGATGAAGACGACTCCCCATCACTATCCTCACTATTAGAACTAGAAGAAGAAGAAGAATCTACCTCAAGAATCTACTAGGGATGGTCTAAGTCATCAAAAGAATAATCAAAACCAAGTGATTCCATATTAGAAGGAGAAATATCAAGTGTAGAGTTGGTGGGAATCTATTAAAAATTAACACTCCTCTTAATGAACATCTATTGTGTGGTAGGGTGGAGTAGGTGAAAACCTTTCACACCATTTTGATAGCCTACAAATATGTAGCGTTTGGGTTGTGGTTTCATTTCCTTGCAATTCTATGTTGCTATATGTGTCATTTTAGGAGAATTGAAGACCCTAAAGTTCCCAATTGATTATTTCCTTCCTATCCAAGCTTCAAATGGAGTGATTAATTTCAAGGATTTGTGAGGGACCTTATTTTGAATGTAACAAGCATAGCTGATTGCTTCTACCCAATATTATGGTGTAAGGCCCTTGGATGGTATCATTCAATTAGCCATCTCTTTTAAGGATTTATTCTTTCACTCTACAACACCATTCTATTACAAAGTATAAGGAACCATTTGTTACAAGTTTATCCCATCTGATGTACAAAAATGCACCCAAACCTATTATTGGCATACTCACCCCCATTATCTATCTAAAGACTTTTGATGAATTTTCTTGACTATTTTTCAACAAGAGCCTTGAAGTATTGAAAATTGTTGAAGACTTCAATTTTTTTCCAAAGGAAGTAGACCCATGTGTACCTAGAGAAGTCATCTATGAAAGTGAGAACATATCTAGCCTTAGTAAAAGATGGATGGGGAAATGCCCTTGATACATCATTGTGAACAAGCTCCAAAACCTATGTATCTCTCCATTCTTTTCCTTCATCAAATTTTTATCTTCAAGATGCTTCCCAAGTGTATGACCCTCATAAAAACCCTCAGAGAATCTAACTCTAGGCAACCCTGTGATCATATCCTAATATATAAGCTACTCATGGTAGTGGTAGTTAAGGTGACCAAACCGCTCATTCCATAATTTTCTCTCCATCTAAATGAGTAAGCAATATTGTGGGAGAAATATCAGGTACAAAATGTGAGAAGGTGTATAACCTAGCTTGGTGATCTTCTCTTCCCAATGCTAACAAATTGTTGCTATGCAACTATATAACCTCAACTGAGTCTAGAGAAAAATGAAATGTCATGCCCTTCCCTATGTGGGTAATTTGATACATTGATAGGAGATTAGCTGAAAGTGATGGTACACTTAGAAAATTTGTGAATGTTCCACCTTCAACTTCAAGAGACCCTCTCCTCACAACTACTATCAAAGTTTTATTACCCAAAGTGATAAAAGCCATTCTTTTAGGCTCTAAGGAAGAGAACCAAACCTGTGAAGAACCCATGTGATGTGAGATACCTAAGTTAATGATCCAAGATAAAGATGATGACGGTGATGTAGTGACATCTAGAGCCTTTCCCTTATATTTATCTTTTCCTTTTTCCTTTGACTTAGTATATTCTTGAGTAGCAACTGATGAGGATGGTTTGATGGATTTAGGGACCCCTATATTCTTTTTCTCAAGAAGATGTGAAAGGTGGTCAATATGTTTCTTCATACATTTGTGCTTATCACACCCAAGTTTCATGCAATAGGAACACTTAGCTTTTTCTTTCTTAGGTTTCCCTTGACTAGAAGAAGTTTTAGTGTTAGTTTTAGAGTATTTTTTTCTATTCATTCTTAGTCTCTCTATCCTTTTGATTATTATGTTTCTTCCCCTTTCTTTTTGAATCCTATTGTTTCCCATTCCCAATGTTGAATGAGATTTTTTGGTTTGGAAGATTTCAATGTACCCATTTATATTAGTCTATCCTACTCCCTACTCAAGTTGACGATAAATTTATCTAAGAAAGACATCATCCATGTCATCACAAGGGCTTTTTGTTGGAGTAGATGGTAGATACACACATGGAGAAGTTAGGACCTAGTTTGGAGAGTATAGAAAGAACTAAGTGATCCTCTTTTTTCTCTATTCCACATTTTTTAACTACAACCTAGTTGATTTAAACTTAGTGAAGAAGTTGTGTAGGATGTGAAGGAACTAAGCCTCAAACTCATGATCTCATTCTCTAAATCACGACCTTTCATTTCATCTACCTTCCTAAGAAGTTTTTCTAAGACAATTCAAAATTCATTGGGTATATTTAATGATTCTACATGAAAGAGAAGTTGAGGAGATACATTCAAGAAACAAAATACAAAGGCTTGATCATACTTGTTAAACCATTTTTCTTTTACTTCCTCAATAGCAGGTTATTTTTCAATACTTGATGTTACCCTATACAACCCTTTATTCTTTAGCACAAGCTGAACTTTGAGTTTCCAACTGTCATAGTTAAATGGTGTTAATGGCATGATAGCTTGATTTGAACCCATGATTTAGAAATTGAAAATATTACATAAATGAAAATGCAAAAATGAAGAACCAAAAGGAAAGCAGGAAGTGCACAAACGACACAACACCCCCTTGATTTAGTATTGGATCCCCCCATATTTTGAAACTTTATATTTTTAGTGTACATGCTTGTCCAATTGGAATAAAAAATAACACTATATAATATTAGTGCAAAATTTTTTCCAATGGGTTGGGCTCAAAAAAATAACCACTTATAAAAATGACTCTTAATTACGAGTAGCTAGTCAAAAGATTATAATTTCAATTTCCCCTACTTTCCTATTTAATTTCAAAAATCATAAGATTCAAGCCTCCTTTGTTTAGTTGTGACCACACAATATGATCAAGGGGATAAGCTCTTGGGTGGCATTTGATGACTATATTAACTGGTGCCCGCACAATAAGCACCAAAATGAGATTTCTAGAATATGAAAAAAAAAATTGCTATCATGCAAACAAATAATGTTTCTCAATATAAACCATGTAATTTTACTATCTACCATCATTCAAACCAAAACATGCTCTGATACCATGCCAAAAGAAATATCTTTTGGCAAAATACCATCACTTGTTGGGCTACAAGAGTTGAACAATCACATGCATTGTAAGTTTATAAAAATGAAAGTATACAAAATAAAGAATGAGAAGAGATGAATGCGATAGTTGGATTAATTGATGAATTAACTCACAATATGAAGTACACATATAGGCCAATAGTCATCTAAATTTAGTAGAGTCAAAATAGGCAATGCCCACTTAATTAAGAGCAGTTAAAAATAATGTGACAAAAAATAACATGAGACTAAGGATGGACTCCTTCTCAACTAGTACTCCTAAGCAAGCTTAACTCCAATGTGTAATTATCCATGTACATGTAAATTGCAAGATAAAATATACACTAACAAAAATGGTATGAATAATAATATTATTTGAATATTAAATGATACATCCAACATAATAGAAAAATGTAGTGGTATTAAGACCTGTAAGACTAGCCAATAAAATATTTTCCTTTAAAATCAAATATATATAATATTCTGAAATCCAATCTAATATTAAATACAAAATTTTCAAATTCATAGAAATCTACAAACTCCAAATTAGAATTGGAAAATACTGCACACTTACAACTCATTGGTAATCCCTAGATGGAATTACTTATATGAATTTAATTTTTTTCATCATTGAATTTATTTGTCAAGAATAGTTTTCATCCTTGGTGAGAAAAATAAGCATTCATTCCATCTATAAAATAAAGTTTTTATTTTATAAATTGGTAAGCTTCTTTTATGCTCAACTCTTTCTTATGTAGACATTTGAAGGAATTATAATTAAATATTATACATTTTTCCCTTTCCCACTAAAACTTTATTTCTAAAAGTGTCTAGAAAGTCCTTTTGATTAAACATTACTTTTAGATCTCAACCTTAATGACACTTTAATAATCTTTAAAAAAAAAAACTTTCTAATAATAAAATAAAAGTTGTATTTTTATAAATACAACATAGTCATTTGAATAACTTAAATTAAATTATTAATAATTTCATTGACTTTATTTAGAGTTGATTAAACTATCGATGTTAGGGGAGAGTTGACTTGATGATAAATTCATGTGGCTCTATAGCTTGGCTTAGCACAAGGGCTAGTATTGCCCTTTTCTTATAATGACATGAACATGAATGAAATATACATATAAAATTATAAACTTTTATAAAATACCCACATAGGGTAATAACTTTAGCGTCACAATCAATATTTTTATAGTATGAGACTTTTGGGTGAAAATTATGCAACTCACCATGTATTTCTATCTACACAATTTTCACACCCAAATGAGATTTTATTGCATATTACATAAACTAGATGTAATAATTATGGAAGGGGATGTTATACACTATGCAATGAGATATTTATGATTTATAACTACTCTTCCTAATTGTACAACAAAATAATTAATGTGAAAACCAACATCTAAAATTTGACCTTATTACTTTCTTAGGTTTGCATCGATCATTCCAAAAATTGAAACATGAACTAAAACCATCAATACAATCAAAAGTATTTATAAAATCCAAAAGTTGATTTAACTATCAATTTCAATGGAGAGCCAACATGATAAGTCTTTGTGGATCTATATTTGGCCCTTGGAGAGACTACACTATATTCAATCTCATAAGATAAATTCAAGTTCCAAGTTATCATCATCATTGCAATGTCATTACACGAAAAACAACGATAACTTGAAACTTGGAATATAAATTTAGTAATTTTGATAAAAGTAGTAATGACATTGTAATGATGATGATAACTTGGAACTTGAACAAAAATGTAAAATGAGATGATATATCTTAGTGTGAAAATAGGGTTCTAGAACTTGTTGACAAGAGGTTCATGCAATTGAAAAAATTGATGCAAAATACTAGAAAGGCATCGGTGAGAGTAATTTTGAGACACCATGTTAGCAACGAGTGGTTTTTTTAGACTAATCCATGATGGTGTGTGATAATGAGTGACCCTATATAATGAATAATGATCTAGTAGTGATGTTCTTTTATATATGACTTGGACACATAATTTCAAAACATAACAACCAATTGAAACTAAATTGGCTTGGCCTTGGTATAAGCTTTAGATTTTAAAAATTTTGAATCAAATTTTTTTAAATTAGGTAAATTATGTTTGTAAAAATCAGTTGAAAATTTTAGATTACTCAAACACAAAATTAATGAAAATAATATTTTTTTCACCCATAAACGTCTTTGATAAATAAATTAAAAGAAATTAGGTAACGTAAGATTATGAATCTCCTATTCGAATGCCAAAGTAAATGTTTTCCTCGCTAATCCGCCTCTTGGCTAATCCAAATTATTTTAAATAATGTATGACAGTATTAAATTTGAAATGGATTTTACTCCTGTGGTTGAGTGGCCGAGGACTCCCACACTCGTTGCAACAGGACCTGCATCAATATGGCCTTCAATACTGCAGTAAGATACACACTACTCAAAACAAATATATCTGTATCTTATCGGACTCTTAGAATTTGTTGCCATAGTAAAGTTTTAATCCTTGTTATGCTTTTGAATTAAATTTTAACAGGTGAGAATGGACATGGTTGGAGTGCCAAGCATGACACTGAGACGTCCTCACTTCATTGGTGTCTCCGTTCCTCAAAGTAACGATCCCTGGAATTCCTCTTAAATCTCAATATTAATTTTGTATATCAAAGAAACAAGACCTTTATTGCTTGAATTGGGATCTTAACAAAATACCCATTACCACACAAAGCAATGTATGTACGTCTTTGCCTGTTTAAGATTCTGCATCAAGTTTTCGTTAATGATGTTGATGCATACTTAAGTGGCAATATAGTTGACATGTATTTGCTTGTCTGACAACAGAGCATTAGGCCTATTTCATCCTCCTGTGCTCTTACCTACAAATTACTATCAATTAGGCATCAATCTTACAATATAAATGTGAAAAACCGATCCCTGTAGAGCTATCGAGCATTTTTCTGAGGTGAACCTGAAAATTTAAATTTTTTCTGCATTTACAAGCCCAATTCAAGGAAATACCCAGTTGTGTGAAAAAGGAAAGAGAGGAACCGCAGTCACTAAATTTAGTTTTTCATGCACATAGATAAGACAGAATGCTTGAGCAATAGGTTAGACAGACTGGCAGCCAATCTAGCTGGTGTTAGGATGGTACAGGAACAGGCAACAGGTTTAACAGGCACACAACCTATCTAGCCCATGTTAGGAGAGGAAAGGACGGGCAAGGAAGAAGTTATACAGACCCACTGCCAATCTAGTTAAATAGTGTCTTAATTGTGTAATATCAATCCCATTAGCAAAACCTTCATGGTATGTATGGCATTTTACACTCTGTAGGAACATCTCTTATCAGCAATGTTGGATAGAGTAGATGGGCATTTTTAGTCATAGGAACAATTTCAAGGCATAGACGTAGATGCATTCTTGTTAGCTTTACATAGGCTGGGATGATTCCTTCTGCAATTTTTGTAACATTTGAGTCTCTGAGATTGCCCAGCCCCTTGCCACCTTTGTGTATCTTGTGTGGATTATTTGTCCACGCCTTAGCTTTGAAGTTGGGCTCCCTAATAATTCTACAGTAGTGTTTGAGCCTTGACCTTCACCAGATCAAAAGCAAAATCATTAAATACGATATCCTGTCTGCTGCATCATTTTATAGATACATCAAAATATCATTTCCTCTTCATATGATGCAGGAGCATCCTAGGGGTTGAGTAAGCTTGCATCACCCAAAAATATTTTCTTTAGCATTTATTTGTCTTTTGCAGGATTTATATTTTCTTTAGCATTTATTTGTCTTTTGCAGGATTTTCTTTTTCGCTACAGATGTTTTGATCTTGCCATATATTCATTTTTTGAACATGGTACTTTGACTGTGCACATAAAGCTATAGTCAATCATTATTCATGAAGCCTCCAAATCGTAATCCAAGTATCTTCTGGGCACCTTGGATATGTCCAATTTGTATATTGTAGCTTTATTGTAAGTTGTCATGTGTCCTTATTGTAAAGAGGGAACCTACTTGGGCTGTGCCCCAGTATATTGAATTTCGTGCCTAGTGTAAGGCTACCTATTGAACATTGGTCCTAGGGAGGTTTGAGGTTGAAGTCGCATGAGTCCCAAATCTCACATCTTGCCACACTTAATTAAGAGGATGGCCAATTGCAATGAAGGATAAGAGATGCAATCATTTAGTATTGGTTACATGGTCCCTATTCCATATGCATAGGGCATTGTACCACGTTTTTTCGTTGGCTCTGCCTTACTACATCTTGGTTATCTATAAAAGGTGGTAGATCAATTGAGAAGGAGCGGAAGGAGGGGAAAATGGATTGAAGATTACAAACTAGAAAAGACTAAGAATCTTGGCATGTACTTGTTATCTTTAGTCATTTATCAATTATATTAAATTCATTCTGCTATTCTGTGCCATCTTGTTATTTTTGTTTGGAATTCTTTTCTATAGGATTAAGTTTCTGTTGTGTACTCTTGCATCTTTTGGTATCTATGTTGCATGGATAGATAGTCTTTCATTAGACCCTCCATCTGTTATTGTATCAAGTAATATAAAACTCTAGTTTCTAGGTCGTTGCAGTGTAAGTTGCAACCTCATGGATAGATAGTCTTTCATTAGACTCTCCATCTGTTATCGTATCAAGTAATATAAAACTCTAGTTTCTAGGTCGTTGCAGTGTAAGTTGCAACCTCATAGCAGAAGAATTGTGTGTGTGTCACAATGCAGGTGATCCATAAGAGAAATGGCTCACAGAGGAATCAAAGAGGACAACATGATAATTAACTAGGTGACATGATAAGAGCTATGCAAGCAAGGCTCAACACCCTAGACAATGTGTAGAGGTGAAGAATGGTTGTGGCTGAAGATATTGGTGATGATGAGAGACTGGATTAGGAACCATGCACTAAAGATGCTTCAAGTTTTAATGATAAACTAAGTTCACAGGATAAATTTGCTGTGGCACTGGTGAAGGCAGGAAGTAAGCCAATATTTGATCTCCTGTGTTACTTAAGACATTTGAATCTTGAAGATCTATTGGATTGGATCAATGATCTAGAGAAATACTTTGGGTTTGAGTCTGTTGAAGATCCTAAACAAGTCAAGTATGTTGCCACCTATTTGAAAGAGTATGCTACCTTGCAGTGGGAGTATGTGCAGAAAGACCAAGTTAAGAAGAATGTATTGAAGATTTTATGTGGGATCAGATGTTGATAAAGTTGAAAGGTGTAAAGTGCCTTGCCAAAACTGATCAAAAACTTCTGATTTTCTGCCTTTGTAATTTTGACAAACACTTGGCATGCAAACTGGAATGTGCTGGTAATTGTTTTCTGTTTGGCTTGTTTTGGTTTTGAGTGATGCAAATGATGTTTGAATGCTTATCCAACAATGCTAGATGACTACCAATGAAATAGAAATGATATGCAAGATGTTTTTGTATTTTCCAATGCATATAAATGACTGAAACTCATGCAAATCTACAACTACAGCTGTAAGACATTTTGACAAACAATTTGCTGCCAAATTCCCAACTCCACTATCATGATATTGCAATGAAATCTGACTTGATACAATACTGGTAATGATATGCAAATGATTACAATGCTGCCAAATCAGACCTTAACAAAGATGTGATAACATGCCTTCTTCATTGATTTTTACAAGTGCCATTCTACTTGACTCCAATGACTGTAATTACAATGATATATCACTGTTCTGTGGCAGCGATCAGACTCACAATTTCAATGCAAGATATCACTAGATAAACAAGATTACAATAAAAAATCAGAACCTGGAAATCGCTATATTGGGAAGCCGCCTTTAGTTCCCTTCACATCGAATTCTTCTTGTTCCAATTAGCAGTGCCTTGACTCTTGGATCAGCAGCGACCTTCTTCCAAGCCTGAACAAATTTTTATCTCTCCTTGACATGCAAAATTGAACCAACTCAAGATAGCGCCAGCTCCAGCCAAGGTACCATGATTTTCTTCAATTCCAAAACTGAAATCGATTTCTCCTTGGAAGCTTGAAGTCGACCTCACAAGCTGAAATCAAACTCTTCCAAAACCGCCCAAGGACTGAAATAGAGATGAAGATCAAACCAACAAAATCATCTTTCCTTAATTCACCCAAAATTTGGCCAATGGCCATTAAATTTTTCTCCAATATGGAAGACTGAGGTATCTCCCACTCACTTCCAGCTAGGGTTGATATTGCACAACCGAAACCGGTACCTTAGAGTCTTCAAACCCTCAGGCAATCATGCATTCAAGCTTCACCAATGCTGGTATGAGAATATGCAAACTCAAGATATGTCAAATGGTCTCTAATAAGCTCTTCAAAAAGAATTCACAATCATCTCCAAAAAGCTTTTAGAAAAATAATAATATTTTATTCTTCAAGTGACTTTATAATATAACATTTTACTTTAGTCACTTTATTAAATTAATTAAATATAAAGCTATCTTTATGATATTATTTTATTGAGATGACTTTACAAATAATTAATTTAATATTTATTCCCTTATTTCTCCCTTTAGCCTTTCGGGAATAATAAAAGGCTAAAACGCACTCCAGGAGGCTACTGAGAAGGGGACATTACAAAAGGAAAGTTTTTGTCAACCAACTATACTTTGGAATAGTTCAAGAAGTTTCAAAATTCGCAGGAGAGACTCAAAGAACTATCTATGGAGGAGTATATTGAGGAGTTTTACCACCTGAGCATCCATGTTGGTCATGTTGAAGGTGATACAGAGAAGGTATCTTGATATGTGGATGGTTTGCATGCCACAATCCAAGATGAGATCTGTTTGTTTCCAATTCATTTCATGGAGATGCCTGCCCAATCACACTAATGGCAGAGTAGAAGTCGTCCTGTGAGCAGAAGAAAGTGCAAGAGCAGAAAGAGAAAAAAAGCAATGAACAAGGTTATTTACATAGGGAGATTGCAGAGTTCAATGGTGATGCACAAGTCTCCAAAGAAGACCAGAGGCCATGGAAAAACTTTCAGTAGAATCTGTTTCAGATATCAATAACTAGTCCATAGGGAATTCGAGTGTCCAAATTTCATGTCAGAATAATGACATGCTAAGAAAAGAGAACCCATTGCACAAGATGATGAAGAGTCAGCTAGTAAAGTAGAAATTATAGCTCCAAAAGTTGGGAAGACTTTGATGTTGCACAAAATTTTACTTAAACTTGCTAAGGAAGACAATGAACCATTGTTGAGGAAAAGGATTTTTTGCATTGAGTGTAAATTTGGAGGGAAGTATTGTAAGTTGATCATAGATGGAGGATGCACACATAACTTAGTGTTCATAGAGATGGTAGAGAAATTGGGGTAGAAATTGGTACCGCTTCCTAATGCTTACAGAGTTTCATGGTTGTAAAAAGTTCAATAGATGATTGTGAAGTGGCAACACTTAGCTGCATTCTACAGTGGAGGTTATTTTGATGAAATTTGGTGTGGGCAGACCATGGAAGTACGATATTTTGCCATCCATAATGGAACAAAGAACTCCTTTAACATCTCGAAGGGTGGAAGGAATTTTGAATTGCTTGTAATGTCCCCTTCTAGCTAGACTTGTATTCGTTAGCATGATTAGCCTATCAGTGGCCCTCGTAGGCTAATGTGGCATGTTTAGAGGGTCTTCTCGACAGTAACCTTGTTGGCAGTTGGCTTCTTTTGTGATTCAGTTTACATATGGAGGTGCTCTAATGATTTCTTGATATGTTTCTATTTTTAGAAACCTCATGTTATAAGGTGATGTTATGTTTGCACTTTATGTTATGAATAATTATTTTATTATAAAGTGCAAATGTAAATTATAAAATAATATTATAATATTTCTTCTAGAAGTTGACTTGAGAAAGTTCTAGAAGAAGGTCGACCCTTGGAGAAAAAGAATAAATAACTCATGAGGAGCTGATTGCCATCATCCGACATTTGTTGTTTTCTTGTTGATGAGCATTGTGGAGCTAAGGTTTATGCAGTAGAGTGTCTTTGGGAACGATAACTCCCATAGATAGCATAACTGAGGGAGTGAGATATCTCCTAAAGGGTTGCAGCCATTGGAGAGGTTACTTCAGACTTCTCACTTGAGCAAAATTTGTGGCCAAGGGCCAATTTTGGATGTATTCGATTGGAGCAATATAGAAGTCATTTGTGTGGTTAGAACTCTTCTTATTTTTGATGCATTTGGAGGTGAATTGAGTTGGTGAAGATTCAGATTTTAATTATCAGCAAAATTGAAGTTCAAGTCAGCGTACATAGGGGCCACGATTTTGCAGGAGGAGCACAAATAAAAATTCGATTTCCTTTAAGGAGGGTGGCGCTTGACTCAAGGAAGGAGGACGACCCTTTTGGAGGCAATTTGGAGCACCATAGAGCTTAGAAGAATTTTATATCTGCCATCATATCAGCTACAGGGGCATCTGATCAAGAGGGTCGATTTGGCTTCAAGGAGGCACTTTTTGATGTGTTATTGATTGCTTCATCATCTCCAGCAATAGGCGACTCCATTCCAATCAGGTTCCCTTCATTAATCATTCAATTAGCATTGCATATTTGGAGTAATAGTTTCGGCTATAGGTTGCATCCATCATCGGCAATTAGCATACTTGATGTCTATGTAATTTGCCAAGAGTCTTGGCTGTTTTGAAATCATCATTGTATTGGAAAGACATTGCAATCAAGGAGTAATAAGTAGTTGTTCAAATAATAGTTGTCATTGTGCAATCTAATTACATTGTAATCAGCTTTAGAGTTTGCTTGCCAAGTGTTTGACAAAATGTCTCTTGGCTGTAGATGCACTTTATTTACTTAGTTCTTCATTCAAATGCATTTTAAATTGCAAAGAAGCATTGAAATCTTCAATTAGAAGCTTGCATAGTAGTGGTAGAAGATTGTTTAAGCTTTCAAAATCATTTGGCATTCAATCTTGCATCAAACAACAAACTGAAAACAACATATCAGCAACATTACACATTGCATACAAAGTGTTTGACAAAATTACAAGGCTGCAAATTGGGACAAATTGAGGACAGTTTGAGCAAGCTTCATTACATTGCTACTATTGAAGGGTGAAGAAAAAGCCGTACATAGTAAACTAATGTTCTTGATTGCTACAAAGTTTCTCAGGGAGATTGGAAATTTGCAAGAATGTTATGAGTTGGTAGTTAAGCCTGCACCAATGGAACAAGCTTTGTAGCTCTGAAGAGCCAAAAATTGAAGTGCTACTAATGGAAATTAAAGACATCATGGATATTGGAATACTTGAAGGGTTGCCACTAGTGCATACTATTTCACATTGTATGGATTTGATTCTAGAATCTAGTTTACCAAATAAGGCACTACACAGGATGAGCTTTGACATGAGTGTTGATTTGAATAGACAAGTTTAGGAACTGTTGAAGTTTTGATTAGGTTGAAAGTTTATTCCTTGCATTGTGCTTGCAGTACTTGCTCCAAAGAAGGAAGGTGAATGGAGAATGTGTATAAATTCCCATGCTATAAACAAGACCACCATAATGTACAGGTTCTCATTAACGTATGCATAATCTAATGGATTATTTATTTGGATCATGCTACTTTTCCAAAATTGATCTCAAAAGTAGTTACTATCAAATTAGGATCCATGAGGCAAATGAATGGAAGATATCTTTCAAAATGAAGGATGGAATGTATGAGTTGCTGGTCATGACATTCAGCTCGACCAATGTGCTAAGTACCTTTCTAAGGTCGATGAATGAAGTTGAGAAATCATTCTCGGGTAAGTTTGTGGTTGTTTATTTAGATGATATCTTAGTGTTTAGCAAGACAAAAGAGGAACATCTTATACATTTGTAACAGGTCTTAACACAAATAAGGAAGAAGAATCCATGTGTTAACCTAACTTTCTTGAATCAATATGGCACCAATAGCCTTACCATTGGCATCAAAATTATCTATAAAAATCTTTTCAAATTCCAAAGTTCTAACACAAACTCTTCTATTATCTTTTTCTTCAAGAGTGCAAAAGTCCTATAAAAACAATTCTCCACCCAAATCTTCCTTTGTATGCAATATGTTAAAGACACACATATCCCACTAAAGCTTCTTATAAACTTCTTGTAAATTTTTTTCCAAACCATGGAAACTTCTAACCTTTGATGCACTCTATCGTATCAGTCACTAAATTATTGCTCGAAACTTATTGAGGTCCATTCATAATCCCTCTTCTCATATTACAAACCCTAAGTATACCAACTCCTTTTGCATGAAAGTACACTTGTTTTAAGTGCATTGCTTATTTTAGTGAGAATTAAAATAAAGCTAAGTAGAAGTATTAATTCATGATCAAGAATTTTATGTTATTATTTAAGTTTTGCATAAGTGGAGGCATTATTTGTTGCCAAATAAATTTGTTCTATATACTAATCAATAGGCATTGAGATTCATTAATAGTCAGACAAATTGGAATCAAAGATAAATGATGTGAGTAGAATATCTCTAGGGCTATTTTTATGTTCTCAAGCATAAAGTTAGTATAACAAACAAAATTGTAGATGTTTTGAGTAGAAGATAGGTGTTGTTGTCTACCATGATAGTTGAATTGGAAGGAACAAATATGATGAAGGATTGGTATGCCGTAGATCTAGATTTTGCAAATGCATGGAAAACTTGTGTGTACCTTGGGTTGGAGGTAAAAGTTTGCTTGAAGACAACTTTGTTTAAGAAAGATATCTTTTCAAAAGGAAACAATATGCATACTATAAATTTCAATGAAAGAGAATCTCATTGCGGAACTACATAGTGGACTTGGGGGACACTTTGGCATGGACAAAATATTAGCCATGTTAGAAGAGAGATATGACTAGCCTTGTTTGTATTGAGATGTCAAGAAATTTGTGGAGAGATGCAAAATTTATCAAGTTTCTAGGGGAGTTACCCAACATACAAGATTATATAAGCAATAGCCAATGTCAAAGAAGCCTTGGAAAGAGCTTTCCATGGATTTTGTCCTTGGGTTGCCAAGAACTTAGAGAGGTAACAATTCTATCTATGTAGTTGTAGACACATGTTAATAATGGCACACTTCATTCCTTGTCAAAAGTCAAATAATGCATCCAAGATTGCTAATTTGTTCTTCAAAGAAGTTGGATCACATGGGTTGCTACAAAGTATTACTTTAGTTAGAGATAATAAGTTCTTAATTCATTTTTGGTGTACATTGTGGAAGAAGATGGGCACACAATTAAATTATAGGTTTGCATAGCATCCTCAAATGAATGGTCAAACCAAGGTTGTCAATAGGAGTCTTGGTAACCTATTAAAGAGTTTGGTATGGAAAAACTTACATAGTGGAATCCCATATTGGCGCAAGCTAAATTTGTATTCAATAACTTTGTGAATAGGCCTACAGGAAAAGGTCCATTTTAAATTGTTTATGGGATATCTCCTTGTTGAGGTGTAAAATTACACCCTAGTGCAATTTCCCACAATATACCCTTACCTTAGCCTTATAACATTGATAATGCAAAAACCCGCCACCTTAAGCCCTTTGTCTTATTTGTGCTTTGGTGTTTTCCATCAGTGGAGGGAATTTTGACTAGGACGCTTCCGCGCCGTGCAGATGTATGCGCACCATGCAGGCGTCCTCGACAAATTCTCGGGTCAATGGACGTTTAGGCATTAGATTTCGTGGCATCCGTGAGTTGTAACGTCTCCTGCGATTGCAAAACCTACCCGAGAACATTCCTTTTGCCTCCAAATCCTCATTTTGAACTCACTTCTTCATTCCATTCAATCTCTCTCCCAATCTATCACATTCCAACTTCATTCTTGTGACTTCACTCTCTCTGTTCTTTCTACATCACTTTCTTGTAGGTTTCAAGTTATTGGCACTACATTCTTGCACGTCTGTCTTGAACTCTCAAGGATACCATCCTTCCTTTCAGCTCTTCAAGCTTGCCAAAGGAAGGGTAGCGCTTTATTGTTGTCATTCCATTGCATTATCAATATTATAGATAGCATATAGATTGTCTTTATTTTCTATACATATTGTCTACTTCTTTTCTTTATCATTTTCTCTCTATTGTGGTCTATGGGCTGTCCGTGGTGGAAACACCAAAGTGGAGGTTTGACTAAGGAAAACTCTAAAACTCAACCCCAACATTTTTCTGTCGCCATGTAATGTCCCCATTTTTGGAGTGACATCTTGATGACTTGATTCTAGCCCATCTAGCATTCCCGTGGGTTAGATGGCGAGATAAGGGAATGTTGGCCATGAGAATTTATGAATTTTGGAGAAGAATTATCCTTAGCAAAAACAAAGCATCATGGTGATCATATTTTACTAATATCTCATGGTCCACTTGTAAGTCAAAGCACACAAGGAGGTCAAAGCAAGCAAGGAGGTCTACTTGCTAGTCAAAGCAAGCAAAGAAGTCTACTCCAAGTCAAAGCAAGCAAGGAGGTCTATTTGCAAGACCAAGCAAACAAGGAGGACAAAGCAAACAAGGAGGTGAGTCGACCTCATCAAATCAGATCTGCTTCTAGAAGAATTCCCCTTCCTATGGCGGTTTAGAAGTCTTAAGGGAGAAGCAACCAAAATATAATATTTTAAGATCAAATCTGATTTCTTCCTTGGGCAGCTGAAGGAAGCTTCCAAAACTAGAATATTATAATGCTCAATAGGCAATCAAATCTTCCTAGGGCGGTTTGGGAAACTTAGCCTTGAAGTCATGAATATTTTAATGAGGAAAAATCTGATCTTTCCTCTCAAGGGCAGTCTAGTGCCTTAGGGGAGAAGGAATGAATATTTTAATATATATATGAAGACCAAATCTGATCCTCTTGAAGGCGACTTGGGATAGGTGCCTTAGTCTTGAAGTTAGTGAATATTTTATTGAAACAAATCTGTTTCTCTCCTTAGGGCGGTTTGGTCTTGAGGCCTTATTTAAGAAGGTTTGGGAGGTTGAGAGAAGCATGTTTTTGTGTTGCTATTCTGATTGAAGAGAGTTGTCTCTTGACTGAAAGTAATTTTCAGTCCATTCAAGGTGATGCTCCCTTGAATACCGTGGTATGGTGATGTCCCCATTCCACCATGTGAGATGAATTCAAGTAGAGTTCATCATAGAGCTTAAACAGATTGCTATGGTGAAGTTTTAGTTGTAGATTGTGATTTCGTTTTGTGACATTTTTCATCTTCACTTGTTGGAAGGAGGTTTTCAAGAGGTTCATGTGGCAAAGAAGGCTATTTTTTGGCGATTTTCAGCTTCAAGCATTATCAGATTATTGTTACAATAGTCTTCAAATTGATTTCATCGTCATATTTGAAGAGATTTTGGCGTCTACAACCTTCAGTGGGCTGCTACAGTCGTTTTCTTGTCATTCCTAGTTGGGCACATGATTCTACTTCACTCAGCTTCCTCTTCCATTCATTCAACTAGGGTTTGGTCTTGTGCTTTGGCACCATTAGATGTAATTGCAGGTCTGAAACTCAAATCAGACCTAACTGGCTGTATTTTCCAGCCCCTCTATTTGTAATCAGTTTTCAAATCGAATAAAGAAGATAAGCTAACATTGCTGGGTATGATCATCTCGTTTATGTTCATCTTTGTTGATTTCCTAAAATATATGTTCAAGTTCCTTTCTTGCTTGGAACCCTTTCAATTGACATGTTATAGTAATCTTTGTTGAAACACAAGTTGAAGGCAAGCTAGAAATTTTCAGATCAGCGAAAGGGAAAAATTTCAATTTGAACCTGTAAGGGTTCTTACACGCCATGTGTGTAGGTACTTCATTTGTGTGGAGCTTGTGGGAGGCTGGACCAACTGTAAATTGGATTCTACTAACCTTGCTTGTCATTTCATTCATAATCAATCTATTTTTCAAGTTATAGCATTCTTCTTGTTGTAGTTAGTTTATTTATTTCGCGCATTCTTAGCATTCTATCATTTTTATTTAAAATGTCTGATTAAGGTTCTCAGGTCATTAGCATGCCCTGTGAGTTTTGGATTGTCAGCTCAACTCTTTGCCCATACGAGATGCCAACACATCCTTGAGATGACAGCACGCCATGCTGTCGTTTGTGTCCTATGTTGACGTCCTCTAGCTGAGAGCCAGTTGGTTAGCAGTCTAAGACCTTTGTGGTTTGTTCACCCAACTCCCAAGATCCTCCATTCTTAAAAACCCCAAAAGCATAGATTAGTTTGTTCTTTGTTTATCATCCCATCTTTTAACATTTGTCATTGAGGTGACTAAGGGCAATTCGCTCCCTTTAGACCTTGTTTGTCTTGGGATTGGGGAGTAGTGAATCCCCTCCACATTTTGGTGAACCCAACGTGAACCTTCCATCTCCTCTTTGGCTCGAAAATTTTTCTTCTCTCACATTTAAGGTGTGTTGCAAATAGTGCGTTGTGAGGCTTTTATGAGCTTTACAACCCAATCTACAACCTCCGGACACATTGTAAGAAGTCTTCGAAACATTAGAATGGGATCTAGAAGGTATAGCCCCCCTTGAACTAGTCCTACTTTTAAAGAAATTGTTTCAAGAATTTCTACCAGTTCCTCTTCTCCCTTTGGTGAGGCGACAACTCGCGTCCCTACCCCCTGCCTCGCCCTCTATCTCCTTTGTGGAGGATGATGTTGCTCTTAGGGTTCCTGTAGAGCAAATCTATTCCCTAGATATGGGACTCAAGGAGCTTGAGAGATTCGTGGCACATGACAATAACTTTTCCCAAGTGGCTCCTGTCATTAAGCAAGTAAGAACTATGTTGGGTAAGGATCGAAGAGGCATAGAGCTTCTTTAGGGGATAGCAAACATTGTAGATACCCATGTCCCCGCCTACACCTCTAACTTGGTTGTCACTCAAGATCGTGGCTCGAAGATCATTGGAAAATGTTGGCATTTCAATTCGCACCTCTGGTATGCGGATTAGAAACAGACAACCATGCATAGATTAACTGCTCTTTGAATTAGGAGGGGAAGCTCCCTCTTTGCTGATGTTGCTTAAAGAAAGTAAACTAAAACTAATTGCCCATCTTTTTTTGTTTAGCTAAGAGCACAAGGTTATAAAACTCTAGCGCCGTAGCTGAGATTTTCTCTTTTAAGATTTCAACTACGACTAAGCCTACTCTAATGACACTTTTAACAACTAAAGTAAATTCAGAGCTTGAGAGTTAAAAGTAAACAAGGAATGATTTTTTGACACAAAACTCACATAAACTCACTCTCAACGTACACCTTAAGACTCACTGTACTTTTAGATGCAAGCTGAAATAAAGATCATATAAACATAACACATAAAACGAAAACCTAAGACAATAGATCAAAGCAGCAAAGCAGGCAATATGATTTCCTTTTCTCAAATTTCAAATAACAAAGATTACACTTATGGGACAGCAGGATTGTATCAATAATAGGTTTACAGTTTAGCAATCAACCAGAATACAGCGACACAAGTAACACAGGAACTGAACAATATCTTGTAGCAAAGGTAGGCATACGAGCTTGCTCTTGCACTAAGTGAACTGATACTAAATAACAACTTGCAGGGAAAATAGGCTCAATGTAAGAGACCAGGTGTCTCTCAACCCGAACACTGCCTGAGAATACTGTGTTTTTGATTGTTTTCTGTATTTTTTTGGTTTTTTGGTAGGTTTTTGCATATAAAGAGAAAATGCGATTTTGCAAGGAAAAGACTGGAAAAATAATATAAAATGCCAAATGCATATAAACTACAGAATATCATTCAAATATTGATGCCAGAGGGTTTATTAATCATTCTGAATGATTACACTGTGATTTAAACAACATGCAAAGGAAAGATAATAGTATTTATTTTGGAAAACCTGATTATTGCAGCCGCCAGAAGAAAGGTAATAAATGTACGGCCCAAATAAAGAGCAATCTACAGACTCCAGAATTAACGCCAAATCTCTAGAATACCTAGGCGCCCAAGATAGAAGTGGTAGAACATCAAAAATCAAGGCGTCCAGCTAAATGTAAATGGTACGGCCTTGCTGCTGCAGTAGTACGGCTTGTACCAGCAATAAGAAATTTGTACGGCCTTGAGATATGTGCCAGATGCAAAGACAAAACATTGCCAATATAATATTCGCCTTTTGGAAAGTGAATCGATCCAACCTTGAATGAAATCCAACTGTGAAACTCTGTAATAACCTCTGAGTGAAGTTATTCAACTGACAATCTTCAACTGGTATTGCACAGTCTCAGTATGCCTGACTCTGAAGAGGGAATGTTCTCCAAAATCAATTAGTCTGCAAAAACCCTAGCTTCGCAAACCACAATGCTCCAAGAGAGAGTAAGACAAATTTGAATAATCATAACATAATGAGTTTGATTTGTCTTGGCAGTATATATATCTCCTTTCAAGAATTCGACCCAAAGCAATCTTTTAATAATCATTTAAATAAATGATTAATTTCGCCCTTTTTGACTTAGGACAAATATTTTAATAAATGGCATCCACTTTTGATTAATAATGAAATGCTCATTTAATTATTATTTTAACCCCTCTTTTATAAAGTATTAAATACTTTATAATTCACCATTTAATAATTATAATATTTTAAAGTGACTTTATATTATAAAGTCAAATCAATAAACATTTAATAAATATTAAATGCCCAAGTAAACACTGTATGTTCATTAGATCATCATACTAGGTCAAAACTGAGCTGACCAACTGACCCAGGTGCCCCTGCTAAAAATAGCAACTTCCGCCTGCTGACTTACTATAAATAGTAAGTATCTGAAAAACCTCTCAGAAAGAGTCTGCGAAGGCCCAACCTGAATCAATTGAAGGAGTAATGTTCCCGAACACCAGATAACTGCTTCAAATGATCCTCTACACACAACTGTCAGCCTATGAGGATTAGAATGATAGGCTAACCTCCAATCCAGCTGGACTGACTAGGAAGGGGACATTACACTCAATAATTTGCTATCACAATAACCGTTAAAGAAAAATGAGCAAGGTTGCCCTTATTTATACACAAGCAGAGGAGTAGGGAACCCTAAAATCTCCTTGCTTTTACAACAAGGCTTGCCAACGTGCAAGCTTTATTTCTAAAACTAAAACAAGATAACTATCTAACAACCTATGAAAGCAAAAAAAACAGGGAAAGTGCCAACTATTACAACTTGATATTTCTCCTTCACAAGAATGGATAAGAATGAGACAAGAATAGCAAGAAAACTCGGAAAAAACATCGAGTTAACTACTGCTTTAAATCTATCTTTGGAGATCTTTTCTGTCCTGATAAGATAACTCATCCACTGGTATTTTGGGAAACTAAATCCACCAAAAAGCTGGTAATTGCCTCATTGTTTGGAGCATTGATACTATCTAAGGCAATATTCTGCTTTTCCAGGATTTCTTCGCCTTCTGCAATCAAACTCAGAAAATCTTTGACTTCTTCATCTGCTTTATTAAATTTTGCTAATTTCGGCGGCTCTGAAATTGGAGTCATGACCTTTTATAAATATATCATGTTGCTTCAACATATCTTTTTTACCCTATGTGTGACCATTTTCTGACATTCCTTCGTTTCTTCTGCAGAGTTTATACTTTTGACACTTCTCTTGATTTTTTCAATGGAAGAGTATTATACAACTCTTTTCTAATACTTGTCCTTTTGCTCATACCACACCTTTTCAAGTTCTTCGATTGAGATGATGTTTTCTATCCATGGTGGTATTGAAAAGCACTTCTCAACATTGTCTGACCTGAGGCTGCAAACAACCCAGAATGACTAAGATGTCTGATTGCAACATTTGCTGCATCTTCCAAAGCATGTAAATTGAACACTGGATTTATATGATGTAAATCAGTTTCAAAAGTTTTTATGTAATCATGATACAACATTGGCTTGGTTTTGAATTCCATGGGAGAATACTGCATGTTGAAAAACTAAAAATAGCTTGCTGGTTTTTCTTCTTCAAAGGGTAGATTTTTTTTCAAAAATAATCTGAGATATGGGTTTTGTGTAGAATCTTGTTGCAAAAAGACTCAGATCGTCTGATTTTGAAAATTGTTGATGGCTGGTTGAAAAAGCATAAACCCTAAAATTTTAGGATTTTCCTAAAAAAAGGATAAGAGTTGGGTTTTGTGCAGAATCACGTTCCAGATAGACCCAGTTGATTAGATTTTGAAAATACTGAAGATTTCTTGGACATGCGTAAAGCCGAAACCATCTGCCTGTCCACATCCCCAAAACACACCCAAATGATGTGAAAAATATGAACTCTAAAAAAGCAACACGTTTTAGCCTTCAAATATTGATATGAAGAAAATTCTTTGTTTCCTCCTCTGGATGCTAGCCTACAAAAATCTGTGAATAATGAATACCAAATCCTCCTTAAATAGATTTTAAGGATAAAGAAAACGCTTTATTCTCCAGCTTTAAATCTTTGAAGCCAATCTTGACCCAAGTTCATCGAATGTGGATGCCATTTTGCATGATGAATGATGAAATTTGAAAAATTTACTAAGGCATTGATTCTTGGATGCCCTTCTTGACAGACAACCATTTTTCTTGAAATTTTCAACTTTTGCTTGATTTTGACCTCAGTTTGATCCTCAATTCCGGGTGCTCGGTGAATCCTGTGAACTGGCCGTCTGCTCCGTTGCGTAGCTTGACTGAATCTGGGATGATTGTTCTGGAGGCAATATTTGATAAAAACTAATTTTGAGGCCTTAAAATCTTGGGCACCCCTGGCTACCTGGGGCGCCCAAGTCCTCTAAACAGCCATTTTTTCATGTTCTTCAACTTTACACTGCTTTCTGATTCTTTGGATGAATTCTTATTTTTGGCCGTTCAGGAGGTCCGATGATCTGACTATTGGATTCGTTGGATAGCTTGATTAATTCTGAGGGGGATCTTTTGGAAGTGATTGGCCTGGAAAAGCAGTTTTAGGGGTTCAAAAGCTTGGGCGCCCTTGGCTTCCTGGGGCGCTCAACTCCTCCAAAGTTAGAATATTTTCTGAGATTTTCAACTTTTCTTTTGACTTTCCTCATTTTGCAAGATTTATCCCTCCGTTCAATCTGACATAGTTGGTGCTTGACAAATCCGACGAGCTTGCTGTTGACTTCGTTGAAGAGCTGGTTCAAATCTAAAGAAAAGTTGCTGGAGGTCTCAAACCCTAATTTCACCTTCTAAGCTCCCAAAAGCTTGGGCGTCCTTGGCTACTTGGGGCGCCCATGATCACCAGACTTAACCATTTATAGCCTTTTTTCAATCTCTCAAACTTGTCCTCCATATTTTGTCCTTCGTTTGATCTGCAACTGCGGGTGACTGAAGAATCTGATGAACTCGCTGAGATATCCACTGCGAAGCTTGCACAATTCTGAAGACAATGATCATATTTGCAAACCCTACTCTTTGCATTAGGTCCTCCAAAACCCTAGGCGCCTCTGGCTAGTTGGGGTGCCCAAAGTTCCTAGACTTAGAATATTTTCCATGTTTTTTTATGATTTGCATTTTGCTTCTCTGCCAAGACTTCTCCGTTCGATCTACAATTTCGACTGAATGATTGATCCGATGGACCTGCTGGTGGATTCACTGCGAATTCAAGAGGATTCTGAGCAACACTGCCTGGGAAGCATAAACCCTAATAACATCATCTGAGGCCCTGAAAAGATGGGTGCCCTTGGCTAGGAGGGGCGCCTTTACTGGCAGGTGTTAGTTTTTATTTTGCAATTTTCAACTTTCTTTCGTTCTTCATCCTTCTACTTCGTTCTCGACAACTGGGGTTGAAAAATATTCTAAGGCATGACTGGCTAGGCGCCTAGACTGAGCAGGGGCGCCTAGCATCTCCAGACTTAGTCAAACTTTCTCAGTTTTTCAAGATTCTTCAGCCTCCTTCCTTTGTTCTTCATTTCTTGAACATCTTTCACCATTCCTTGATCTGTGCAGTGCCCAAGACTTCGAATCTGGCACTTGGCAGTTGAGCAACCTCCATTAATGGCCTTGGAGCTCCTGGTTAGCTTCTGAAAAAGCAGAATGGACCCACTAGGGCAAAAGTAATCTTTTGATGATTCTGATTGGACCAGCTTGATGAGGAAGTATTTTAAGCCAATCAAAATCAGTTTGAACTCCTGGAGTTAGAATTTCTATTTTTAGAAAATTTTGCCAGCATCCATTTGAGAAGAAACCTAGAAAAAAGTCTATTTTTAGAAAATTTCCTAAAATTTAGGGCCGAAAAACTAAGATTTGGGTTTTGTGGAAAATGCCGCTTTGAGCAAACCCAGATCCTCAGATTTTGAAAATTTTGAGTTTTTGAGCAACATGCGTGACATGCAAGTTTCCATTTTTCGACCTTTTTTGATAGCTTTTGACAATACTTTTACCATTTCTTCAAAATGCCTAAGTGTAGCAAAATTTTTAATTTGGGGTACAACAGAAAACAACTAAGTATCTTGATGTCCGAGGTGTCGGTGTGTATGGCTAACACGGGTCCTACTACTAATACCAACTCTGTACTCGAGCAAAGTAATACAATTAAAGTAAATAAGGTTCCTCTGGGTTTCAACTACTCCACCTGAGACTCAAAGTGTCCCTGTTCCTGGATCTGGTGTTGATGCCTCTATAGGTACCAGCACTAGGGGCTCTGCCGGCGGGTGTTGGTGGTCTTTCTGGAGGTCCCTCTACTCATACTTCGTCTACTAATCCAGTGCTCAATGCTTTGCTACAGAACATGGGGCGCATGCAGAATCAGTTGGAAAGTTTGACTAGTTCTTCCCAACCTATGTTCCAGCCATAGTAACTCGACTCGGACTCGGCTTGGACTCGGCGAGGGTGACTCGGCTCGCAACTTGGCGACTTGGGACTCAGACTCGGCGCAGACTCAGCAAAATGAAAAAAAGTTGAAAAAACCCTAGAAATTTAGAGATTTTTAAGGATTTAAAACTTGTTTCAAGCACCCTTTATTGAATACAACACAAATTAAGGCAAATTTGATCACATGCACAAGTATACAACGATCACATAAGTATAAAGTACACAAATTGTAGTTGCGCTGCTGAAGGAAATAACATACTTAGATATATAAAATTAGTCAAATGTATACAAAACTCATGGAATATGAAATCTATGACATCAAATGTTCCATACAAATATGAAATATCAAAAGTAAAACAATAGCTATAAGTCTATGACTCTATGCCCTATGGCATAGTGGAGCCAACATCCTTCCTACGAAGGCGTCTAAGGGTCCTAGATGATGTTGTAGCTGCAGCCATAGTCTCTGCCTGTGTCTGACTCTCCATGCCACTCTCAACAAAGCAGCCTATGTGTCCTCGCTTTAGCCTCCTCCTCGCCCATGGCTACAACTCTCTCGGCCGGGTCCACTCCAATCAAGGTCCTCGCTACTAAAGATCGTGATTCAGAGTCTTAGTGATCCACTCAGACTGCGGATCAACTCTCTAGACTCGACGGGTTTTGTCGTGGTCAAAAGCTTCTTGTATTTGAGCCGGTTGTAATGAACATATACCAAGTCATTCATCCTTCCATCATTAATCTATTGGCGCTCTTGGAGTGTATGTGTCAAACATACCCAATTGCGCCATAAACTGCATGAACCGCATGGCTGCCTAATATACAAAATGGTAATATTTTGCGGATCGGCACGTAACCAAACATATGCTACCATCTATCCGACAGGTGCAAACAAAACACCTACCGTAAGTTTCAAATCGGCCTAATGAATGAAGTAGCCAAATTATAATATAAAAGATGAAAAATTATGCCCTTAAATATATTTTTAATTGGCAAGACAGAAACTTGACTATCTTTGCACATTTGACGTAAAGAAGTCTCCTCAGGCCTTTAGTGAAGGCATCTATCTCCTGCACCACCTGTGTAGTAACAGCAGGCAACATCCGCTCCAATGTCGTGTAGAGCCCACTAAGAGTTTCTCTATCTGTACGGAGATCGCGGTGGAATTGGAAGGCCGGATTCAGGAAACATGCGGCTGCATGGATGGGCCTATGAAGTTGGTTTTTCCATCTCCTATCAATGATATCCCAAATGGGACGATACTTCTCCTCAACTCCACCATAGACTGATCTAATGGCCTCTTTGGCCCTATCCATGCCCTCATATATGTAGCCCATTGCAGGCTTCCCCATCCTCGCAACCTCGTAGGGAGAACTAAGAAGCAAGGGCTCAATAAACCTAGAAGTGCAAACATGTTTCACAAGGCAGGAACGAAAAATAAATGCCAAAAGTAAGATATGATTAAAAATTAAAATATAATAAAGAATTAAATTTTACCTTCACAATCTCGGCCCCATTGGTGTCCAAAACCCTTGCTCATCAAAATGCAATCAGCCACAGCATCCTCGGCAGTTGCTTGTAGAAAGGATGAGGGAAGACCACTTCACTAGCACATGCCAAAGCTGCCTTTTGACCTAATCAAGGATTGCATCGCGGATAAAATTTGTTGCAAACCTAGTGATGCTGCATTTGAGACAACCCCCAACCCCAAAATACTTCTATAAGGTTAAGCACCCATGTGTGATTGTATACAAATTTGCATATGTTTTTTGCTGCATCCACACATGTTTTGATCAATGGGAGCTTGCCAAGATCCTCCAACATGAGGTCAATGCAATGGGTGGCACATGGAGTCCAAAATATAGTAGGGTGACTCTGCATCAATAATCTACCAGCAACAACATAATTTGTTGCATTATCTGTCACCACTTGCACTACATTCTCTTCCCCCACATCAGCTATCACCTCCTCTATAGCCTCACACAGGTATGTGGCATTTTTGAATTGGGCAGAAGCATCAATGGACTTCATGAAGATGGTGTCACCTAAAAAAATAAGCAAAACCAATTATTCAATAAATTAAAAAACATAAATCAGCCATATTAAATTATTAATCACTAAATCAAATTCAAATTTCAATGCATTGAGGGAAGTACAATTACCTCCGGAGGAAACTAGGAAATTAAGCAGCGTCCTATTTCTCCTATCGGTCCAACCATCAATCATGATGGTGCAACCAATCATCCTCCACTGCTTGCGCTGCTCCTCTAATTATGCTTTCACATCTGCCACCTTTTGAGTCAAAAGTGGGCCCTTTAATTCATCTTCACTAGGGGCTTTGAACCCCGCCCCACATATGGTTATGGCATCAACCATGTTTTGCCAAAAAGGTGACCTAAAACATGTCATAAATAAATTAATAAGTTACATAAGTATTGTAAAATGAAAAGTGTTAAGTTTTTAACTTTAAATTTGAATTGAGCACGAGATAATGACATCTAGATTCTCAAAACCTGCAATATAAATTTAAAACACTAAACGAAAAAAGAATTACCTGGCTACATGGAAGGGAATGGTGCAGTAGTACCAAAAGTCTGCAATTGTCTTTTTTGCTGCATCATGTGCGTCCTTGTTCCAACCTATGCTCTCAAGCGACGGTTGGGAATCAGGAGTAGTGCGTGGTACAAAATATGAGTCCACCCTAGATTTACGAACTCTAGGGTCAATGCTAATACTGCCACTACCACTAGCAGTAGCAGCGCCACTAGCACTAGGAGTACGCATAGGTATAGCTGATGCAAAAACATAAGCACTAGCACAAGCATTAGCACTAGGACGGTATGGAGGCATGGAAGAAGCATCTCCAATAGCACCAAGTCCCTGTCCAACTCCAACACTCGCCAACTCCTGCTTCTGTTTCTTTTTCATTTATTTTTGCATTTCAAAAGTTTCTAATTGCACCTGCACTTCATGAACAACCTTAGGAGGTGCTTTAGTGCAACCCACTGCATCATGGACGGGTATGCGTGCAAGATGGTATTTTAATCTATTTATGCCTCCATGATATATTGTTTTGCAGTAGTTACATTTTGCGTCTCCTCTTTTCATTCCGGGAAAGATTTCAGCATGTTTCCAAGCAGGGTTTTTTTTGACTGGGGTTTGAGACATTGTGAAAATAATAATATGGTTTGATTTGCAAATGAATGTACGCAAAAGTAGGGTTTCTAAAAATTATTTAAGCGGTAAGTAGGTTTGCAAAAAATATGCAAACTCAAAACAATGATTTTACAAATTACAAATGAATTATTTGTTAAAAACACAAAAAATCAATTAAAATCAAACTTACCCTTTAGATTTTGGGCTCTGGAATGCAATGCAACCTCCACCCACTGTGAACAGCTCACACCTCCACCGGTATAAGGAAGCTCCCAAACATGCCGACCCTGGATTTGTCTTCAACAGCTTGCTGGTTGCCCTCTCTTCTCCTCCTATTTTTCTTCACAACTCTCTCTTCTCCTCCTATGTTGCCAAATGAATGAAATGAGGTTGCTTTTAGGGTTGGGGAGATAATATAAGACCAAAATAAACAAACTTAAACTTTAATTTTTTGTTTTTTTATTGAGTTTTTGGTTTGTTGACGCCAGCCGCGTCCAGGGGTCGGGACTCTCCTGGATGCGACGCGTCTGGCGCGTCCGACGAGTCTAGCCTGGACGCGGTTGCGTCCATGCCCGCGCTCCCAGGACTCGGCTAGGGGTGCTCGACGCTTGACTCGCTGAGTCCGGGCGAGCCCCGTAACTATGGTTCCAGCCTTTCTATCATCATAGTCCTCTTTCCATTTCCATCCTGATCACTCCTATCCCTTAGAGGGTGGAGATCCCTAAGTTCGAAAAGTATAATGGCCGTGGGGACCCATGGATGCATGTCCCGTCCTTCAATGCGCTGTGTATTGATTTATTTCATAACGATGCTTTGTTGGGCAAGCTATTCGTACCTTCTCTCAAGGACGTTTCCTTTGAATGGTATTGTGCTTTACTTGACAATTCTATTTTCTCTTTTGACCAGCTAGTCAACCAATTTCTCCAACAGTTCCAAGTCAACATTGGGTCGAAGATTGTCAGAACCCTGGTGGTTCTCGATTTCAAACCCTAACTGGTGTTTTGAGATTTTTTGCAAATTTTTGTGTTTTTTGTGTGTTTTGAGATTTTTTTGACAAAAAAGAATAGCTGCGATTTTTCTAAGAAATTCATATAAAATCTAAATAAATTCCACACTGGCAATTTATGCTCAAATAAGATAGGCGACTCAATATATTCAATGTCCAGAGCAATTACAATAACATAGATGAAGCCAGAGATGAAAGACAGAGAAATTATTAATGAAAAACCTGGTTTTTCTGTAGGTGGCGGCTGCAGCAATAAATGAGATGGTACGGCCAATGAAAGAATGATCTCTGACTCGATAAACAATGCACACCCTCAGTAAATCATGGCGCCCAATGTCCAGACACCAGAGACAGATGAAGGAAGGCGTTTCCTCAGGAACTTGACAAGTACGGCTTGAAGTACAGTACGGCCAGCCTGCAGCAATAAATGCAAGTACGATTTCTTGAAATTTGTGCCTGAGCTCGGATGTATGGAAATGAATGAAGTCGCCTCTGATGGAAGATGAATGATCTCTGCTGAATACTGATGAATCTCTGTCTGATTAAATGATTAAGCTCAATCTGTGACTTCTGGATGAAATCACCAAGTGCAATCTTCAGCTGGTATCTCACAGCCTCAGTATGCCTGATCTCTGAAGAGGTTACGTTCTCCAGAAACGATGTTCGCCAGAAACCCTAGGGTTTGCAAACTCCAATGCTCAGATGCTCAGAAGACAAAATTGAATAATAAACAAGATAGTTCGATTTTGCCTTGGGAAGAACAATATATTCTTCTTTGAAAAGTTCGACCTAATTCTCCATTAAAATAATCATTTAAATTAATGATTTAATTTTCACTTTGGACTTAGGAGAATTTATTCAATTATTGGCGTCCCTTTTTTAATGAGCATTAAATACTCATTAAATCACCTTTTAATAATATAATATAAAGTATAATTAAATACTTTATAACTTAGCCAAATAATTAAATATTTTAATATTTCAATAAAGTGACTTTATAATAAAGTCAAATTATTAAATATTTCGTAACTCAGTAATTACTCCTTATTTCTCCGTCAAATCAAACAATTACTGAACCAGGTCGAATCTGAGCTAAATCACTGCACCAGGTGCCCTGCCCGAAATAGCAGCTTCCGTCTGACCTAACTTTCTAAAAATAGAAAGTTCTCTGAAAAGACCCTCTGGAAGATTCTGCGAAGGCCCAAACCTGACACACTGCAAACTGGAGCTAACCAACACTGAGCAACTGCCAAAAGGGATCCTCTGAACACTCCTGTCAGCCTACGAGGATCAAATGATAGGCTAACCTCGTCACCAGCTGTGCTGACTAGGATGGGGACATGACAAAGATCGCCTTCAATGATCTCGTTCGGTGTAAGCATGGAACCTACGAGAAGTTGATTGACTTTATAGCTCGGTATCAGGCTATTTTTGCTTAGATCTCCTATCCTTTGCCTGAATCCGATGGCAAAAGGTGCTTATCGGGAACTTGCAGCCTGTGCTGCAAGAGAAATTTATTTTAATGAAGTACCCTTCTTTCGCGCATCTGTGTGTTGCTTTTGAGAGAATATCGTCAAGCGGTTTTTTAGTACGGGGACTCGTCCTCGTGCTCCCGCCAGGATGGACGGTCGGTTGTGTTAGTCTTAGGCAAGAACAAGGCCATGGCTAACATGGTCTCTGTTCCATCTAATAAAAATAATACAGGACGTAACAAAAAATTCACTAAATTATCAGAATCATACACTAGTGTCCTTAAAAAATTATTAAAAGATAAAGTAATAACATTGCTTGGGATTTGACTGTTGTCCGAGCCGTATCCTCAGTGGTATGACTCTCAAAAGTCTTGTCAATTTGATCGAGTTGCTGGACATGATATCGAAAGATGCGTTCGCCTACGTCATATGATTCAGGACCACATCGATGACAGAATCATCTGCCTCGATGGTAGAAAGTAGAATTCTAACAAATCTGTAGCCAAGTCTAACAACCAACTATAGTATACACAGATTTGTTCCCATCGCACTCTGCGAACTTGGTCACCCCTTCTTCGTCTGCTTTTGATCTTGCCCCATCCAAATATGTGAATGTGGTCCCATTCACTCATATTCCTCCTACAGAATGTGTGAATGATGTGCCTGATATTACATTCACCTCACATGACCTACCCTTGAACAAGGAGCACTCTTTGTTGTAAGTTCCCACCCAAATCAATGGTAACATCATAACTGGTGTTATGGTTGACTCGTCGAGCCGAGTGAACGTTATCACGGAGGAGGCCTTGTTTATCAACAATTTGTACAAGGAGAAATATGATGAATCACAGGTCACCCTTCGCACTCATGATGGGTTTTCTATCGCCCCTATGGGCTCTATTTCTTTGTCAGTTTCAATTGGTCCTAAGTCTGTGGATGTTCCATTTGTTGTGATCTCAGAGTCAGACTTATTCAAAGCAAGGCTGGGCATTCCTTGGTTGGACTCTATGAATGTAGTCACTTCTGTGATCCACAAATGCTTGAAGTATCCCCATGAGGGTATTGTGCACGTTGTCTAGGAAATTGGATACAAGCCATTGGTAGCACGTGGGGGCTTCTCCCTCGACCTTTTTTGCTTGACCCAATCGGACCTCTCCCTCCTCGGGGAGATCTCTTGTATCGGGCTTATTGTAAGTACTGTTGGTATGTGGCGATTGATCATGCTATACTGTACACCTCGGTATGTATCCTTATCGGCTTTGTAGAACCCTAATCTGGAATCTTCTAAGCTTGTTAAAAAGGGGTTCGGATGGGGGTTACAGTATGATGAAAAACGCGATTATTCGCAAGATTGTAATAGGTTTCTGCACTAGATAACAAAATCATTGGATGGTTGCGGTTTGGTGGATGTAGCCTGGATTGGGTGAACCACGTTAAATTCTCTGTGTTATAATTTATTCTATGTGTGTTTTAGTTTCTCTATTTATTAATTAAATCTGCATTTAATTGTTAGATATCTGCCATTTCTAACCCTAATAGGTACAAGACTGGGGTCTCGATGCCGAAAGGTGGTTTTCCTCCATCGCCCTATGTTGTGTCTTTGAAGGCTTGTTTGTGTGCACAATAGTAGGCTTCGTCCTCTACCCCTCCAAATGGGAAGGACAAGCTTGCTCTTTCCCTCAAGCCTTCCCCTTCTAGTTCCTCTATTTCGTCTTTTGCACCTCCTGCTTCTGCTTCTCAGCCCTTGGTGGCATCCTCTGTTCCTACTCCTGCGCATAGCACAAGAAAAGGAAAGGTGCCCATGCTGTAGAAGTCGAAGCCCCGGGTTTTCCAGCTTCCTGTCCTACCCACAGTTCCTTGACCCACCTTGTATGGCAAGGGGAAGTTTTTACATGGGGTTGTTCCTACGTCCTAGCCTCCGTGACCTCTGCTTGTTCTTCCACTTGCCTCTAGGGCGGGGCATGGGAAGAGGATCGGTACCAAAACGCCTCTGTTTGTTTTTGTTTCTGTGTCTCTTGCTCCTCTTGCTCCTCCTAAGGATTCTCCCCTTCCACCAGCAATGGTTGCCGAGGTTGCTCTTGTGGTAGAGCAAGAGCCCCCGACCTCTTCTCAGGCCATGCCTTCTAGTTCCCATAGCCGAGATAACTGGTCACGTGCAAGCGCCAACAAAAGGCTCTAACTAAGGAGCATGCAACTTTGTAGAAGGGTGGGGAGGAGCCTCTTGTTTCTGTTTCTACTCCTACTTCTGTGGTTGCTAATACTCCTTTTTCTTCTTTTGCTTCAATTCCCATCGCCTCTGTGCTTCTCCCAGCTTCATCGACGAATCCTGATGAACCTCATCCCCAAAGGGTGCAAGTGTTCATTGCTCCTTCGATGGAGCCTCCCCTTCTTACCTCTCTTCTCGACATTGCTCCATTCTTGCAACCTGTCGACATGCCTCATACAAAGGTGGTGTCCTTTGTGTCTCCGTCTCTTTCTTTTGCTTCCGCTTCTTCTATGGGGATTCTGCATCCTCCATTGAAGCACAAGCTTGAGGATGACCTTGCTTTACACAAAGGGTCATAAGAAATCCTCATCTCCTGTGGAGTCTGGTTTTGCTTTGGCTTGCGTCGTCCTTGTGTCGGAGGTAGCCTCGACGTCTCTAGAGTTAGTCACCGCTCCTCTTCTTGAGGTTAGTCGTGACTCCCGGGTGTTCTATCCTCCCCCCGTTCAGTTGACACATGGCACTCCTATCAAGTGCATGTTCAACTCGTTGGGGGATATCCCAACTCTGTCATCGATCTTTGAGAGATTAATGACCCTAGTCTCACAAGAGCTTGGAAAAGAGGACCTCGATGGGCCTTCTTCCTTGGCCCTTTTTGCAGGCGAGTCAGTTGGTGTAGCTCTTGCTATCCCTCCTCTTTAGGCTCATCCTCCCCCCCCTATAATGATCTAGATTGGGAGCAGGATGACCTACTGGTGGACTCAGATTAGGGTTGTGCCTCTTCTACATCTATAGATTATATTTGTGTGTGTTCCCCATACTTGTTTGTATGTGTTTTGTGCTCTTCCTTGGAGGACCCTTGCTACCCTTGTAGGTGCTTGGATACAGGTGCGAGATTCTATCGTAACCTTCTTCCATTTGTCTCATCATTCTTCTCTATGTCGTAATCTTGCTTTTCCACGTTGGGGACGATGCAATGCGTTGGGGGCATTTAGGCCTTTTTCCATGTTGACCCGATTTTGATTTTTCATTTGTCTTCATGTGCTCTTCTTCATGTTTTGATACATTTCGGGGTTGATGATAGTTCTTACATATATTATGTTATCTCTATCTATCTATATCTATGAGCAATTCTGACCCCAAATTATTAGATCCCTCTATCTCTTTGTTTCTTCGTCTCTTCTTGTCTTCTTCGTGATGTTGTGGTTTCTATGTGTTGTCCCTCGTGTATGTGACAACATTTCACAGATACATCTCGTCATGTATTTTGTGCCGCGACATCTCTTGTCTTTTTTTTCTCTCCTTAGAATGACGCGCTCTCCTTTGTGTAGCACACATCATTCTAAGGGGGGGCTCTCATCTCTGCTTAATTTTCAACAAGGAGTATTCTTTTAAAAGGATTCCTTGACAAAAGATCTTTCAAAAGGATTCGTTGATGCTTGGTGTCTTATGCTTGTTTCTTATATCTGATATTTGATATCTTGTGTCTTGATGTCTAGATGTCTTATATCTTGGCGTCTAGCTTGGGGGCAACCTGACTAGACTTGTCTTTTCTGTGACTGTTTTGCAACACAATTTGTAGCAGCCACAAGCCTACATGCTTTTTGTATGGACTCTAGCCATGCTAGCCATACCTATCAATGCCATCTTATATCTAATCAGATCGTGTCTTATGAAAATTTTATTATTTTTAACATGTTTGTGGTGGGATTGTAGTTAGTTTTGCAAGATTGAAGACCCGTGTCCTCTTCACATTTTGGTGGAGCTCCCCTTTCATGTCAAGGTATGCCAGATCAAGGGCTTCCTCCCCTTTTCGGTATATTCTCTTCAATCTCTTTCTACTTTAGCTCACATATGCTCTGACACATATGCTTGCTAAAGTGGGGGCAAAATGTTGAGGCATAAAATTGTGCCCTATAATATACCCTTACCTTAGCCTTATAATATTGATAATGGAAAAACTCACCACCTTAAGCCCTTTGTCTTATCTATGCTTTGGCATTTTCCATCAGTGGAGGGAATTTTAACTAGGATGCTTCCGCACTGCACAGACGTCTACGCACCACGTAGGTATCCTTGACAAATTCCCGGGTCAGTGGATGTTGAGGCGTTACATTTCGTGGCATCCGTGAGTTGTAATGCCTCTTGCAACTGCAGATCCGCCCGAGAACATTCCTTTTGCCTCCAAATCCTCACTTTGAACTCACTTCTTCATTCCTTTCAATCTCTCTCCCAATCTATCACATTCCAACTTCATTCTTGTGACTTCACTTCACTCTCTCTGTTCTTTCTACATCACTTTCTTGCAGGTTTCAAGTTATTGGCACTACATTCTTGCACATCCGCTTGCACTCTCAAGGCTACCATCCTTCCTTTCATCTCTTCAAGCTTTCCAAATGGAGAGAGTAATGCTTTATTGTTGTCATTACATTGCATTATCAATATTATAGATAGCATATAGATTGTCTTTGCTTTCTATACATGTTGTCTATTTCTTTTCTTTATCATTTTCTCTCTATTGTGGTCTATTGGCTGTCCATGGAGGTGGAAACACCAAAGCAGGAGTTTGATTAAGGCAAACTCCAAAACATAATCCCAACATTTTTCCGTTGCCGTGTGTGTAGGTACTTTGTTCACGTGGAGCTTGCGGGAGGCTAGACCAATTGTCAGTTGGATTTCTCCTACCCTTGCTTGTCATTTCGTTTATAATCACTCTATCTTTCAAGTTATAGCATTCTTCTTGTTGTAGTTAGTTTATCTATTTCACACATTCTTACCGTTCTGTCATTTTTATTTAAATTGTAATGTCCCCATTTTCGTGAGCATCAGAGTTCGTAAGGATTAGCCTATCATTTGACCCACGTAGGCTAACAATTATAGATAGAGGGTCTCGTGTGGCAGTTACTCGGTGATTAGAGACATTACTCTTCAACTGGATTCAGGTTTTGGCCTTTGCATAGGTTATTTGACTCAGATTGGCACACTTACTATTTATAGTAAGTTACTATTTTGGGAGAGTCAGGGTTCCTATTACTAGAAAGACACCTGAGCAGAGCATATTGGCAGTGTCGACCTTGATTGGGCCTTTGCAGCTGTTTCTAGACCCAGTTTCGCATACTTACTATTTATAGTAAGTCACTGTTCAGAGTTTCTATTTTTAGACGGGCATCCAATCACATGGAGAACAGGGAGAGTCGACTCCTGGCTTAGACGGCTTAGCAATCAGACAAGTACATCAAGAGATATTAAAGTTTAAGTGACTTAAGTGATTTATTTAATATTTTAATATTATTATAAAGTTATAAAGTAACTTTATAATAATAAAGTCACTTTAATATAATAAAGTGTGTTAAGTGAATAATTTAATGTGGGAATAAATCTTTTATCCCACATTGGTTAGGAAGGTGTTTGAGCTCTCCTAAGGAAAGAATAAAAAGAGAGGTAAGAGCTCATTCTCAGGAGGGAGTTGATAAATATTATTTTGATTGATTTTTATTGTGAAGCCTAGGGCTTTTGCAGTTTTCTTCTTTGATCATAGGAAGCAAAAACTTCCTATTGATAGCATAACTGAGGGAGTGAAAGATCTCTTGAATGGTTGCATTGAGGAGAGGATAATTCAGTCCTTTCAATTGTGCTTTATCGGCGAAGAATTATAAAAGTTTTTACAGTAGTTGACTTTGCAAATCAAAAGTTAATGCACTGCTGTTACAGTGGCGTGAACAGTGCCGCTACAGTATAATTCAGATTTGCAAGGGTTCGGAGGCATCATTGGAGCATTGGAGAAATTATTGCAGGTTGTGATTACATCAATTTGTGGCATTGAAGGTATTTTTGAAGGAGGATTAAGGTCTGATAATAAATTGCTAAGTTCTGATTTCATTTACAGTCATTTCTGGCAGCATACAGGAGGCACGACTTGGCATCATCTTTAGTTGATCTTGCATAGGTTTCATTGAATACAATGGTGCTTTGCATTTAGGAATTGTTAGCACATCTCTTGGCACCAATTCCTTCATAATTCCATGGCGGTTTGGAGGACAGATTCATTGAGTAAGTTCTATTATAAATTACATCAGCTAATTGCAGTCAAGAGAAAGCCACGATTTAGCTTATAGCACCTTCCTTTGGCATCGATTCTTTCTTTCAACCTCAGCACTTGATGAGAAGGCAGATTGGGGCTAGATCTGGAGCATCTGGGACTCATGTAGTGGCTTGATTTATTTTCTGTTCTTGGTCTGAGTTCAAGAACAGGGGCGAGCCCTAGAGTGGTTCGATTTTCAGCAAGGGAGCTTTCAAAAAATCATATAAATTCAGTGTGGCTCCCACAACACATAAGGAAGCAGGGCGCTCCAGGTTCGGACACAAAACTACTGTCTTAAAGAAGAATCGAGCTCTTCTTCATAACTGCCATTGCATCTCCAGGTTCTTTTTCATACATTGTATTGCACTCAATTAGGCCTTTAACAGCAACATTACATTGTAAATTTTCAGTTCATTATAGTGTAATCAGCATGGTCATTAGTTACAGCTGTAAGAAGTTCATTAGAGTTTGATTTGGCAATATTGCATTTTCATTTCTAAGCCAAGAGTAAGTTGCTGGCTGTAGATGCATATCAATATCAGATTTGATATCCGCATTGGATGTAAGTGCCAAGAGTCTTGGCCATTTTATGAATGCATTGTAATAATCTCTCATTTGGCAATTAAGGAGAAATAAGGAGTTGCATAATCATTGCTTTCTTCAAGCATTTTGTACGCCAACTATTTGACATAATATCAATGGCTGTAGATGTTCTTATCAGCATATAGGTTGCATACCAATTGTTTGTTAAAATTACCAGTTGGCTGTAGGTGGATATTTCACATGTAGAATTCATATGAGAGCATTGTAAATGATGAAATTAAGTCATTGATGCATCTAGGATATTGTTTATGCATTGTAATTTTGATTTCCAAACTTTTAGAGTACTTTGATATCATCTTCAAGCAATTATATCAGACTGATAACTCAGACCAGCAAGCTAGGAAGTTTGCATTCGAATTGTTTGACAAAATTTCAAGGGAATAAAGAAGAGTTTTTGAGTCAGCTCAGGCTAGGCCACTCACATAAATTGTCAGATTAAGGTTCTTGGGTTGTTAACATGCCCTATGAGTTTCAGATTGTCAGCTCAACTCTCTGCCCGTACGAGGCGCTAGCACGTCCCTTGGACGATAGCGCACCACGCTGTCATCTGTGTCCCGTGTTGACGTCCTCTAGCTGAGAGCTAGTTGGTCGGCAGTCTGAGACCTCCGTGGTTTGTTCACCTGACTCCTGAGATCCTCCATTCCGAAAAACCCCAAAAACATAGATTAGTTTGTTCTTTGTTTGTCATTCCATCTTTTAACATTTTTCATTGAGGTGATCGAGGGAAATTCACTCCCTTTAGACCCTGTTTGTCTTTGGACAGGGGAGTAGTGAATCCCCCTCCTTCATACTCCTAAAAGTGTTACCAATCTATTTATGATTGCAAATGAAGTATGCATTACTGTAGAGGTTAAACACTTTGCCCAATACATGCAGGAAGTGCATGGACAATTTAAGAAATGATTGGAATTGAGTAGTGTCAAGTATGAAGCCAGTGCAGATAAACATAGAAAAGAGAAGAATTAATTAGAAGGGGAGTTAGTCATGATGCACTTGATAGAGGAAATATTTCCCAAGGGAAATTATAATAAGTTGAAACCCAAGAAGATTGGTCCTTAAAGATTTTTGCATAGGTTTTTTGAAAATGCTTATGGAATTGAGTTGCTTGAAGTTTTGGATATCTCACCAATAGTCGATGTTGATATTGTTAGGAAAATGGTGTCTTAACCTTGAAATTACACAAGGTTACTATTTATAGTAAGTTTACATTTGAGCACAGATTGATGTGGAATTTTTCCCCAAAGCTTTGGATTGGCTAAATAAGCATTCTTGTAAAGTTTAATCGCAAGATCATGTCTGGATTTGAAGATATTAAAGTTTTCCTTTTTCAAAGTTTCAAAGTCCAATTTGAAGGCCTTAGAGGCAATTTTGGGACTCAAAAGTGATCGTAACCAGTGTAGCGGGTTGTAGCTTGATAGAGCACTTCACAAGCTTTTCAACAGTTCAAATGGTTCATCAATCAGACACCCAAATCAAAAGTTATGGACTTCGAAAGTTGGGTCTCCTTAAATGGGAGATGTAAAAATGTATTGGACACATAAATGAGTTGTAAATGGGGAGTTACATGTGGTGGTGTGTGTTTTGACACATCATAAGCATCTGTTATTGGAGATAAGGATGGGCACCATAATATCATTTGATAGTTTCATGTATTGTATCTCTTATATATTAGGTGCATGAGATGGAGGTTGGGTGTAAGAGTCTTATAGCTATTGAGTTACCTCTGGATCTCTGGTTGGTGATACTCTTGTGAGAAATATTGCACTGCAAGTATATTGTAATCTTGTTGATTTTTGAATAATATATTGGACGGCTTTTAGAGTGTGGGGTTTTTCTCCCGAAAGATTTTTCCTCACGTAAGTCACTATGTTGTAGTATGAATGTTATTTATGTATAAGTTTTTGTAACTGTTCAATATTTGAAAGGTTTTTGCATAACCCTCCTCTCAAGATTAGTGTAGGAAGTTGTTCCGCTACCTTAGCTTCCTTGCAAGTTGTATCAAAGCTCAATCACCTTTGGTTTCAGTTGTGGGTTGGATTTTTTAAACTAAACCATATTTGAGTGGGAGTTTGTGTAGAAGATACTTTGTGATCTTGTTGCAGGAATTTTAGATGGCAAGCACGTTGGGGAGAATAAAGGTAGAGAAGATTTCTAGAAACAATTTTGAGATGTGGAAGTTGAAGATGTAGGATCTATTAATAGATTGAGATCTGTGGGATGCTATTGATGATAAGGTTATGAGGCCTACAAATCTTACTTTGGTTTCTCAATATGATGTTATGGACCGTAAAGCCAAGGGTCTAATCAGATTGTGCCGAGCAAACTCTATTCTGATCAATGTCCATGAAGAAACCTTTGCACAAAAACTATGGAAGAAACTTAGTGAGATGTATCAAGCCAAATCTTTAGTGAATAAGATTTTTTTGAGGAAGAAATTATATTCCTTGAGGATGGAAGAGGGTGGATGAATTACAAACTGCCTCGAAGCATTCAATATATTGGTGGCTCAATTGTCATCAATTAGTGTCAAAATGGATGACAAGGAGAAATGCCAGATATTGCTTTGTTTTTTGCTTGATTCGTGGGATTCTGTAGAAACCCTTGTTTCCCCTGTTTTGGATTCTGACTGTTTTTTTAGTGTTTTGTGTATTTTTGGTTTTTTTGGTGTTTTTGAGCAAAAATGAAATAATGCGATTTTTGCAAGAATTCAATAATAAATGCAAATAAAATCATATAATTCTGGAAATGATAGAATCAATCGGAAATACTGATGCCAATCTATTTATTCAAATTCTGGATTTATTACAAATGAGATCCAATGACATGCAAGTAAAAAGGCAACGATTTTTTATGAAAACCTGGTGTTTGCAGCAATGAATAATCTTCAAGAAAATGTACGGCTGAAATGGTTGAGCACTTTCCCTTGCGCCAGAAGGAAGAATCCACTGCCAGTGAAGCATGCGCCCCTGATAATGAAGTCTGACTGCCAAGAATGAAGGCGACTTGCTCTGAAACAAAAGTACGCCCCTTTCACAGATGGTACGACCTGTAATAAATATGGTACGGCCTGAACATAGCAGCAGCTATTAAATAAGAAGTACGGCTCTTCTCTGAGTCTCCAGATCTTGAATAAATATGCGCCTCAATGGAATAACTCCTCTGTAAAAGAATTGCTAAATCAAACCCTGAATATTTCCTGTCTGTGATGCTCTATAATTTCTTCTGAATGAAGAAATCTCTTTGCCTGGCAATAAATCGGAAGATATTTCACAACCTCTGAATTGCTTTCACTGGAGATGGCTCGTTCCCCAATGCTCTGAGACTGAAACCCTTGGCTTCCGTGCTCTGGACGAAACTTGATCAATTTTCAATAACTCAATAACATAATGAGCTCGAATTTCAATGCAAAACCTTATACTCTCTGAAAAGTGCGATTTCCTTAAAAATAGGGACCATTAAAATAATTCGAACTTTTCTTTTAATTAATTCCATAGTCTCCGGTGAAATTTTTAATTATAAAATATAATTAAAAACGTCCCCTTCCATGATGGGCGACCCCTTCAGCCAAAATCACTTAAGTTATAATATTTAAAATATTATAACTTTTATAATATAAGCTCCAAAAATTAATATTTAATTAAATCAATTAAATATTAATATCTCTCTCAATATTTACCCGATGCACGAACCGTCTGAAGCTGACGACTAAAGAAGTGATTCTGCACGTGATCAATCCATACTGCTAAAAATAGCAGGGTCCCTCGCTGAGTGCCAGATATTGCTAAAAATAGCAACTCAGGCTAAAAGTGTTCGAATGAGCCCGAACGAAAGCCAACTGGTCAAATACTGACAACTGAAGCCAAGCCAAGCTCCATCAAGACCCTCTATCCATCCCATCAGCCTACGAGGGTCGCATAATAGGCTAATCCTGTGCTCTGAGAGATGTCAACTAGAAGGGGACATGACAGATTCTCTTGTTATGGCTATTAGAAGTACTTCTATTATCTTGAAGATTGAAGATGTGGTGGGTTCTTTTCTCTCTAAAGAGATGAGGAGGAAGGTATCCATCAGTGCCAAGGAGGCCCTACATGTTCATGGAAGACCTAAGGAAAAAGACAAGAAGAATGAGAAGCATGATAATGTAATGTTCCCTTTTCCTAGGTAGTCATTAGGTGCTGTGGTTAGTCTATCACTTGGTCCCCGTAGACTAACAAGAAGGTTAGGGGGCTCCTCTGAGGGCGTTTGTGGCTTGTCAGTCAACCATTTGTGCTTAATTGGTGTTTCCCAGCTCAGTCTTTTCTAGGGTTTCCGTAGTGTACCTTCTAGAGCTTTCCTTGGGCATTTTGTCCATACTACTTTTAGTAAGTCATAGGGTGGTCAGTGACTTGGTCAGTGGGCAGTATTTCTATGTTGGGTATGTTGGTGGTTTCTCACCATGGTTTAATCTTGGCAGTTATCATGGTTCAAAGTTTAAAGTTTAAATAATGTTATTATTAAAGTTAAATTAAAATATTTAACTTTAAGTGTTATTTATATATTTAAAGTGACTTTCTAATAAGGAGTTATAAGGAGGTTTGAAATGTTAATTTTATATTAGAAAGTTGATCGCCCAACTTAAAGGGGATATAAGGCAGTAAAGTGAACTAAATAAAATAATTTTAAAATGCCAACTTGGGCGTAGGAAATTGGGAGTGATATAAAAGCATTTTATGGGCTTTTTTGCTCATTCATGTTTGGAGAAAATTGGATAAGGGTTTGCTGGTTGGACTGAAAAGTCTTGGTTTTTTGAGGATGAAGACCCTCATGAGGAACAGTAGTTGCAGGAGTGAAAGATCTCCCAAGATTTCTTGTTGATAGATCCATTTAGGGGTTATGCATTGCACGTCAACATTTTCAGAGAAAGATTCAATTCAAGGTTTGAAGGATTTGCCAGGAACTTGCTAGTATATTGATCAAAATTACAGAGTAAGATATTCACAGAGGTTGAAGAATTATTAGAGTTGTTTGATTGCATGAAGTTGTTAAGAAAGACATGGATGCCAGAGTTGACTAGAGTTCCTGAAAATACTATAAATTTGTCTTAGATATTAATGTGGGTGCCAAGGAAGAATGGTAGCTACTTCATTTTTAAGGAGTTAATATTTTGAGATTCTTTATTTTCTGGTTGATTATTGCAAGTTTGGTTGAGGTTGATTTATGCGCTGGAAGCAGAGTTAGCATTGCCGGTCAATAAGCTTTTTAGGGCAGCCACCTTGGTTAATATCTTTTGCCGACTTTATGGAGGGCGTGTGTATTAGAGGCAACAATGATTATTTATTGAGGACGTGGTATCTCTGCCTTGTTTGTGTTGACTGCCACACAAGGGAAAGGAGACCATTTAGTTGGCGTGGAGTTTATGATTCAGACTAAGCAACCTGTGATGAACCCTGCTGGTTCAACTTTAACCCCAGATGCTTGAACTAACTTGTTTTGTGTTTTTGAAGGTTTTTTGATTTTTTTGTGGTTTTTGCTAATAAAGATAATGATGCAATTTTGAAAGAAATGCTTCTAAAATCTTAATAAGTACAGGAAAGTAAATACTGAAGCAGATAGACTTCTGAATTGATAGCATATGGATTTATTATTCATTCTAGATGATTACAATGATGAAACCCTAACATGCAGACAAAAAGGCAAAGCAGATTTATTACTTAAAAACCTGGTTGCAGCCGCTTGTAGGAAACATGAAATAGTACGGTCCATCCAGATACAGACTTCTCCCTCCACCAGAAGGTTGCAGATGCTTCCAAAGGAATAGGTGCCCACTGTGGTGAAGTCAAACTGCAAGAAGACAAGGCGTTTTTCCCAAAGAAGAAAGTATGGCCTTTGCTGCAGCAAGTACGACCTGTACCAGCAACTACATAAATCCGTACCACCTTGAATGATGTGCCAAATAAGAACTAACTCAGCCGCACAAGATATCACCTTTTTCCCTCACGAGTACTGAATCAAACCTTGACGAATTATTTCTCAATAATCTCTGTAATAACTTCTGAATGAAGCTATTCAACTGGCAGGCAATAAATCAGTTGATATTTCACAGCCTCTGAACTGCAAACACTGAAGATGGCTCGTTCTCCAATGCAGACGAAAACTGAAACCCTTGGCTTTGTTCTCTGAAGAAGGAAATGGCTAAAATTGATTCTCATATGCATAATGATCAATTCTTCTCAAAATAAAACTTATATCTTCTCACTTAGGTCGACTTCCTTCAAAAAAGCATCATTTAAATAAACTTTAAATTTCACTTTTAATTTTCCAATAGTTTGGACGCCCTTTTAATTATAATAATTAATTAAAAAGTGGCCCCTTCTTCATGATGGTCGACCCCCTTCAAAAAGTCACTTAAGTTATAATATTAAATTATATTATAACTTTATAATATAAGCTTCAATTAAATTAATATTTATTTTGGCAAATAAATATTAATATCTCTCTCAATATAAGTCTAAATGACAAACCGTCTGAAGCCAGATGATAAGTGACTGAATCTGCATATGACCAGACCATACTGCTAAAAATAGAAGGGGTGCTCCGCTGAGCGTCTCCACTTACTAAAAATAGTAAGCAAATGATGTCCGAAAGACCCCGAACGAAAGCCAAACTGAATAGTTCTGACAACTGAAGCCAAGCCATGCCTCGACAAGACCCTCTATCCTCCATATTAGCCTACGAGGGTCACATAATAGGCTAATCTGAAGTACTGAGAGATGTCAACAGGAAGGGGACATTACAGTCCGCCCCTCCTGAAATTGCTTATCCTCAAGCAATCTCAACTCAGGATGCTGCAAAATCTCCTCACTCTCCCATGTAGCATCCTCCACTGGCAAATCTCTCCACTTCACTAGATATTCCCTGATAGTCTTCCTGCGTAACTGTCTCTCCCTATACTCCAGGATAGACTTAGGTACCAAAATCAACTTTCCCTCAGCGTCTAAGGGAGGAAATACTGCTGAAGGTACCACACGATGTCCTAACGCCTTCTTGAGACGTAACACATGAAAAACATTGTGGACCTTACTATCTGCTGGAAGCTCTAGCTCATAAGCCACCTCTCCAACACGCCTGACAATCCTGAAAGGACCATAGTACCGTGGCTTGAGCTTCTCTGATCCACTCTTCCTGAGAGTAGACTGTCGGTAGGGTTGCAGCATGAGATATACCATATCTCCCACCTCAAAAGATCTCTCGGTCCTCTTCTGATCTGCATACTGCTTCTATTGATTCTATGCCTTAGCAATATTTTCCTTAAGAGCCCTCATAATGTCCTGGTTCTCCTGCAATAAGTCTCTCGCACTAGGCACTCTATTGTCACTCAGTAGCAAATGAAGAAAACTAGGCGCCTCATAGCCATACAACGCCATGAATGGGGACATCTGAATGGTCATGTGGTAGGTGGTATTGTAACAATACTCACATAAGTATATCCACTTGACCCACGCCTTTTGCTGCCCTGCAATGTAATTCCTGAGGTAGCCTTCCACCCATTTGTTCAATATCTCTGTTTGACCAGCGGTCTGTGAGTGGTAACTGGTGCTTGGTGTAAGCTTGGTCTCACAAAGTTTGAACACCTCCTGCCAGAAGTGACTCAGGAACCGACTATCCCTGTCGCTAACTATGCTCCGAGGCAACCCATGTAATCTAAAAACCTCATGGAAAAATGCCTCTGCTACCTGCGTAGCGGTGTAAGTAGTGGTGATCGGAAAGAAGTGGGCATACTTCGTCAGCCGATCCACAACTACATATATGCAATCACGTCCTTGGGCTTTAGGCAAGCCCGTAATAAAATCCATCAACAGGCATTCCCACTTCCTGTCAGGAATCGGAAGTGGCTGCAACAACCCTGCCGGATATGTATTCTCCTGCTTGTTTTGCTGACAAACAGGGCACTCACGCACATACTGAAGAACATCTGCCTTAAGACCTGTTGATGTGTTTTTCGTGACCGCACCAACGCAGAATAAAGTCGCCAACGGCTTCCCCATCCTCTCTTGATCAAAGTATTCCGCATGCTAAGATTGCAAGAAAGTTCATGCGTTCAACTCCAAGGTTCTTTCAATGCGAATAGGCTCAGTTTGGCTCGATGTGATTTGCTGGTATTTCAAGGGGACTTACGGAATTGTTCGGCAGCGGAGAAAGGAATTCAAATGTTCGAAAGATCCATCTATGAAGTTCGGGTTTCCTATTCTAACCAGAAAGTACTGAATTAAATGGGGTAAGGTTAAGAGAGTCTAAATCTATTCTAAGGCGTGGGATATGGAGCTCAACTTCAGCAAACTTCTAACCGGACTTCGCTTTGCCTCGCATCGGACAACTTCCACGGAGTCGGTGCAATCTTCAAGGGAGATGACTAAAGATGTTCAAACCACCACTTGACATGAAGATACCATCACAACGACGCATACCATCATTCAAACTGTGATTGAAGTTAAGTACATGATATTCCAGTTGACCAAGCAAGGCGCATTCACCATCAGCAAATACACTAGTGGTATGGATAAACGAAGTTGCTTAGACCAAACACCACATTCCATGATTAACATCTACTTGCATGGAATAAAAGTTATACTACTTAGAACTATGCTACCATTTGAATCGGAAGGACGAAGAAACCTTGCTAGCTACTCACAACAAAGACGAAATTCACCATCAATGAAAAACTCTTTTATTGAGAGAGTGTTCACAACAATTTCTTACAAAGTTTTCAAAGGGAAAACTTTCCCTCTTCTTCAAGCTACACTATCAATCTACACTAAGCTACTTCTAATTTGTCTCTCTATTCTAACTTCTACTCTGATCTTCTCTACTGTCTACTTAGTTACAAATGAGGGGGACTCCCCCTTTATATAGCTAGCCAAGTCCCAAAAGACGGCTAGGGTTACAATCGGCTGGATGGCCCAGATTGTGCCACCTCAGCCCTAAACAAGATTTGCCCTAAAAACCGCCACAAAGGAGAGTGGGGTAATAAATGCGCCATAATGTCCACCATCATCCTTCTAGAAGATTCCGTTTGCGGATGCGTTCACATTGTTCTTGATCTTCTTCTTGACTTTTGTTCTTCAACTTCTTTGTCACTTGAGCTAACACTTAGCCATTTTCTTGCAGCCTTTTCTTCCTTCATGTAAAACTTATAACTGTCTTCCTCTAAAGGTTGTAATATCATAGGTACTTCACCACTTCAAGTCGCCGTGCTGCAGCTCAACATTCCTCTGCCAAAACAAGCGAGAGGAGGAGAAAGGATATTAGGACACTTAAATAATATAAATTCAACTGCCCACAGTTTTCACGCTCTAACTTCCAAAGCGTCAACTTACACTTTCTTCATGATTCTTCGTACATAGCCAAATTTTCAACCCATCTTCCTCAAGGGCGTATCATCTTTGAGAAATTCATTTCACTAACTGGAGCTCTGATACTCAATTTCGTTCATCTCTGACTCTGGAAGATTAGTCCCATGAAGCACTTGAGCAAATTTACCTAGGCAGTTCCTTTCAAATTCATCATCTGGAAAATTTCACCTTGAAAACACATTTTCTTCATTTTGCCTTAGAAAATTTTCAAATTTCCCTTAGGAAAACTCATCAACTTAGTGCCCATCAAAAATCTCTACTGAAAAAGTGTTGGCGAAGTGCGGAAGACATAGAAATCTATCTATCATCTCAAATGTTCAGTACCCAGAAGAAGGTTTTCTCCAGAACGCTTTGAATTCATGGGTACCCAACGAACGGGTTCATTTAATTTTCTTGAATTTTGAACCTTAGAAAAAATATTCTTTCATCAAATTTATTCTTGTTCTTCGATCCTGGAGTATTTTGCTTTGACTTGGAAAATTTTATCAACCCGTGCAGCTGGCACTCACTGACTTCATCTCTGGCAACTCTGCTCATGCTTCAGGAAAATTCCATTGCCTCCAGACTTAGGCGTATTTTCTAGAGGAAGAAAATATTTTGTGCCTTAGAAATTTTTTTTGATCACTTTGAAAATTTTCCCTTAGAAAATTTTACTCAACTCTGTCAACTTTGCCTGTGAAAATATCAGCTTCACTCAGAAAATTTTCATGAAGGCGCCTAGCACATTTTATCCCTCACTCACCATTTTGCATTTTTCTTCACATTGAAAAACATTTATTTGAAGCTCAAACGCCTTAGCAATATTTTCTTTTTCTTCACTTAACATCTTAGGCGCATATTGTGGGTGAAGAAGGATATTTACTTTGTGCTATAAGTCTTTACTTCCAACGTCTAGGCAACACATCCATCACCTTGCAATATTTTCTAGCACACTTCACCTTGAGCGCATACCACTTAGAGAATTTTGAAATCACGTCTAACATATTATCTTTGCCACCTCATACATATCACCTTGGCCACGCCTTAAAAAAATTCTCCAACACCACTTACCACCTTAGGCGCATTTGAGGCTTGAAGAAGAAAAACGCCTAGCATTTACCAAGCTCCCACCACGCCTTAATCACATTTCACCTCACTTACCACCGCCACTTACCTTTACCCTTCTAACTTGGGCGCATTTGGAGGGGTGAGGAGGACAAAACTCTTTGACTTTGTTGACTTGCTTCATCTTGGGCGCATTTCAGCCTTGATGGAGGATAAACTTTTCAAACGTCTTCATGTGACTTTTCAGCTTCCTTGCTTTGTCTCCACATGGCCCCATTTGGGCGCATTTTACTATGTGTGAAGGATGAGAATCATTGACCCTTTTGACCAGCTTGTTGTTGGGCGCATTTTGGCCTATGTGGTGGATTAAAAGCTTTGACCTTTTGACTTTCTTTGCACTTTTGGGCGCATTTTCATGTAGGAGGAGGACGAATTTGTTTGACTTGTTGACTCCCTCCTTTCTTGGGCGCATTTTGACATGTCTAGTGGATGAAACTTTTCAACGCCACCTTTTGGATTATTCCCTCCTTGTTTTGTCTTCACATGGGTGCTTTTGGGCGCATTTAGGCCTAGGAGAAGGATGAAAACCTTTGACTACTTTGACCATTTGCTGCATGGGCGCATTTTGCCCCTGCTGAAGGATGAACTCATACTTAGAACTTTTTCATGTTTGGCATATGCTTGAAGGCGCATTTGAGGTAGGCAGAAGGATGGAAAGGCGTTGACTTCCTTTGACTTTCTCTCCTTGGGCGCATTTTGGCCTGTGCACTGGACGAACTCAGCATCCTTGGAAATTTTCCATGCCCTATCAACTGGGCGCATTTTGCCATAGCTGCAGGATTGAAGTTCCAGACTTAGAACATTTTTCATCGTTTTCGCCAGTATTTCATGCCCTGCTATTTATAGTAAGTCCTCTGAATTTTGCACCTCTAAAGCTCGGAACAACTTGAAATTTTACACATTGCATCCTTATCACCTCATTGTCCTGTCGACATTGCCATTTTTAGCTGACCTGCTATTTTTAGCCTGTTTCTGAAGGTGGTTTACTATAAATAGTAACCTCATGTTTCTGATAGCTCCATTGCTCGATTGTTTGAAATTTTTAATGGCGCTCCTCACCCACGTATTTTAATAAATTAAACCTTTGGCCTTGTCACCGGTGATTACTATTTTTCTTGGTTTCAAATTGACTTACTAAATAGTAAGTGCTCCATTTATTTCAATTTCACGTGAACGACTGAAGAATGATGAGGGTGGTTTACACCGGATTTCGAAGATTCTGACCTTTTACGCCTATTTTTAGGCTCCGAAGTTGGAAACCCTAATTCGCTTTGCATGTATATCAAATGAACTCTGTTTCTCTTCGTTAGCAACGCTGCTGATAAAACATAATTTTGAGCTACGGGAAGCGTGCCGGTTCCCACTGCTAAAGTGCTAAGTTCGCTTGCAGTGAGTATCTCCATTTGCATGTCACACCATCGAGAAGCTCTCGAAAAACCCACCAGGAATCATCCGACATGCAAAAGAAACCCTGACATGCAAACCCTAAAAATAGCCCTGGAAGACTGAATTTTGAAAGTGGTCGTCTCGTTTTGCATGTTATATCATTGCGAAGGTCTCGAAAAACCCAGAAGGAATATGCCAACATGCAAAGAAAAACTCTGCATCTGAGCCCTAAAATTTATGCCGGAAGCCGGACTACTAAAAATAGTAAGTTGTCCGTTTTCGCTCAAATTTTGCATACGAAAAGCCTGACGTGTTCTGAATGCTGTGTGACTGTCGGAATCTCGAAAATGCTGGTAAATTGCCTTTAATTGCACACTTACCAAAAATAGTATCTCAGAATCTGATGAAAATCTGCTGGGAGCCTGCTGGAAGCACACTAACAACAATGTTAGTCTCAAATTTCATGTTATTCACTTTATTGGACCTCGGACTGACCAGGAAGACTCAAAACCCTAATTTCAGATTTGGCCAAATTTCACTCGTTTAAGTTCAAAGACGGGAACAATCCCTCGAAAGGCGGACAGTAGAAAAGAGAGACAACGACAAAACAAACGAAAAGCAAAGCCAAAATTAGGGGGGTCCCCATTTGCAATGGAGCGATGTGTGAAAAACGTCACAACAAGACCCTTCCATGTAAATCTCTCCCGAACCTGTCTGTAAGTCTAAAAGTACCCGGGATGCCCTGCTGTAGGTACATCATGGAAAGCTCGTAGAATGGTGTTCTTCATCTCTGACCCTGGGATCAAGAAAATCCTGTTCTTGTAAATGATAAAGTCATTTACAAGTGTGTACCTGGTGTCCACAATAGATCCCTCAACAATACCAGATGTCCATGTATCCTTGGCATACTCTGCCACAATCAAGTGCCTTCAATCCTCTGCAATCTATACCATAGAACTTAGATGAGGCCGGCGTGACAGAGCGTCAGCAACAACATTTTGTGTACCCTTGATATAGGTGATATCAAAGTCATATGCCTGTAACTTACTCACCCACTTTTGCTGACGGTCATTCAAATCTCGCTGTCGTAGGAAATGCCTCAAGCTATTATGATCAGTTTTAATACAAAACTTACTGCCCACTAAGTATTGCTTGAATTTGGCCAAGGCATGCATTATGGCTAGGATTTCCTTATCATATATACTGTAAACCCTCTTTTGTCCTATGAGCTTCCTGCTCTCATAAACAATCGGGTGCTTGTCTTGCATAAGCACCGCTCTAATGCCCTCACCAAAAGCATCACACTGAAGCTCAAAAGGCTTCGTAAAATCTGGTAGTGCCAACACTGGACATGTAGTCATAAGCTCCTTGAACCTCACAAAACACTCCTGTGCCTCAGGAGTCCAAAAGAATGCACCTTTTTTCAACAAATCCGTCATAGGTGCTGCATGGCGTGAATATCCACTAACAAATCTGCGATAGAAACCACATAACCCCAGGAATCCTCGCAGCTGTGTAAGGTTCGTTGGAGTAGGCCAATCTACGATAGCACAGATCTTCTCAGGATCCATCCGCACTCCCTCTGCAGTGATAATATGACCTAAGTATAACAACTCAGTCATCCCTAAATCACACTTGGATTCCTTGGCATACAAGGACTCCCTATCCAAAATGCTGAGTACTGTATCCAAATGAGCCAAGTGCTCCTGCCATGTTCTGTTGTAGACCAAAATATCATCGAAGAAGACAAGTACATATCTCCTCAAATGTGAGTGGAAGACCCTGTTCATGGTGGACTGGAATGTCGCTGGAGCATTGGTTAGCCCAAATGGCATAACCACAAACTCAAAGTGTCCACAGTGACAGCGAAAAGCGGTCTTCTCGACATCCTGCTCACGAACTCTAATCTGATGATATCCCGATCTCAAGTCTATCTTTGAGAAGTAACAGGCACCATGGAGCTCATCAATAAGCTCATCTATACGGGGTATGGGATATTTGTTCTTAATAGTCCTCTTATTCAGGACTCTGTAATCTATGCACATACGAAGAGTACCATCTTTCTTCTTCACTAGAACAACTGAAGAAGCAAATGGTGACTTACTCGGTCGAATGTGACCCATAGCAAGCAGCTCCTTGATAGTCTTCTCTATCTCATTCTTAAGCCGCTTTGGGTGCCGGTAAGGAGTAATCATGACGGGTTTGGCGCCCTCCTGAAGCTCTATGATGTGCTCAATCCCCCTATCTGGAGGTCTTCCTGGTGGAATGTCACTGAAAACCTTCCCATGCTTAACTCTCAACTGCTGAATGTCAGGATGATACTCGGTCTTATGCTGTCCCTCCTGTGTAGGCATCAAAGTGCACTCGGCGGCCCACTCAACCATGTCATGATGCATAAGTCTCTCCATCTGTCGGAAAGAAATAGTCCTGACGTTACTGTCTCGGATGGCCTTCAGTATATGAGTCTTCCCATCCACCTCGAACCGGATCTCCATGTCTTTGAGACGAAGTGTAACTTCCTCAAGGGAATGAAGCCACTTCATACCCAAAACTAAATCGATATCGCCCATATTTACCACATAATAATCAGCCTTGAATTCATAATTATTCAAGCGCAAAGGAAGGTCCTTAATCATACGGTCACACTTGAGAGTGTAGCCATCAGCCACCTTAACCCGAATGCCCTCAAACTCTTCGGTTATGAGCCCATGCTTCTCCACAAATCTGGCATCTATAAAATTATGGGTGGCTCCTGTGTCTAAAAGGGTGACAACCTTTTGACCGGCCAAAACTCCACGCAGTCTGAAAGATCCTTCCTGTTGTATGCTAGATAACCATGCCTCCTAAAACTGGATCTCTGACTCTGCTTCCACCTTAGGCTCTGAAGCCTCTGACTCTGACTCCTTAGAACTCTCCTGCTGTTCGGAATTTTCAGATTTCAAATCCTCATAATAAGCCCACATAACTCTATTGGCCTTACCCTTAGGCCGCAAAGGACAATCATGGTTAGCATCATAGGGACCCTTGCAGTAGAAGCAAAGCTTCTTCCTGCGCAAATCATTAAGAGTCTCACGATCCAAGGGTGCTGCTGATTTTCCCTTTGAATCACTCTTAAAATCAGATTTCTCCTTATTTTTATTGAATCCCTTGTTGTCCTTAAATGAAGAAGTATTCCTGGAATTGAACTTGCTAGATGGAGCTGCAAGTTCCATGCTACGTTCCTTCTTCATTGCTTCCTGTAGTGAGAGAGGATCAAATGCTTTGATCCATCCTCTCATCGGCTCCAACAATCCCTCCACGAAGAGTACAACTAGACGCCTCTCTGATATGTTGGGGACCATCACTGATAACCGCTGGAAGTCTCCTATGTAAGCTTCCAAGCTACCAACCTGTCTCAACTGGGCCAAATCTCTGAAGTAAGTCTCAGGATCCTTCTTGTCAAACCATTCCACCAATCTGTCCACAAACTCCTGGTAAGTGGGGATACGGTCATGCTGAAGTGTCACCATCACATGATGCCACCAGTCATAAGCTGCCCCCTCAAGATGCAGAGTAGCACATCTAATAGCATCCTCCTCCGCCATGGGACACAATGTAAGGAAGGTATCCAGCTTACTGATCCAAGTCTGTGCTGTAACCTTATCGCTGCTGTCAAACATAGTTAAAGTGAGCTTGTTTGTGGCGTGCTTCAGGTCACCATTCTGATGTCTAGGCCTCCTATCCAGCCTGTTTTTGTAATGCTCTCTCCTCTGTGTGAAAAACCTGTCAAAAGTAATTCTCTCTCTGACCTCTGGGGTCAATAACTCCCACTCATTGTTTGCTGCCATAAGAGTATCAACAAACACTTCCTTAGGCTCCTCATCTACAATAGCCCCATCAGGCTCCTGTCTCACAAAAGTAGGGCGAGTAGGCCTATCTGCTGTTCGTGAAACAGTCCTAGGTATCCTCCGTGAGCCTGCATCACTCCTGTCCTCATCATGACGTGGTGACGGTCTCCTCGGTGAACCTATCCTTTGTATCATCGTGGTCAACTGCTGTAATACATTAGCTACCTGCTGCTGACCTGTCCGTAAATCTCTAAGAGTCTGTCTGACCTCTGCATCTTCATCCCGAGGATCTCGAGGAACCTCTGTTCTGTCAGTCATGGTACCCGGCTGCCTGTTCAATTCCCGTTCCCTGTCAAACAAAGCTCTCCTGCAAGTGTAATATCTGTGAGGCCCAACCTCCTGTGGCTGGATATGAATCCCAAACCCTCAGGATGGCAGGAAACCGCTCTGATACCATTGTGATGAACTCTGCTGGTTCAACTTTAACCCCATATGCTTGAACTGACTTGTTTTGTGTTTTTGAAGGTTTTTTTATTTTTTTGTGGTTTTTGCTAATAAAGATAATGATGCAATTTTGAAAGAAATGCTTCTAAAATCTTAATAAGTACAGGAAAGTAAATACTGAAGCAGATAGACTTCTGAATTGATAGCATATGGATTTATTATTCATTCTAGATGATTACAATGATGAAACCCTAACATGCATACAAAAAGGCAAAGCAGATTTATTATTTGAAAACCTGGTTGCAGCCGCCTGTAGGAAACATGAAATAGTATGGCCCATCCAGATACAGACTTCTCCCTCCGCCAAAAGGTTGCAGATGCTTCCAAAGGAATAGGCGCCCATTGTGGTGAAGTCAAACTGCAAGAAGACAAGGCGTTTTGCCCAAAGAAGAAAGTACGGCCTTGCTGCAGCAAGTACGGCCTATACCAGCAACTACATAAATCTGTACCACCTTGAATGATGTGCCAAATAAGAACTAACTCAGCCGCACAAGATATCACCTTTTTCCCTGACAAATACTGAATCAAACCCTGACAAATTACTTCTCAATAATCTCTGTAATAACTTTTGAATGAAGCTATTCAACTGGCAGGCAATAAATCAGATGGTATTTCACAGCCTCTGAACTGCAAACATTGAAGATGGCTCGTTCTCCAATGTAGACGAAAACTGAAACCCTTGGCTTAGTTCTCTGAAGAAGGAAATGGCTAAAATCGATTCTCATATGCATAATGATCAATTCTTCTCAAAAGAAAACTTATATCTTCTCACTTAGGTCGACTTCCTTCAAAAAAGCATCATTTAAATAAACTTTAAATTTCACTTTAAATTTTCCAATAGTTTGGACGCCCTTTTAATTATAGTAATTAACTAAAAAGTGGCCCCTTCTTCAAGATGGTCGACCCCCTTCAAAAAGTCACTTAAGTTATAATATTAAATTACATTATAATTTTATAATATAAGCTTCAATTAAATTAATATTTATTTTGGCAAATAAATATTAATATCTCTCTCAATATAAGTCCAAATGACAAACCGTTTGAAGCCGGATGATAAGTGACTGAAACTGCATATGACCAGACCATACTGCTAAAAATAGCAGGGGTGCTCCGCTGAGCGTCTCCACTTACTAAAAATAGTAAGTCAAGCAAATGATGTCCGAAAGACCCTGAACGAAAGCCAAACTGAATAGTTCTGACAATTGAAGCCAAGCCATGCCTCGACAAGACCCTCTATCCTCCATATTAGCCTACGAGGGTCACACTATAGGCTAATCTCAAGTACTGAGAGATGTCAACAGGAAGGGGACATTACACAACCATATATCCATTCTTGCTCACATATAGGCGCATCATTGGAAGCTGGTCATAACCCATCCGCTAGAGTATAAGGGATGTTGGAGTAATTACGATGATCACTTGATAATTAATTAATTATTAAGTCCCTTATTACTTTAATTACTTAAGCTAAACTTAGGAGTGTTTTTTTATTATTAGATTGGGCTCATTATAGGTCTAGTTATCTCATTGCATGAGATTAAGACAGTTGTCACAATCTAATGCAATCCTCATCTAGGGTTTGCTTTATTTTGGTTTTATAAGCATGCACATTCATTGTAATAATTAATTCACATTTATTCATTGAATACAAAAGGCATATCAGATGCTTTTGTGGATTCAATCTTTTCTCTCTTGGTTGCATAGCAAATCAGTTGCTTTGATCTCTTGTTTCTGATAGGCATTTTAGTTGCAGAGGATCACTAGGAGCTAGGGGGGTCAACAATCAACTCCAACTCTATATTAGAGCACTAGATCTGTGACTTCTTGTCTGAATTTTGAGAGATCCGGCCTTGAGGAAAAAATCGGCTCATGCTAGGGCGAAACAAGCATCACCATTGAGTCCAAAATGGCCAAAAACATAAGGATCGCCTATTGTTTCGTCAAATTTGATAAAGTTGAGAAAAAACAAAAAAAATTAGACTTGCATAGATCTCGAGGCAAAATCCATACGATCGTATGATCACCTGTCAGACTTGCGTAGGCCTCCTTTGCTACAGGTACAGTTCTGCAAATAAAAAAGCAAGGTTTTTTAAATTATTTTTTACTTGCAATTAAAAAATCAAAAGCTTCAAAAGCTTTTTTCAAAAAAATCAAAGAAAAATATTTTTTTAAAGGGTACTTTGTACCTGGCCTACCACCATAGGCTTTCCTACTTAGTTGCAGCGGTGGTCCCCTCACCCATAGTTGACCACTCACAAATTAAATCGACGGCCACATTTTAAAACCAACAACTCTATAGATCCGATGGTACCGGAATATTTCGCTTAGATTCTGCCGCTTTTCATTTCTCGGCACCCCCTCAGAATCTGGCAACGCACTCAATGATAGGGAATATTCCCTTGTATTTCAGTGTGACCAGTCAACTCCAACAGAATATTCCTACATATTTTTTCTAGGTGAGGAATATTCCACGAATATTCGCTGACGTCGACGTGACATCAGCCGTATGGTCCCCTCTTTGCCCCCCTCCTAGCCTTCATTTTCCTTAAAGAGCAATTTTTTTTCCTTTTTGGCATAACTTGGACATATGGTGTCAAAATCGGGCAAATGAGATATTGTTGGAAAGATGGTTCTGAGCACTTTTCAGTGATGTGGGTCTCATTATCAGATTTTGCTTTTGGTTCCTATTATTCTCAATCAAAGTCAAATCTTCATTTTTCACTTCTGAGCTCATAAATTTTCACCTATATCTCCGATTTTCGTGATTCCAGCAACGTTGGAAAGGTATTTTAGAGATCTTCAGATCTATTCATGAACATTTTCCAAAATTTTCCCCTGGTACATTTTATTCAATCTTTGGTGATTTCACATTCTGCTTAATTACTTGGACTCTTGGCACCTGGAAAAGATTTGTTTGTATTAGATGACATCATTTGATCTGCTTTATCAGTACTGAGGTTATTAGTCTTTGATTTTACCATTTGAGGAAGTATTATGGGTTTTTCTATTCATCCTTTTGTGATCAACTTGGAAAAGGATAATTATGAGTCTTGGCGAAATGGCATTCTGAAACATCTCAGGTGGCTTGATATTTTTCCTTATCTATATAGAATCATACCCACACTAGTCACACTAGGGAGTTTATCAGCATGGGGTATCATTAGAGATCATAGGGGTTATATGTTCTAGTGTTGATCATGACACTGTGTGTTGTATCAGACATTGAATGTCCCCACACACTTTGGACTCAACTTTGGGAGATCCATGGAGACCCTCATATCTCTCCATACCCAGAGGATCCTGCTGCAGATTGTCTCATTCCTTTTGCAAATGCAAATTACATACCCTTTGATGACGATACTTTAGAGGAGCTTGAGTATATCACAGGTCTTGCATGTTTTGACGGTTCAAAAACTTGTCTTCATGTTTCCACTCTTCAAATTGAGACTACATCATCTTCTGTTGTTCCTAATTAGTTTGACATTGCCACATCTTTGCCCCTATTGATCCAGTGCACTAGGACATACATCTTCCAGACACAACTGCTTGGGTTTCACATCTTATAAACATATCATCCTTATTTGTAGAGTCTTAGATTGCAGATCTGAAGGATTATTTTGAGGACATTCATCTCCTCTTTGCTAACAACCACATCACTGTTGTTAGCCCAGCATCATCTTTATCGTCTTTAGAGCTTGTTCTACATTAGTCTTCACAGGATTCTGGATTGACATCATCTCTTTCCGACATGTGGATACGTGAGCAGTTTTGAGAGACATCCATCATTTGAATTTGGATTCTAGCATCACCCATTCTTTTGGATTAGCTTCTCCAATCACTACTGGATCTGTTTCTTCCTAAGGGGAGAAATGTTGTTTGCAAGCAATGGATCATATTCTATCTTCAGGCGTTCATCATTGGCACAAGAGATCTTTCTTTGTGGTGGGGATTCATATCCTCATTTTCTCTCTCCTACTGGGGGGACATCTATTGTACTTGTGTGATAGAAGCAGTCCTTGGGGGGTCACATTGAGTCCTCCTATCCTTCTTTCACTAGTGCAATCATTTCATTTTCTCTCTTTTGGAGAGAAATTTTTCCCATATGGTTTTCTCCTTTTATCTAATTATGAGAGATTCATTTATTTGTACATGGGTACCTCATCAGGACTTGTATCTGGGACCCATTCATGCATCCATCTTTGCATTCTACATTAGGGTTTTATAGCTTCTCCCTAAGTTGATCTTAAGGGGGGTGTTGGAGTAACTAGGATAATCACTTGATAATTAATTAATCATTAATTAATTATTAAGTCCCTTATTACTTTAATTACTTAAGCTAAACTTGGTAGTGTTTTTTATTATTAGATTGGGCTAATTATAGGTCTAGTTGTCTCATTGCATGAGATTAAGACAGTTGTCACAATCTAATGCAATCTTCATCTGGGGTTTGCTTTATTTTGCTTTTATAAGCATGCACATTCATTGTAATCATTAATTCACATTTATTCATTCAATACAGAAGGCATATCAGATGCTTTTGTGGATTTAATATTTTCTCTCTTGGTTGCATAGCAAATCAATTGCTTTGATCTCTTGTTTGTGATAGGCGTTTTAGTTGTAGAGGATCACTAGGAGCTGTGGGGGTCAACAATCAACTCCAACTAGGGATGCCTGGAGTTGCTGTTGTGGACGCCAATCTGAAATGAAGGCTAGTGCTGGTGTTTGCCATTCATAAGGTGCATGAAAATATTCATCTTCTTGTATTTTTGGTTCAGTGTTGTAATTTGGAAATCAGACCTATGCAATTTGATATCAAATATATGTAATTGGTTGATGCTTACCTAAAAATGAATAATATATGTTCAATCCTATTCAGCTATTATGATTTGCTATGATGCAATGGTTAAATGTTGTTGCTGATTTATTGGTATTTAAGGAGTATCTTCTATGATAATTTCTATGCATACAATTCTTGTTCAACATATGCTGGAAATAACTCAATTAGTTGCAAGAGAACTGTTTGATGATATGCTAACATTGTCAAACATTGGGAAATCGAAAAAAAATTGTTCCAACTAGAGTGGGACACTGCAAATAAATCCAAATTCAAGGGGAGATCCAAATCTCCTAGAAAGTCCAAAGCTATTTTTTGGAACTATAAGAAGCCTGGACTCTTCTGTAAGGAGTGTAGAAAAGAAGAGAAGAAGAAGAGATTTGATTTTGATTTTGAATCTGAGAAGGAAGATGGTGATGCATTCATTACAGCTTTGGCCACTCGTGCAATTAATGATGCATAGTTAATTGACTTAGGTGCATCTTTTCATATGACCTCTAATAGAGATTGGTTTTCTGAATATGAAGAATTTGATGGAGGTAAGGTGTACTTGGGTGATAATTCTTGTTTAAATATTGTTGGCTGTGGTAAAGTTAGAATCAAGTTTTCTTATGGTGGAATAAAGAGGATTAATGGTGTGTTGCATATCCCTAGATTAGCACAATTTTTTTTATCTATAAGCAAACTAATAGATGTGGGTTGATGAGCACATAGTTATATTGAGAGGGGGGGCGGGGGCGGAATCAGTAGAACAATATTCGTTTACCTTTTAAAACTTATTTAATCACTTCAAGATTTAATCAAAATTTTAGCACATATGTAAAATCAAATAATAGCAACACAATAACAACACAATTTACGTGGAAACCCTTGCAAGAGAAACCATGGAAAAAATATTGCTTTTATTAATCTTCTTTCTACAAATTTTGTAGGCACCAACCTACTAGAGGCACCAACCCCTATAATATGAGGCACCGACCTCCAAAGTAGACAAAGTATTTCCCCTACTTAAATTTCTCTTTTAACAAATGATAAACATATAATATCTTCACAAAATCTTCACAACTTTTGCATTATTCTTCTTCTCAAATTTTATGCTTCTTCAATGGATGAAAGTTTTTATAATGCCTTCATAAAACTTGACTTCACATATTCTCTTTCTCACAAATTTAATGTCATTCTTTTCATGTAATTTTCTTCTTCAAATCTGCATTTATTCCTCTTTACAAATCTACTTTTTGGATAATCTTCTATGTTCTTTTCATACACTCTTCTTGTGTTTGTATGATTATCTCGTTGGCTCTACACACTTTCCTCTTCTTTTTCTTCTATATTCCACACACCTCCTTACACATTACTCTCCACAAAAAACTTATTTTTATATGCTTATGCTTCAATGTGAAGAGAGGCATCTCTCTAAAAAGACATTACCTTTAATTATGAAGTGATCGCTGCCTTTTGATAACACAAACCTGTTGTTGCTTTATACACATAAGAATCTTTGCTTCTTAAATGGAATCGCTGCCTTTTCAATATATATTTATTGCTCTTTTTAGTCACACCTTTTTATATATAATTTTGGGTGATCTCATTTACAAGGTTGGCCCCTCTAATATTAAATTAAATTAATTTAAGTTGCTTTTGTATTTCCCTTTTTGGGCGCCACTAGGGGGAGTCGGCCTTATGACTTAGGATAATATTTTAATTCAAATTACTTTGTAATGAGGGTGCCAAAATGCAAGGGAGTCTCATAAAACAAATAAAATCTATTTATTAATACTTGTTAAATAAATATTTTATCCTTAGAGGTCTTTGATTTGCTTTGACAATAAATATCTCGTCCTTCTTTGACATCAATGACAATTAATCTAACACGAGGTGCAGGTAGTCTTTTTTGATGCATGATGCAAAATGGTTAGAGGTGCTATGGTGATTGCTAGAGGTGGCAGATATGGCACATATAAAATTGACACATGCACTATTGAGTGTAATAGTACTTTTGTGAAAAGCAAGACTATGGCTAGTTCGTTGGAAGAGTTGAGGGTTTCATCTTTAGCGGATGCTCATGGCTTCTAGCTACCCAAGGGTGCTCTTTTTTTTGAATCAAAGTTACCTGCGAAGAGGACTATGTTATGGCACCAAATACTTGGCCACATTGGAGAAAAGGGTGTAAGAACCTTGGAAAATAAAAACCTTGTTGAAGGGTTGTCAGATTGTAATCTTGATTTTGATTTCTGTGAGCATTGTCTTTATGGAAAACAAAACTATGTTAAGTTTTACTCGAGTTCTCATAAATCTTGTGATGTATTGGATCTTATTCATTTTGATGTGTTTGATCTTGTAGATATTCCTTCGATTGGAAAATCCACATATTATGTTTCATTTATTGATGATTGTAGTTGAAAGACATGAGTATATTTTCTAAAGAGTAAATTTGAAGTTTTCAATCGATTTTAAAGAATTTAAAGCAATGGTTGAGTTGCAAATTGGAAAGAAAATAAAATATTTAAGGACTGATAATGGCGGTGAATTTTGCTCTAATGATTTTGATAGATTTTTTAAAGATTGTGACATTTTTAGACAAAAGACAACTTTGTATTCTCTAGAGTAGAATGGAGTTGTAGAAAGAATGAAGACATTGATGGAGAAGGATAGAAGTACGTTGAGTGGTGCTGGTCTTGTTATCTACTGAAATTGCACCCTGTTGAACTTGAAGTTCGACATTTTAGTGTAACATGGGAAGACCTCTAAAGTTGTGGGTTACTTGTAAGCAGAGGTCAACCTCTGGAGAAGGCCGGCTTCTTATGCTGGCAGTATCACCTATACTACTGATTTTGTAAAGTAAAGGGAGAAGGTTACTAAAACAGAGTAGAAATGGTAGAAACTAATCCCTATGGTGATACACCGAATTGACAAAAATCATGAAATAAAACAAGATGAACATACACTAGAAAACTAATGAAAGTTATTTCATTTACTCAACATAACTTTGTGAACTTATGCATCATTCTTGAAAATGCTTAATCTGCATATATGTTTTAAGAAGGAAAGATGAATTTCACAACTTTAAATTTCAAATGTAGACTTAGAAAAGCATAGTTCAAAACTTGCATAGTCTGAAAGACAAAATTGAAAGTAGTATGAGTACTAACACTGGTTTCCAAGGTAATCTTTGTATTTCATATTCCAAAATCCAAATGAGTTACAAAGCATACATCAGCTGAGAAAGGATTTGAAAAAAATCACTAACTCTCTAGAATGCATAATCCGAACTCCTTTACAAAGAGGCAAAAATGCCATATATACAAAAAGTGTCGGCCCTTGCCTTAGGGATTACAAAAAATGAGTCGGTTTCTGAACATGTCGACCCTCAGATCTTTTGGAATAGAGTTAATGCTGCATTCAATGAGCATCCTCATGTCCATGTCGGTGAAGGATCGCTCCCGGGATGGCCTTTTTGATCTTTTGCAACAATCGCATTAACTTGCAACCCTTGCGTCTGCCCTCGAAACTCGTTAGAGCTCCTTTGAATGTTTCTGAGTGTTATCATAAATGTCGATCCACTCTTGCCAGTCGACGTCCCAGCTGTCCTTGCGGTCTCCTCCTTTCTGTTCTTTTTCCCGCTCAAAATCTTTCAGCAAGTTGATCGTCTTCGAGAAGCAGCATCCGACCTCCCTGTTGATGTGATTTTTATGACCGCACCAATCAGCAGAACGAAATTGTCCGAAGGCTATTCCATTCTCTCTTGATCAAAGTATTCCGTGCGCTAAGATTACAAGAAAGTTCGCACGTTCAACTCCAAGGTTCCGAAATACTTAGAATACCCTCAGTTGGTTTGATGTGAATTGCTGTTTTCACGAGGGGACTTACACAATTGTTCAGGCTTCTTGCAGTTAACAGTGGGTGAATGATTTCAAGGGGATTTTGTGCGTCTGATTTGGCAATAAGTTCGTTTTCCTAAAGCTAACCAGAAATATGTGGAAAGTAAATGAGTGAAAGGGGTAAGAAGGTTCTATATTCTATCCTAAATGCAAGGCATGTGGAGCTCAATTTCGGCAGACTTCGACCGAATTTCGCCTAGCCTCTCTTCGGACAGCTTCAGTAAAATTAGTGCAATCTTCAAAGGGATAGCAAAAGATGTTTAGATTACAATTTAGCATACATATACCATCAGAACCACACATATAAGTATACAAATCACAATCGAAGTTAAACTCAAGATAATCTCCAGTGGACCACGCAAGGCGAACTTATCATCAACAAGCTGCTAGTGGTATGGAATGAAATGAAGCTACCTCAATAAAACACCACACATCCAAAGTAAACTACTTGCATGAAATGAAAATTACGCTACTTTATGCTACTTGGATCCGAAAGGATGAAGAGACCTTGCTAGCTATCCATGACGAAGACGAATTCCACCATCAATGAAAAGATCTATTATCATGAAAGTTTTACACAACAATCTCTACAAAAGTTTTCAAAGGGAAAACTTTCCTCCTTCTCCACACTACAAAATGTCTACTCTGCTCTACTCTCTAGTCTCCAATCTCTAGCTCTGATTCTAATTCTAATGTCTACTAAATTACAAATGAGGGGGACTCCCCCTTTTATAGATAGCCTAGTCCAAAAGACAGCTAGGGTTACAATCAAAAGAGTGGCTAAGATTAAGCCACCTCAGCCCTAACCCTAAAAACTGCCAGAATGGGGAGTGGTGTAATAAATGAGCAAAGATTCCCACTCACTCCCAAAAATAGTAAAGGCAATAAATGCCCACAATCAGTCTTCTAGAAGATCATCATCCAGAAGTGCATTCCCATTCTCCTCTCTGGCTGCAAACTCAACGAATCTGCCAAGTACAGCCTCAACCTCCTAAACTGAAATGGGTGGAATGCAATCAAGCTGGAATTCTAACACCGTGACTGAATGTTCATGCCTTGTACAAGATTTTCTCCAAGCAACTAAGGAATCCTGCGTGCTCTGAATCAAACTGGAGAAAGTAGAAGTGTTCTCGAAATCATCTTGTACGAAGGTCTTTACCTCTGAAAAGAAAGGCACCAGCCTACCCCTCAAATTATCAACATTCACCTCATCTGGATTCAACCGCCTAGCAAATATGGCCTTAAAAGTATTTTGGACTCCATCAATGATATTGGCCATAGCCTTCCGTACCCTGGTTGAATCTGCCTGTGCCGCATCGAAAAACCACGTCCCGTGATTGCTGAAGAATACCATCTAGAAAAATCATACCCTGGCTATTCTCCAATGACCCTCCATCAATCAACAACAAAGGAACATGCCTCAATGCCTCAAGACGCTGAATTACTTTGCTCTGATAAACAGAAGCATCTCCCCAAGCCTGATCAACTGCCTCCATCTGTGCCAAAATACTAGAAGCCTGCTGAAAAGCAAAAGCAAGGTCCTCCATAAACTTTTCTGTCTCAGCATGAACTCCCGTGACCCACTTGTCTGCCTCCTGTGCCATCTTTCCTAACTCCAACAAGCCACTGATGGACTCTCTAGGTATCTCTGCTGGAAGCTCTATCACTGGAATCTCTTGCCCACGAGAACGAGACAACTGCTGCACATATCCAATCAAGGCCTTATGCTCTCGTTTCAACTTCTTGTACTTTCCTTCCTTCTTGAATAATCTGTCCTTGAGGGCGAGGTAGGAGTTATCACAGTCCTCTACAATCTGTGCACCAGTGGGGCGTCCTAACTCCAAAGTTGTGACCACGTAATTTTCTGGCACTGCTTCATCTCGGTCACAATCAACCTGTGGCACGACCACGTGAAGGGTACGAGAACCATCCTCATCAATTGATATCTTCGAAAACTTTCGTGCTCTCTTCTTCTGTGGAGGTGCGCTGATCCTGTTCAAGAACTCTTCCATTTCAACTGCTGGATCAATCTCTCACTGGGGCTTCTCCTCATCCTATCCCTGAGCCAATCAGGTACTGTATACTGTATATCAAATGGTTGTGTTCTTGTGCCTCTACTTCTCGAACTTGTTCAACCTCTATATCATTCTGACGAGGCTCATCGTCCTCAAGTGGCTGAGTGTCTCCTGAAACTATATCATCATCGTCCTCCAAAGCCGCCTCTAACTCTTGTTGAAACTGAGGGTCAGTAGTAGTCCCCTCATCATCTTGCTGATCAACTCTAACAGGTGCGCTGACACTCTGGCCAACTGACTCTCTCCGTGGTGGCTGATTATTTTCCTGTACCACTTGCACCTGATTCAATGCATTCCTCTGATCAGCAAACAAGGAAACCTCCTGTATACTTGGAGAACGTGTCTCCAATGGTGTGGGTGATTCAACCGCAACTCGTGGAGGCTCCGGCTGAACAGGCTCCTGCCGAACTGGCTCTTTCCTTCGAGATTCAACCTCGTAATTTGTTTCTTTCTACCGGTGGTGGGTGTCCTGTGATCTCCCATCAAATTGTAAGTCAAAGCAATTGACCTACTCTTCAATCTGCTTACATGCCTGTCAACCCATGCTCTGGTGAATGTCAAAACTGGAATGGAGAGTGTGTCCAAGTCAGCAACCTTTGGTTCTGACCAATCCGGGAATGGAAGTGGAGGATCTCTTACTGCTGCATAATTTGGATGGACAACGTCCATATCCTCATTCACCTGGTTTGGAACCGGAACAACTTCACACTCCCTGATCATGCTAATTGGCAACCGAGAGAACATTCTTTTCCTAACTTCAATCTCATCTGATGCATCAGCCCAATAATCCTCGATATTTTCCTTGTGTTTAAACTCCTCTGACAGTACCCATTTGATGTTATTATATGGATCATAGTGCTGTCGGCTGGTGTGATATGAAAAGTGATAGAATTGAAGCTCACTCTCGGCTTCTCTGGCTGCCTGTAATGAAGGACACACCTCATCCGAGTTGCCCATGACAATTTGGAAGTCAACACCTCCCTTCTTCTTCTTCTTTTGAATTTTATCGTAGGCAACCAATTGCCTAGATATCTCTAACATTGAAATTCTATTGGTTGGGTACTTAGGCAGCCTATATGGATATGATGAAAAACCTTGCAGCCTTATTTAAGAAATCTTCGGAAACTGTATAAACCAGCACCCATACCTTTCAATCAATTCTTGGGCCTTTCTTGAGATTCTGTGATGCATCCACTCCTGAAGCAATCTCGTGAGGTGCATAGTGAAGGCGTCATTGACACGCTTGTAATAGGTAGTACTTGCCAGGTGCAACTGCGGACAAGCCTCATGAATTTTGAATTGGTGAGAGCCACAACCAACAGGTTCCTTGTATGAAATTCCCCTATACCTCGTCATACGAGCCAGCATGTAGATGATGTAAGAGCTTATATAGAACGTCTTCGTTCTTCTCAGGCTCAAGAGCTGCTCATGCAAATTGTCACTGATCATCTCAGCCCAGTTGACGTAGTCTTTCCCTTCCAGCACGAGGTTGATGTAGTAGAACATCCAAGGCTCAAAAATAAATGACTGTGGGCAGCCTCCAACTCGACTCAGCATCATAATGAGGTCACAGTACTCCTGCTTCAAGTCATCTGCTATAATGTCTCGGCAACTTTGTACGAGAAGGCTTGGGATTGCTCATCTAGTGAGTGTTGATCGTCTCCGTACATCTCTCGAATGCTGAAGCATACATTCGCTCAGCTCGTTCCCTGGACTTGTAAATCATGTTTCTATTGACTGGAATTCCGAAAGCTTCGCCAATAGCTGAAGGAGTGAGGTTGGCGAGCACTTGTCCATCCGGTGACATGATTGACCTGTGATCTTTCTCGTAGCAGTTGGCGCACTCCATCATCAGCTCCGAACACTGAATGGCTGGTGGGAAACCAGCAGCTGCATATAATCCACTTCGAATGATGTTGTGTGAAGTGTTCGAAGGTCGATGATTACCAATCCCCAGCATTCGATTCTTGAAAGTTTCTAGGTTGATGGAGCCCAAGTTGGTATCTATCAGCTTGCCCAACTTCGGAATGAACTTTGACTCTGGCATAAATGTCTTGCTCAGCTTCTTTATAACTGCTTGCCTGGATGCACCATTGTTGTCCTTGCCAGTCGCCCTTGCCTCAGCCATCTGCAAAACAATAGACACTCATCAACAAATTAACTTAGAAAAATAAATAAAATACTTTGTAGGGCTGCCAGTCGACTTCAAGAAGTTGCAATGTTATTTCTCGTTCGCAAACCTCAACTTCTTTCTTCAACAAATTCGAGCTTCAATCGCTTAGAAAGTCTCAGCAAATTCAACACTTTAGCAACTGCAGATTTGAATTCACACTTCTTCGATTCTCAGCTACTGCAGACTTAGCAAGTGCGCACCTTCTCAGCAACTTCAGATTTTAGCAGCTTCACTCTTCTAAATTCGTACTTCCTCAGCAATCTTTACTTCAGCAATATTTACTTCAACAATATTCTATGCAGCCCCAAGAGTGGAAATCGAACTTCAACAACAACCTCCAGCAAAACTTCGAACTTCTCAAGCAACTTCAGATTTTGGAACTCAGCAACCTCCAAATGACTTGGCGCCTATTTACTTCAGCAATTTCTAGCGCCCTTCACTCAGCACTTCATTCAGTTCCAAGTCGTACTTCTCTCTTGTACTTGCAGACTTTCAGCTTCAACAATAAACCTAGCTTCAATCTTCAGAGAAAATTCGCACTTCTCCAGCTGTGAAGAAGAAATGAATAAGCTTCAGCTCTTATAGAAAAAATCGAATTCTAGAAGGAGCTAAGTATAGCCAGTGCATTAAATTTCCACTACTCCACTTCAAGAATTCGAATTTTCCCTCTCTGGTATTTCTGACACTTGTCCGAGAATCTCAACCTTCTAGAAGTTCAACTTTGACTGGCATGTCTCAATTTACTTTCGAAAATGTTTAATTAAATTTCATTTTTTTAATTCATTTAATGTAATGTCCCCTTTTTTGGATGATATCGTTTATGTTTGGATTAGCCTATTATTGGCCCTTGTAGGCTAAGATTGATGGCTAGAGGGTCCCAGTTGGCAGTGCAAAGGCTTATTCCCATTCTGGAGGTTGGAAGTGTTCAGGATTGCTCTTCGTTTGGTTCAGTTTGACACACTTACTATTTATAGTAAGTCATCATTTTAGGAAAGTCATGGTTTCTATTTATAGCAGGGCACCTGGACAGGTTATAATTGCAGTGTCGATCCCTTGCACAACTAGTTTGATCAGATAATGAGGGATTTACTATTTATAGTAAATTAGTGGTTGTTAGAGAGGGACCCTTACTATTTTTAGTAAGGCAGTTGGATGCATAGTGGGAACAATGGTTGACTTCCGGGTTTAGACGGGACAAAGAGATAATGAGTAATTAATAAGATATTAAAATTATAATGGCATTTAATTGCTAATGATTATATTATAAAGTTATTATTTAACTTTATAAAATGTCATTAAGAGTGGGGCCATTATAGCATTAAATGACTTTATGATATGTTGGCATAAGGGGGGGATGTTAAAATGTATTTAAGACATTTTCATAAAGTGACTTTATAAATTGACTATATAAAGTCACTTTAATTTATAAAGCTCTCCAGCTTGTTCGAGAAGCTACTTCATAAAGAGGAATTAAAAAGTAAAGAATGTTTTATCCCACATTGCGAAAAGTACAAGCATTCACCGACTTAAGAACCTATATAAGCAAGGCTATCCTTTCTTTTGAGGGGGTTATGAGAATATGATATTGAAGCTATTTCTCCAGGGTTGCTGGAAATCAGTGACTGGGTTGTTCTGAGGATGAAACCCCTTAGAACCAAGAAGGTTTGGACGGAAACCCATTCCTTCAAGATTGGTGGATTCAAATGGAGTTCACATCTGAATTTATTGGTGAGTTTTGAAATCAATGAACAGTAGTCGTGAACAGTGTTGCAGCTATAGTGATCGTGCTACAGTACCCGATACAGTGCACGTGAACAGTGCCGCGCTACAGTACTGAGCTACAGTACCGTCGCTACAGTGACAAGGTATTGTGTTGGCATTGATGCTAGTTTGAAGAGCAAATTAATGACTGCAATATAGTGCAATCAGAATTACAACAGTCATTACCAGAAAATAGTAGTATCTAGGACCTGTGCACAATAGTTTGGAGAGGCATGGGAGTCTATGTCTATTGACTATGTGACTATCTGAAGGTTCTGAGTCAAGACATAATTTCTGTTCATATTTCAGTCTCCCCTCCATTTCCAGGTTTGCATATTATATCATTCTATGCTTGCTTATTGTGGATTTTTGCTCAGAAAATCTGAATATTGAAATTCTGTACAATCTGTCCCAAAAGTATATTTAGTCGGAAAGTGCTGTTACTTCAATCTGCTACCTGCTGTAGCAAATTCTGGGCATTTAAGAGTGACATTGTAACTAATTTATGAGCACACAAACTTCTATTTGCATTGTATTTGGTTTAGTTGAAGTTTGTTCATAATTGGAAGCTCTTTGCATTCAAGGTTTGATGTTTATGAAGTTGTGTAAGTCTGATATTCATTTCTGAGCAATCATATATTGTAAATCAGACTTAGTTGACAGATAGAATGTCATAATTTTGATTGTCAGTCATGTTCTTGCACTATACATTGAATGTCACTCAAAATACATACATGTTATGCAATATGTTTGACAAAATGTCCTAACTGTCAAACTGAAATTAATCAAGCAAAATTGGAGTAGAGATTGTCCCATTCGGAGTGGGTCATCACATTTAATTCCCCAGCCGAAGCTCTGTCTTGCAAATTTAAATTTGAATCATCTTTGACGCTCTGGACAATTCATCTGTGAAGAATTCGATCGAAATCATCTAGGCAATTCACTTCAAATTCGTTGTCTGGAGAAATTTATCTTGAAAACACATTTTATTTACTTTGCCTTAGAAAATTTTATAATTTTCCCTTAGGAAAATTCACAATTCGAGCACCGATTAAATTCTTCATGCTGAAGGTCTTGGCATAGTGCGGAAAACATGGAAATCCATCTATCATCACAAATGTTCAGTACCCAGAAGAAAATTTTATCCGAAATGTGATGAATCCATGGGTACACAACGAACGGGTTCATTTAAAATTTAAAATTTTTAAACCTTAGAAAAATATTATTCCACCAATTTAAATCCGTTCTTCATCTCTGTGAACACTCCGTTGCTCAGACTTGAGAAATTTTTGAATTCATCCTATATTGTCATCATCGTCTGACTTCATCTCTAAAAACTTGCTTATGCTTTAAGAAGAAAAATTCATCACCTTGAGTTCTAGGTGTATTTTATAAGGAAGAAAATACTTTGCCTTAGAAAATTTTTAAATCATCTTGAAAATTTTGCCTTAGAAAAAAAATTTCGCCTTGGAATTTTTTTTAGCTTTGATCACTCTGCCTTGCATTTGATTTCACACTTGAAAGATATTTTCACTTGAAACTCCAACGCCTTAGCAATATTCATCAACACCATCTTGCATTTTATTTCACCACCCCAGGCGCATAGCATACTTGAAGAGGAATAAAATCACGCCTAGCATTTATTCATACCACATGCCTTGGCAATATTTTCTAACACCTTATAACACTTACCACCTTGGGCGCATATAGGACTTGAAGGTGCATAACAACCACGCCTAGCATTTACCTTGTCTTCACCATGCCCTGGAGTATTTTATTTCACCCTTCACCTTATTTACCACCCTACATTCACCTTTACTATCTTCAACTTGGGCGCATTTTGCCATGCATGAAGGATGACTCTTCAACTTCCCTTTTTTTGTCTTCACTTGACCTCATTTGGGCGCATTTAGGCATGTATGAAGGATGAAAATTGTTGACTTATTGACTTCTTTGAACTTGGGCGCATTTAGATGGGTGAGGAGGACGAATTTCTTTGACTTGTTGACTTGCCATCCTTCTTGGGCGCATTTGAGCATATGTGGTGGATGAAACTTCCAACGCCTAGCATGTGGCCTTTCACCTTCCTCGTTTTTGTCTTTACATGCATGCTTTTGGGCGCATTTTGCATAGGGAGAAGGATAAAACATGTTGACTGCTTTGACCTCCTTTCATTTTGGGCGCATTTTCACCTATGTGCAAGATGGGCGCATTTGGAGGGTGGTGGAGGACGAGTTCAACACTTAGAAAAATTTTTGCTATTCAACTCTCAAGGTGGGCGCATTTTACTATGTGTGCAGGACGAATCTCTTTGACTTTCTTTGACTTTCCAAGCATGGGTGCATTTTAGCCTAGGAGGTGGACGAAGTCTCATACTTAGAATTTGTTTTTATCACATCTTCATCAACTTGGGCGCATTTTGACATGGCTGCAGGATGGAGTTCCAGACTTAGTCACTTTTCCTCGTTTTCGCTAGCTTCCCTGTGCCTTACTATTTATAGTAAGTCTCCTGATTTTTGCACCTATGAAGTTCAGAATGATTTGAAATTTTGAACACTGCATCCTCACGACCTTGTTACCCTATTGACATTGCTATTTTTAGTTGGCCTGCTATTTTTAGCCCATTTCTGAAGGTGATTTGCTATTTATAGTAACTGCTTGCTTCTGATAGCTCCATAGCTTCGATTGACTTGAAATTTTACCAGCAGATAGCTTGAAGGTTACTGATCGCAGTGGTTTACACCGGTTTTCGAAAATTCTAACTTTTTACACCTCTTTTTAGGTCCCGAAATTGGAAACCCTAATTTACTCTACATGCGTATGAAATGATTTATGTTTGTCTTCGTTCCTGCTGCGTTGCGATCAGCTCGTGATTCTGAAGTGCTGGGAGGCGGCTGCCGGGAAGCACCTGCTAAAAATAGTAAGTTCCTTACTGAGTGACCATCTCTGTTTGCATGTCATATCATCGCGAAGCTCTCAAAAAACCCATAAGGAATATGCCGACATGCAAAGGAAACCTTGACATGCAAACCCTAAAAATAGCCTCTGAAGGCTGGACTCTGGAAGTTGTTGCCTCATTTTGCATGTTATACTGTTGCGAAGGTCTCGAAAGACCCAGAAGGAATATCCAAACATGCAAAGAAAAACTCTGCATCTAGGATCTGAAATTTGCTCTGGAAGCTGAATTGCTAAAAATAGTAAGTTGCCTGTTTTCGCTCAAATTTTGCCAGTGAGCAGCTTGATGTGTTCTGAATGCAGTGACTGTCGGAATCTCAAAAATGCTAAAGGACATCCTGTAATTTCACACTTACTAAAAATAGTAAGTACTAAGAATCTGATGAAATCTCAATGGCAGCCTATTGGAAGGACACTAACAACAGTGTTAATCTCTATTTTCAATTTATTCATTTCATTCGACCTCGGACTGACCAGGAAAGATGAAACCCTAACTTTCAGACTAGGCCAAAATTTTGACGTTTTAAGCTCAACGGCAAAGAAATCCCCGAAAAGGCAGACATAAAAGAGACGGAGAGAGAGAGAAACAAAACCCAAGCCAAAAGACCAAAATGGAGCAAAAATTAGGGGTCCCCATATCTGAATGGGGCAATGTGTGAAAAGGTCACAACATCTGGCGACTCCACGGGAAAGTGTTGAAAAACACTTTAAGAATTAAACTTTGATTAATCTTCCTCAAACCATCATACAGAAAGGACACTTACTCAAAAGGGGAGAAGAATCCGATATTGGATCAGAACACTTTCGTCTAAGACCCTGTGAGTGTTTGCATTCGTTCCATCTCTAAACCATCTCGATTTCCGGAATTGGCCGCAACAGGTTATATAAATATCTTAGCTTCAAAAGCATCCTGGACATTGCCTCGCTACCAATCAGGCGTCCATAGCCCCGACGAGGTTATCACTACAATTCTCACGAATATTGCTCCACTGCCGGCCGGGCGTCCATAGCCCCGGTGGAGTTACTCGTATGTTCCCAAAACCAATATTTCATAATATTTTTCTTTTCATTTCTCATTTTCTCATTTTTTTTCCTTTTGATATTTCTTTTAAGCACATTTTCTTTTCTTCACTTGATTTCTCCGTCAATTCCTTAATTGGCTGGCAGGCAATGAAGCCTCCAATGGGTTTGAGAATTGTAGTGGCGCTAAAGCAAGATGTAAAATTTTCACCTGCCAAGACCTTTCCCAAGAAACCAAAATGACTCAGAATGGAGATAGGTAAGGTATTTAAGGTCTTTAGACTCGTGTGTTAAGACACAATAACGGGTTAACCTCCCAAGACGAGTTTAATCCAAACTGGATGATTACAAGAGGAAAACAACCTTAGTCTTTTCAAAAATTTGCACAAATTCCAGTGGAAAGGAACCGCGTTGTGAAAGTTAAAACCATCATCACCCCCTTCGCAACGGGGAAACCCTAAATCCTTGCCCATTCCAAACCAAAACCACTTGAGCGGACAACTCAAGGGACGGAAACGCTAAACCAAAAACCCAGAGGGAAACAAACCAAAACCAAAACGAAAGAAAACAGGAAAGCAACGGAAAGCAAACGAACGGGAAAGCAAACCTACTCTAACTATGTTACAAAGCAGGCTCTCGGAGAGAACCTAGGACTGGAAATAATGCTTGAGGAACTGTCCGTTGACAGGCAACGAGACATCTTCTCCTGTCAGTGTACGCAACCTAAATGCATTATCTCCAAGGATTTCAGAAATCTGATATGGGCCCAACCACAATTTATCGAACTTGTCGTGATCTCCTTTCTTCTCGTGGGCCTTGTCCCAGTATAAAACCAAGTCAGAAATCCGGAAAGACTTGATTTTAGCTTGTTTATCGAACCATCTCTTCACCACTGCCTGGTGCTTTGCCAGATTCTCAAGTGCCTCATCTCTTTTTTCCTCTAAGTGCATCAACTGAGACAATCTTGTTTGAACTTGATCTTCTCCTTCGAGATACTCTTGAATGAACTGGAGAGTTGGTATCCTCAGTTGTACTGGAAAAACTGGATTCTGTCCGTAGACCAAGTGGTAGGGAGATGTTCCCAAGGAACTCTTCGTTCTAATTCTGTCTGCCCATAGAGCAAACCTCAGCTGTGTGTGCCAATCTTTAGGATTCTTATCCAACAATTTCTTAATAGCGTTCAATAAATTCTTGTTCGTGGACTCTGCTAGTCCATTCCCCTGCGGATAGTAATTGGAAGAAAACTTCAGTGTGATTCCATACTCAAAGGCCCAATTGGAAAACTTTAGTGACGAGAAAGCTGATCCGTTGTCGCTGACTAGGGCATGAGGGCATCCAAATCTTGTGACAATATTCTCCTCAAGGAACCTAATGACCACCTCTGACGTGCACTGCTTCAAAGCTTGAGCTTCCGTCCCTTTGGTGCAGTAATCTGTAGCTGTCAAGATGTATCTGTGTTGACCTGAAGACGGCGGATTAATCATCCCAATAAAATCTAATCCCCATTTTGCAAAAGGTCTAACCTTAATTACTGGTTGTAAAGGCATGGCGGATGCCTTCCTCTATTTGCTGCTATCTGACAGATGTGACAAGCCCTCACATGTTCATATGTGTCTTTAAAGAGCATGGGCCAATAATATCCAGCCCTCAGAATCTGATGGGCTGTGGCCAAACTTCCTCCATGTCCAGTTCCAAACTTCTCGTGAAAGTGTTCCATTAACTGCTTTGCTTCTTGTTTTCCTACACATCTCAAATAAATCCCTTCATAGTTTCTTCTATAAAGAATTGATCCTTGAAGCATAAATCTTTGACTTCTCATTCTTAATGCTCTTTGTTGTACTGGGTTCAGGTGGCGAGGGCATCTATGATTCAATAGGTAATAAACTGTGTCGTCGTACCACTCTCCGGGAGACACTTCCTCCAATACATATGTTTGCTGAACTAATTTTGGACCAACCATTGCAATTGTTTGCGCCAAAGCTTGTCCTCGGATCAACTTCATGGGTTGTATTTCTATATCATACTCTTGCAGAGTGGCAACCCACTTGCCTCTTCTTTCTCCTAACTCATTTTGCATCAGCAGAGTTTTTACTGTGGCATCCGGAACAATTGCGTGAACCTTGCTTCTCAAGATATAATGTCTGAACTTCTTGACGGCCTTCACCAAAGCATATGCTTGCTTTTCAATGCTCGGATATCTTAGTTCTGCTTCTTTCAAGGGTGCGCTCATAAAAGCAATTGGGTGCTCATCTCTTTCTTCCATTCTCTGTGTTAGCACCGCTGCACAGGTGTGCTCTGAGGCAAACAAATATAGATAGAAAGGCTTTGTGTAGTTTGGACTGACCAGCACTGGGGCATCCACTATTGCTTGTTTGATCTCTTCAAGAGCTTTTCTAGTCTGTGGGGTCCATTCGACCTTTGCATTCTTCTTCAGCATCTCATTTAGTGGCCTTACTATTTCAGCAAACCCTGTGATAAACTTCCTGACAAAATTAATCTTGCCGAAGAACGATCTTAATTCTTTCTGACTACCTGGTAAGCCAATCCTTGAAATAGCTTCAATACGCTCAGGGTCAATTGAGATTCCTTTCTTTGAAATGACATGACCTAATAATTTACCCTCTGTGACGCCAAATATACATTTCTTAGCATTCAGAGAGACACCAAATCTTCTGCATCTTTGAAATATTGTTCTTAAATCTTCAACATGGTCCCCTCTTTTCTTTGAGAACACGGTCAGGTCATCCATGTAGATAATTATGCACTTTCCAACCAGGTCTCGAAAGGCGATGTCCATGGCTCGTTGGAAAGTGGCTCCTGCGTTGATCAAGCCAAAAGGCATTCTTCTGTATGCAAAGGTTCCCCATTTCGTGGTGAACGCTGTCTTCAATCTATCTTCTTGTTCAACCATCACTTGATTGTATCCTGAATATCCGTCCAAGAAGGACATCATTTGTGAACCATTCACTATTTGCAATTCTTCATCTAACGAAGGCAAGGGATAATTATCTTTCTCAGAGGCTCTGTTCAGATTGCGGAAGTCTACGCACAACCTTATTTCTCCGTTCTTCTTTCTAACTGGTACTAGATTGGCGACCCACGTGGAGTGCCTTACTGGAAAAATAATCCTCGCCGAAAGAAGTTTCTTGACCTCCTGGTAGATTAACGGCTCTAGCAATGGATTTACTGGCCTCTGCCTTTGTCTGAATGGCTTACTGCCTGGTTTTAATGGAATTGTATGGGTAATCAATGAAGTATCATATGTTTTCAGGTCTTCATATCCCCAGGCTATTACCTCTGGAAATTCTTTCATGACCTTCAGGATGCCTTCTCTTTCTTTTGGTGTGCAAACTTTCCCAATAAAAACATTTTTCACTCGTTCATCTGTCCCTAGATTGACGGCTTCACAATCATTGCCTTGAGTGCTCTGATTTCTGCTCAGTCTATCAGTATCAAATAGTCTTTCTAATTCAACCATTCCTCTTGGAATGACATTAGTCTTCAAATTCAGAATTCCTTCCGTGTCGAATTCTGCTTCCTCAGTTTCTTCTTCATCTATGATCTATGCCTCAAACACATGTGCGCATGTGAGAAAATCCAGAATTTGTTTATCGTCATCAAACACATGGAAATTCTTGATGTTATCAGGGATGGCTGGTGTTGAAACCAATTCTACAGTAAACTTCTTCAGTCCTTCCATTGCCAATGGTTCCAATGAACTAGCAGCTTGTGCTAAGGAATTTGCAACGGTGTTCTTGGATCTGTAAACTTGCTTTATATTGAATGCATCAAAGCTTTCTATGAGGTCCCATACTCTGTTTCGATAGCGGCCTAACCTCTTGTCGTGACAAGCAAATTGCTTTCTTACTTGGCGAACCACGATGTCAGAATCTCTGATGGTGTGTACAATCTTGGCTCCCTTCTGAATTGCAAGGAGCAATCCATGAATCAAGGATTCATATTCTGTAACGTTATTGGTGCATGAGAACTGGAGCCTATAAGCACCCAAATAAGCTTCTCCTGTCGGGCTAACTAATTCAAATCCTGCTCCATTGCCTTTCTTCGACTTTGATCCATCGAACCTCAAAGTCCATATTTGATTCTCTGTAGGAGTGTCGGGAGATTGAACCTGTGTATCCTCTTGATTGCATACCTCCGAAATCTTTCCTTCATTCTCAGACTGAGTTGTATCATCTTCTACAAGTTCTTCTATTAAAACACTGTTTTCTTCATTCATCTTCTGATACTTTTCTTGCAATGAAGTCTGTGGGACGAGCCTTGCAACTTGCTCTAACGCTACTTTGCACATGGCACAAGTGATCTTGGAATGAAAGGCCTCATGTATTCTGCACCAGTTGGGAAGCAGCAAATTCTTGATAGAGGCATCTTTACCCAACTCTGTTTCTTGTTTCACACTGTTAAGGACAAAATCCTTGAAATTCTCAAATGTTCCTCCACTTTCACTATCACTTAAATCACTTTCAATTAAAACTTCAGTGGAGGTCATGGCATCTTCTAAACATTTCCCCTCACTTGGGCTTTGCAGCATCAATATCTCTTGCTGGACAGGCTTATATGAACCTAAATCAGTCTCTACAAACATAATTTCATTCCCTTCACCGTACTCAGTGATCATTAATTTAAGCCTCGGTGTACTCTCGATCTTGATCTGATTCGGGACTCCTCTCCATGGGAGCCACATGTGGGAAAAATCAGTGCAATGTACCCGTTCAACTTTCTGGCCCAGTCTCTACTCAGCAACATGCCATACCCGTCTGGTATATCGACCACTGTTATGTCAATACAGCTCTGAATTCGGGGATCGGCTGACAACTGCATATGAATGTTATTTAATTCTCCAACAACTGGAACCTCAGTTTTGTCGAGCTGGGTTACTTTCTTGGTTGTTTGGAGTGGTACTATACCCAATCTCTGACACACCTTCAACGGCATGACGTTGCTTGAAGCACCAGAATCAATCAAACAATTATGTAACAATTTCCCAAAGATTCTAACTGACACAAGGAATGGGGCTGGTTCATCTCTCCCCTGATAAAATACTACTAGTTTCCTCTTATCTTCGATGGGAGTATCCTTCTTTTCATTTTTTTTGTCCAATGGAACTTGATTGCTCTGGGCAACCTTCTGTGTTTGCTCTTGCTTTTGCTCTGTAGGCAGATTAAACCTAACTCTTCTCTTATCTTCAGTTTTTGGCTTCTCAGGCTCGCTTGAAGCTCCTTGTACCATTCCCACAAAACCTTGAGACTGTTGTGGAGTCTCCCAAGTGTTGAATGGCGCGTGAGACACCTCTTCTACCATATTCGCGCTCTGTGTGGGACGAGACTGTACGTTTACGGGAGGGTTCCTTGATGAACTAGGTACTTCCTGGGATGTGCTCTTCATCGCGGATGTCTCATATAAACTTCCCAGGATGGTATCTCTGACTTTTGAGATCTTCATTAACTCATATAAGGGAAGACTGACTTTTATTTTCTTAACTTCGTCCAACACATAGGAACTTAGCCTTTTCATATCATCTCTCGGAAGATTGTCCTTCTGTGGGCGTTGCATCAAGTGAACCGGTTGCTGGACAGTCTGCTGTCCGTTTCTATTTTGCATCACATTCTGTTGCCTATACTCTGGGGAATCCCGAGGCACATTTGGATTATTGCTCGCATTTGGATTCGGTGGAGTTGAGAAGTTATTGGGAGGGATTGATGACGTCAGAGGCTCTTTCTGATGGTACGTCCTCTGATACACTTTGGGTGCTGCTCCTCCAGATGTCTGAAACGCTTGCACCTCTCTTCTCCCTTCCACTAAAACACTGTTATTGAGAGGTGGAAAAATGTAATTGTCTTGACCAAGTGGCTCCTCTGAATAATTATCCTGAGCTTCTGAATACATTTGAGCCTCTGAATAAACTTGGGCTTCTTCAGCCTGATCATCTGGCGTCCCCACGGGACCATTTGCCGACTCTGGTGGAAATCTATGATTGACTTCTGGTGGTGCGTAACTTTGATATTCGGACACAACATTGACGTTTTCTAGAATCAGTGCTTGGTCATATCTCTGCACTGGGACAATTTCATATCCCGTAGTTGGAGGATTCTCAGTACCTTTTGCGCTCTTTACTTCTCCTTTGAAAATATCAGCAGCTACTTGAAATTCATGGCACTGTAACTCTGAGTGCTGACTTGTATTGTGGAGTCTACACCATCCTGACATAGCAGCTTCAGCCAAGAAAACTCTATCAGTAGGACGATTCTCCGGAGGTGGCGGGTTATCTAGTGGTGATGGGACACCTCCATTGTTGGGCCCTGTATTCCAGGACCTCTTCTGATATCCTTGATTATTACTCCGATACCCATGACTGTTGTCGTGGCCATGTCCTGGATGGGAATCTTGATGGTGTTGAGGATTATTCTGATATCCTCGATTGGCACCTGGATGTGCCTGATAATTCTTTAACATAGATTGCATTTGATTATTTTGATTTCTGAGGTGATTTACCTCAGATGACAGCCTTTTCATTTGTTCTACTAATTCTTTCATTTCGTCTTTCTCCTCTTGTGTCCTCGTTGGTGGCACTGTGTTCTGGAGATAGACAGGCTGTGTCGCTGGAGTCTGGGATAAAGGTATCCCAGGATGGAGAACCAATTGATTAGATGGTGGTGTAACATGATAAGCTGGTTGCGGAACGGGATTCAATGCAGGGATTTGTTGATTCCATGCCGGACCAAGTGTTTGCATCTGATTATTTGTCGTGGCCAAGCCCGTGTACAAAGAAGGCCCAGTTATGTTTTGCCCCATATTCTGACTTACTTCTACAACCTTTGCGTATGCTTGGTTCATATTGGCTGGTGCCGGGTGAGCTTGTCTTACAAACATTGCGGTCAGTGGGTCTAAGGCTGCATAATAGTTTTCCCTAGCATCTGGAACGACGTAGGGAGTTCGTAGCCTTGTGAGAGCTTTCTGGAATCTGTTGTTGAAGGCATGAATAGGTTCTTTGTCTTGTCTTCTTACTTCTGTGAATTGGCGGAAAAGCTCTACTGGGGTAATGGGAATACCAAACTTTCCAATGAAAGCCTCTTTCATTTGCTCCCATGTTCTTATAGACCCAATTGGCAAATGTATGAACCAAAAATGTGCTTCTTCTCCCAAAGAATACGGGAACAGTCTGCAAGCTACGTCCACGTATGCAATTTGTCTATTTCGCAAATGATCCTCGAATATTTTGATGTGGTCCTTGTTGATGTGTTTTTCGTGACCGCACCAACGCAGAATAAAGTCGCCAACGGCTACCCTATCCTCTCTTGATCAAAGTATTCCACACGCTAAGATTGCAAGAAAGTTCGTGCGTTCAACTCCAAGGTTCTTTCAGTGCGAATAGGCTCAGTTGGCTCGATGTGATTTGCTGGTATTTCAAGGGGACTTACGGAATTGTTCAACAGCGGAGAAAGGAATTCAAATGCTCGAAAGATTTGTCTATGAAGTTCTTGTTTCCTGAACTAACTTGAAAGTACTGAATGTAAAATGCAGGGTTTAGAGAGCTCTAATCTACTCTAAGGTGTGGACATGGCGATCAATTCTCACAAGCTTCAACCAGGCTCTGCTTTGCCTCACTTCGGACAGCCTCCACAAACCGGTGCAATCTTCAAAGGAGTAGCTCAAGGTGTTCAGATCACAACTTAGCATGAAAATACCATCACAACGACGCATATAAACATACAAATCATGATCGAAGTTAAGTACATGATATTCCAGTTGACCACACGAGGCACATTCACCATCAGCGAACACACTAGTGGTATGGATAGACGAAGTTTGCTCAAATTGAAGACCACATTCCACAATTACTATCTACTGCTTGCATGAAATGAAACTTATTCTACTTCAAGTCACTACTATCAAAAAGGACGAAGAAACCTTGCTAGCTACTCACAACAAAAGACGAAATTCATCATCAATGAAAATTCTTTTTATTGGGAGAGTGTTCACAACAATTTCTTACAAAGTTTTAAGGAAAAACTTTCCTTCTTCTTCAACTACTCTATCAATCTCTACTAAGCTACTTCTAATTTGTCTCTCTATTCTAACTTCTACTCTAATTCTACTGTCTCATGAATGTACAAATGAAGGGTACTCCCCCTTTTATAGTTGGCCAAGTCCAACGGACGGCTCAGATTACAATCGATTGGATGGCCCAGATTGTGCCACCTCAGCCCTAAACAAGATTCGCCCTAAAAACCGCCACCAAGAGGAGTGGGGTAATAAATGAGCCATAAATGTCCATCATCCATCTAGAAGATTCCAGCCTTGAAACGCGTTCACACTGTTCTTGATCTTCTTCTTGACGTTGTTCTTCAACTTTGCTCGAGCTTCCATTCTTTTCTCCATCTTGAGTTTCGAAAACATTTCTTCTTTGTCACTAAGTCACAACACTTAGCCACTTTTTGCAACTTTTCTTCCCTCGAGGTTGAAATGTCATCTTGGATTATTTTCTTCATCACTTAAGTCATCACCGCTTGGTCTCGACGTTCCTCCTGCAAAACAAGCAAGGAGAAGAGTATTAGAACATTTCATAATATAAACTCAACTTACTTACCAGGATTTCCAAGGGTTCATCGTTTTTCCTTAGCCAACTTCGCGTTCAGATTCTTCATGCCTTAGCCAAATTTTCAACTTCCTCAAGGGTGTATCATCTTTTAAGAGTGTTAGCTTCAACTGCATCTTCTTCACTTTTCCGGCTGAGCCGCTGACGACTTGATCCTATTCATCTCTGACTTGAGAAGATTCGACTTCGTGAAGAAAATTGAGCAAATTCACCTAGGCAATCACTTCAAATTCATTGTCTGGAGGATTTTACCTTGAAAACACATTTTCTTCACTTTGCCTTAGAAAATTTTAAAATTTCCCTTGGGAAAACTCATCAACCCTGTGTCCATCAAAAATCTCCATCCTGAACACCTTGGCGAAGTGCAGAGGGCCTTGAAATCCATCCCTTGTTGAAGATCTTCAATACCCAGAAGAAAATTCTCTTCAGAACGCGTCGAACTCATGGGTATACAACGAACGGGTTCATTTAATTTTTGAATTTTGAACCTTAGAAAAAATGATTTTCATCAAATTTAATCCATTTCTTCAATTCCAGGCGCATTTCCTTGCTCTGACTTAAAATTTCTCATTGACCTTGTGACGCTGGAGTATTCCGACTCATTCCTGCCATTTTTATCCATGCCTCTGAAAATTTCATCTCCTCCATCAAACTTAGGCATATTTTCTTCTAGAGGTGGAATTTAAATATTTATACTTAGAAAAATATTCTCTCATTTCATCACTAGCTTGGGCGCATTTGAGCTTTTGTCCTGCCATTTGCAAACACTTGGAAAATATTTCCTGGCTTCCTTCTCATCTTGGGCGCAATTCATGGGTAGTGCTTCCATTTTGTTACTTAGAAAATTCTTCAAGCATTTCTCTTCAAGGTAGGCCGCATTTGACATGGCCAACTTCCATTTTCTTATGCCTTAGAAATTTATTCACTAACTCACACAAGTCAGGCACATCTAGGGGGTCCTTCTTTCAATCATGATGCCTTAGATGATTTTCAAGCATCCCTCACAAGGTGGGCGCATTTTGAGGGGGCCTCCTGCCATTTACCAATACTTAGAAATTTTTTTATGCATCTTGTTCCTTAGGGCGCATTTTACCCCTTGTACTTCTATTTTGAACACTTAAAACAATTTTCTAACCTCCTCCAGGCTAAGGCGCATTTAGTACCTCACACTTTCAGTTCTCAAGACTTAGAAAGTCATCAAGTGGTTAAGGCGCATTCTACCACTCCTTCCAACTGGTGACACTTAGAATAATTCCAGCACCTCTCCCTAGGCCAAGGCGCATTTCACACCCTCTACCTCCATTCTCCATGCCTTAGAAAGATTTTAAGTTACCCTCTTTCCTTTGGGCGCATATGAGGGTAGCTACTTCAAATTTCAAGCACTTAGCAAAGTTTTCACCCCCTCCATTGTTTGGGCGCTTTCAAGGGGGGTGCACTTCAAGTGTACAACACTTAGACAAATTTCTCACTCACCCTTTCCAAGCTTGGGTGCATTTAGCCCATGGAGGTTCCACTTAGAATATTTTTTTTTCAAGCCTCTCATTTAGCTGGGCGCATATGGAGTAGGGAGCTTCAGATTTCAACTACTTAGAATATTTTCTCCATGGCATCTTCATCTTTGGCGCACTCAAGGGTGGTAGCTTCAAGTTTCAATGACTTAGACATTTTTCAGAGCCCTCCATGCAAGTCTAGGCGCATATGGACCCCTGAGGTTTCATTTTAAAGCAATTAGAAAATTTTTATTCTCCACACTTAACTTCAAGGGCGCATTTGGCATGCTGGGCTTCCAATTTTTTTACACTTAACCATTTTTCTATCACTCCAAGCAGTTAAGGCGCAAATGAGAGGAGGAGCTTTCATTTTGAGACACTTAGAATACTCTCAGGCCACCTCTTCAACTAAGGCGCATCTGGGGTCTTCTACTTCCAATTTAGAGCACTTAGTGGAATTTATACCCCTTTCCTCTAGCTTGGGGTGCATTTCATGGGTGATACTTTCACTTTTTTGCCACTCAAAAACCTTTTCCATCTCCTCTCCTGAGCTGGGCGCATTTGGAGGGTCTTGCTTCAAATTTTGTATTCTTAGGAAAAATTTTAATGCCACTTTCCCTCCAAGGGCGCATTTGACCCCCTGAGCATCAAATTCAATGACTTAGAAATTTTTTAAAGTCCACTCTCCAAGTTAGAACTTCAAGGGCGCAATTGGAGGGGCATGCTTAAAATTTGAACGCTTAGAATATTTTCAAGGTCCTCTTCAAGTTTGGGGGCGCATTTAGGAGGGTGAACTTCCATTCTTCAAACACTTAGAAAGTTTTCATCCGTCTTTGGCCTTTTAAAGCAAGCTTTGATGCTGGACTTGAAAATTTACCAGTTTTCTCGAATTTCATGCCCTTTTGCCAAATTTAGGGTGATTTTCCCCTGCTAACCCTAATTTGCCCTGACTTTCTATTTTTAGAAAGTTCCTTGAATTTCATGCTTTGAATTGACTTTTGACTCTGAAAGCTTGATTTTCGCCCTGTTTTGAACTTCGTGGTGTGATCGTGCTATCGGGGCCAGATGCCTGTCTGCACTTGCTATTTTTAGCAACCTGCTAAAAATAGTAATTGCTCATAAAGTCTTCAAATTTCATGTACTAAATGCTTGAAGTGTAACGACTGTGGCTGGATGCTGCTTTTGCACGACTGTCCTGTTCCGTCCTTGATTTTAGGAAGCCCTAATTTCTCTGCCCATGCCTGCTAAAAATAGCAATTGCCCAATTCTCCATTCTCAGCAACTCCGTTTGTCTTGAAATTCGCGCTAAGGGATCCTCATCAGCTGTTTGACTTGTTCATACTGACGCCTCGTGCTAACCTGCTATTTTTAGCCTGTTTCTGAAATGACTTACTATAAATAGTAAGTGCTCCGTTTGCCTTCAAATTTTATCAGCAGATAGCTTGAGAGATGCTGATCGCGGTGGTATACATCGGTTTTCGAAAATTCTGACTTTTTACGTCTCTTTTTGGGTCCCGAAGCTGGAAACCCTAATTGGTCTTGCATGCGTATCAAATGACCTCCATTTGTCCTCGTTTCTGTTGCATTGCGATCAGTTTGTGATTCTGAAGTGCTGGGAGGCAGCCGCCAGAATGTATCTGCTAAAAATAGTAAGTTGTTGTAGGAGTGATTATCTCTGTTTGCATGTCATATCATCGCGAAGCTCTCGAAAAACCCACAAGGAATATGCAGACATGCAAAGAAAACCCTGACATGCAAACCCTAAAAATAGCCTCGGAAGACTAAATTCTGAAAGTTGCTATCTTGATTTGCATGTCACACCATCGCGAAGGTCTTTGAAAACCCAGAAGGAATCTCCAGACGTGCATTGAAAAACTCTGCATATAGACCCTAAAATCTGCTCTGGAAGCTGAACTGCTAAAAATAGTAAGTTGTCCGTTTCAGCTCAAATTTTGCACGCAAGTAGCTCGACACGTTCTGAATGCAGTGTAACTGTTAAAACTTCAAGAACGCTGAAGGAATGTCCTGTAATTGCACACTTACTAAAAATAGTAAGTACTCTGAATCTGATGAAACTTTGTTGAGAGTCTACTAGAAGCATACTGACATCAGTGTTAGTCTCAATTTTCAATTTATTCACCTCATTTGACTTCAAGTTGGCTGGAAAATTCAAAACCCTAATTTTTAGACTTAGCCAAAATTTCACGTTAAGGTTCAACGACGGGCACATCTCGGAAAGACAAACAATAGAAAAGAGAGACAACGACAAAACGATCCAAAAGCAAAGCCAAAATTAGGGGGTCCCCATTTGCAATGGGGCGATGTGTGAAAAAGGTCACAACAGTCCTCAGCAGTACAGTTTGGGTCATTGACTTGATACTTAGTGCATAAATGCTCCGGATTTTTCGGCATGTCGTGGTAATTAGCAAACTCAAGAGGGGATGGATTAGTAACCAGCCAAGTGGCGCCATGTGGAGCGGGTTGGCCTCCTGGTTGACCTCCTGGTTGAGCCATTGCTCGAATTGGCTGTCGCCTTTGATATACAATTACTGGGGTTGTTTGCTGTTGTTGAGGTGTGGTAGCCTGAACTGGCTGCTGAGTAAACACTGGTGTGGCAACTTGAACTGTTCTTGGTTGAGCAAACCTTGAAACTCTTGGTGGAGTCTGGAACAAACTTGAAATCTCTTCTCCGCTTTCTTCACTTGACTGAACTTCTTCGTTTGAAAACACTTCTTCACTTGAACGAATTTCTTTCTTCTTCCTTGCTCGAGTAGGTAACTCTAACTCCACAAAGTCTTTGGATGAACTTGGCGCGGACCTCAAAATTCTTTTCAACTTATCAGGCGAGAATGAACTGATACGATCCAGGATGTAGCTGATTATCGGCGAGGTGTGGGAGCGGGAGCAAGTGGTTGCCTTTGATTCAACAAGTCTCTTTCAATTGCAACTTGAATCTCAATAGCCTTCTCTTCTTCCTCTTCCAATACGAAGCAAGTTCGCATATACTGGGCGTAGTTCTCCTTTGTCTTCCACGCGAGATTGTTCAGTCCTGAAAGGATGTCTTCTTGGTCGTCGTTGAATCCCAAATTAGGCTGCAATACTAGAAATATCTCTTTATGCGGTAACACCATCTTTACTCATGATAATTTCTTCTCCAATGAATTTCTTTTTGAATGAAAATCCCTTCTTTGCTTGACATGCTTGTCAACTGCAAAGGAACCTCGGAGGCCCTCCTTCTAGTGCCAGTTTCTCTGTTGATGTGATTTTTATGACCGCACCAATCACCAGAACGAAATTGTCCGAAGGCTATTCCATTCTCTCTTGATCAAAGTATTCCGTGCGCTAAGATTGCAAGAAAGTTCCCACGTTCAACTCCAAGGTTCCGAAATACTTAGAATACCCTCAGTTGGTTTGATGTGAATTGCTGTTTTCACGAGGGGACTTACACAATTGTTCAGGCTTCTTGCAATTAATAGTGGGTGAATGATTTGAAGGGGATTTTGTGCGTCTGATTTGGCAATAAGTTCGTTTTCCTAAAGCTAACCAGAAATATGCGGAAAGTAAATGAGTGAAAGGGGTGAGAAGGTTCTATATTCTATCCTAAATGCAAGGCATGTGGAGCTCAATTTCGGCAGACTTCGACCGAATTTCGCCTAGCCTCTCTTCAGACAGCTTCAGTAAAATTAGTGCAATCTTCAAAGGGATAGCAAAAGATGTTCAGATTACAATTTAGCATACATATACCATCAAAACGACGCATATAAGTATACAAATCACAATCGAAATTAAACTCAAGATAATCTCTAGTGGACCACACAAGGCGAACTTATCATCAACAAGCTGCTAGTGGTATGGAATGAAATGAAGCTACCTCAATAAAACACCACACATCCAAAGTAAACTACTTGCATGAAATGAAAATTACGCTACTTTATGCTACTTGGATCCGAAAGGATGAAGAGACCTTGCTAGCTATCCATGACGAAGACGAATTCCACCATCAATGAAAAGATCTATTATCATGAAAGTTTTACACAACAATCTCTACAAAAGTTTTCAAAGGGAAAACTTTCCTCCTTCTCCACACTACAAAATGTCTACTCTGCTCTACTCTCTAGTCTCCAATCTCTAGCTCTGATTCTAATTCTAATGTCTATTGAATTACAAATGAGGGGACTCCCCCTTTTATAGTTAGCCCAGTCCAAAAGGCACGGCTAGGGTTACAATCAAAGAGTGGCTAAGATTAAGCCACCCTCACTAACCCTAAAAACTGCCAGAATGGGGAGTGGTGTAATAAATGAGCAAAGATTCCCACTCACTCCCCAAAATAGTAAAGGCAATAAATGCCCACAATCAGTCTTCTAGAAGATCATCATCCGAAGTGCATTCCCATTCTCCTTCTCTCTCTTGCCAAACTCAATCGAATCATGCCTCAACCTCCTGAACTGAAATGGGTGGAATGCAATCAAGCTGGAATTCTAACACCGTGACTGAATGTTCATGCCTTGTACAAGATTTTCTCCAGGCAACTAAGGAATCCCGTGCTCTGAATCAAACCGAGAAAGTAGAAGTGTTCTCGAAATCATCTTGTACGAAGGTCTTTACCTGAAAAGAAAGGCACCAGCCTACCCCTCAAATTATCAACATTCACCTCATCCTGGATTCAACCGCCTAGCAAATATGGCCTCAAAAGTATTCTGGATTCCACCAATGATATTGGCCATAGCCTTCCGTACCCTGGTTGAATCTGCCATGTGCTGCGTCGAAGAAACACGTCCCGTGATTGCTGAAGAATACCATCTAGCAAAATCATACCTGTCATTCTCCTGAATGACCCCTCCATCAATCAGCAACCGCAAAGGAACATGCCTCAATACCTCAAGACGCTGAATTACTTTGCTCTGATAAACAGAAGCATCTCCCCAAGCCTGATCAACTACCTCCATCCGTGCCAAAATACTAGAAGCCTGCTGAAAAGCATAAGCAAGGTCCTCCATAAACTTTTATGTCTCAGCACGAACTCCCATGACCCACTTGTCTGCCTCCTGTGCCATCTTCCCTAACTCCAACAAGCCACTGATGGAATCTCTAGGTATCTCTGCTGGAAGCTCTATCACTGGAATCTCTTGCCCACGAGAACGAGACAACTGCTGCACATATCCAATCAAGGCCTTATGCTCTCGTTTCAACTTCTTGTACTTTCCTTCCTTCTTGAATAATCTGTCCTTGAGGGTGAGGTAGGAGTTATCACACTCCTCTACAATCTGTGCACTAGTGGGGCGTCCTAACTCCAAAGTTGTGACCACGTAATTTTCTGGCACTGCTTCATCTCGGTCACAATCAACCTGTGGCACGGCCACGTGAAGGGTACGAGAACCATCCTCATCGTTGATATCTTCAAAACTTTCATGCTCTCTTCTTCTGTGGGAGGCGTTGATCCTGTTCAAGAACTCTTCCATTTCAACTGCTGGATCAATCTCCTCGCTGGGGCTTCTCCTCATCCTATCCTTGAGCCAATCAGGTACTGTATACTGTATATCAAATGGCTGCTGTTCTTGTGCCTCTACTTCTCGAACTTGTTCAACCTCTATATCATTCTGATGAGGCTCATCGTCCTCAAGTGGCTGAGTGTCTCCTGAAACTATATCATCATCGTCCTCCAAAGCCGCCTCTAACTCTTGTTGAAACTGAGGGTCAGTAGTAGTCCCCTCATCATCTTGCTGATCAACTCTAACAGGTGCGTTGACACTCTGGCCAACTGACTCTCTCCGTGGTGGCTGATTATTTTCCTGTACCACTTGCACCTGATTCAATGCATTCCTCTGATCAGCAAACAAGGAAACCTCCTGTATACTTGGAGAACGTGTCTCCAATGGTGTGGGTGATTCAACCGCAACTCGTGGAGGCTCCGACTGAACAGGCTCCTGCCGAACTGGCTCTTTCCTTCGAGATTTTGGACCTCGTGTAATTTGTTTCTTCCTGCCGGTGGTGGGTGTCCTATTATCTCCCATCAAATTGTAAGTGAAAGCAATTGACCTACTCTTCAATCTGCTTACATGCCTGTCAACCCATGCTCTGGTGAATGTCAAAACTGGAATGGAGAGTGTGTCCAAGTCAGCAACCTTTGGTTCTGACCAATCCGGGAGTGGAAGTGGAGTATCTCTTACTCCTGCATAATCTGTATGGACAACGTCCATATCCTCATTCACCTGGTCTGGAACCGGAACAACTTCACACTCCCTCATCATGCTAATTGGCAACCGAGAGAACATTCTTTTCCTGACTTCAATCTCATCTGATGCATCAGCCCAATAATCCTCGATATTTGCCTTGTGTTTAAACTCCTCTGACAGTACCCATTTGATGTTATTATGTGGATCATAGTGCTGTCGGCTGGTGTGATATGAAAAGTGATAGAATTGAAGCTCACTCTCGGCTTCTCTGGCTGCCTGTAATGAAGGACACACCTCATCCGAGTTGCCCATGACAATTGGGAAGTCAACACCTCCCTTCTTCTTCTTTTGAATTTTATCGTAGGCAACCAATTGCCTAGATATCTCTAACATTAAAATTCTATTGGTTGGGTACTTAGGCAGCCTATATGGATATGATGAAAAACCTTGCAGCCTTATGTAAGAAAACTTCGGAAACTATATAAACCAGCACCCATACCTTTCAATCAATTCTTGGGCCTCTCTCGAGATTCTTTGATGCATCCGCTCCTGAAGCAATCTCGTGAGGTGCATAGTGAAGGCGTCATTGACACGCTTGTAATAGGTAGTGTTCGTGGGAAACCAGCAGCTGCATATAATCCACTTCGAATGATGTTGTGTGAAGTGTTCGAAGGTCGATGATTACCAATCCCCAGCATTCGATTCTTGAAAGTTTCTAGGTTGATGGAGCCCAAGTTGGCATCTGTCAGCTTGCCCAACTTCGAAATGAACTTTGACTTTGGCATAAATGTCTTGCTCAATTTCTTTATAACTGCTTGCCTGGATGCACCATTGTTGTCCTTGCCAGTCGCCCTTGCCTCAGCCATCTGCAAAACAATAGACACTCATCAGCAAATTAACTTAGAAAAATAAATAAAATACTTTGCAGGGCTGCCAATTGACTTCAAGAAGTTGCAATGTTATTTCTCGTTCGCAAACCTCAACTTCTTTCTTCAACAAATTCAAGCTTCAATCGCTTAGAAAGTCTCAGCAAATTCAACACTTTAGCAACTGCAGATTTGAATTCACACTTCTTCGATTCTCAGCTACTGCAGACTTAGCAAGTGCGCACCTTCTCAGCAACTTCAGATTTTAGCAGCTTCACTCTTCTAAATTCGTACTTCCTCAGCAATCTTTACTTCAGCAATATTTACTTCAACAATATTCTATGCAGCCCCAAGAGTGGAAATCGAACTTCAACAACAACCTCCAGCAAAACTTCGAACTTCTCAAGCAACTTCAGATTTTGGAACTCAGCAGCCTCCAAATGACTTGGCGCCTATTTACTTCAGCAATTTCTAGCGCCCTTCACTCAGCACTTCATTCAGTTCCAAGTCGTACTTCTCTCTTGTACTTGCAGACTTTCAGCTTCAACAATAAACCTAGCTTCAATCTTCAGAGCAAATTCGCACTTCTCCAGCTGTGAAGAAGAAATGAATAAGCTTCAACTCTTATAGCAAAAATCGAATTCTAGAAGGAGCTAAGTATAGCCAGTGCATTAAATTTCCACTACTCCACTTCAAGAATTCGAATTTTCCCTCTCTGGTATTTCTGACACTTGTCTGAGAATCTCAACCTTCTAGAAGTTCAACTTTGACTGGCATGTCTCAATTTACTTTCGAAAATGTTTGATTTAATTTCATTTTTTTAATTCATTTAATTCCCCAGCCGAAGCTCTGTCTTGCAAATTTAAATTTGAATCATCTCTGACGCTCTGGACAATTCATCTGTGAAGAATTCGATCGAAATCATCTAGGCAATTCACTTCAAATTCGTTGTCTGGAGAAATTTATCTTGAAAACACATTTTATTTACTTTGCCTTATAAAATTTTATAATTTTCCCTTAGGAAAATTCACAATTCGAGCACCGATTAAATTCTTCATGCTGAAGGTCTTGGCGTAGTGCGGAAGACATGGAAATCCATCTATTATCACAAATGTTCAGTACCCAGAAGAAAATTTTATCCGAAATGCGATGAATCCATTGGTACACAATGAACGGGTTCATTTAAAATTTAAAATTTTTAAACCTTAGAAAAATATTATTCCACCAATTTAAATCCGTTCTTCATCTCTATGAACACTCCGTTGCTCAGACTTGAGAAATTTTTGAATTCATCCTGTATTGTCATCATTGTCTGACTTCATCTCTGAAAACTTGCTTGTGCTTTAAGAGGAAAAATTCATCACCTTGAGTTCTAGGTGTATTTTCTAAGGAAGAAAATACTTTGCCTTGAAAATTTTTAAATCATCTTGAAAATTTTGCCTTAGAAAAAAAATTTCGCCTTGGAAATTTTTTTAGCTTTGATCACTCTGCCTTGCATTTGATTTCACACTTGAAAGATATTTTCACTTGAAACTCCAATGCCTTAGCAATATTCATCAACACCATCTTGCATTTTATTTCACCACCCCAGGCGCATAGCATACTTGAAGAGGAATAAAATCACGCCTAGCATTTATTCATACCACATGCCTTGGCAATATTTTCTAACACCTTATAACACTTACCACCTTGGGCGCATATAGGACTTGAAGGTGCATAACAACCACGCCTAGCATTTACCTTGTCTTCACCACGCCCTGGAGTATTTTATTTCACCCTTCACCTTATTTACCGCCCTACATTCACCTTTACTATCTTCAACTTGGGCGCATTTTGCCATGCATGAAGGATGACTCTTCAACTTCCCGTTTTTTGTCTTCACTTGACCTCATTTGGTCACATTTAGGCATGTATGAAGGATGAAAATTGTTGACTCATTGACTTCTTTGAACTTGGGCGCATTTAGATGGGTGAGGAGGACGAATTTCTTTGACTTGTTGACTTGCCATCCTTCTTGGGCGCATTTGAGCATATGTGGTGGATGAAACTTCCAACGCCTAGCATGTGGCCTTTCACCTTCCTCGTTTTTGTCTTTACATGCATGCTTTTGGGCGCATTTTGCCTAGGGAGAAGGATAAAACATGTTGACTGCTTTGACCTCCTTTCATTTTGGGCACATTTTCACCTATGTGCAAGATGGGCGCATTTGGAGGGTGGTGGAGGACGAGTTCAACACTTAGAAAATTTTTTGCTATTCAACTCTCAAGGTGGGCGCATTTTACTATGTGTGCAGGACGAATCTCTTTGACTTTCTTTGACTTGCCAAGCATGGGTGCATTTTAGCGTAGGAGGTGGACAAAGTCTCATACTTAGAATTTGTTTTTATCACATCTTCATCAACTTGGGCGCATTTTGACATGGCTGCAGGATGGAGTTCCAGACTTAGTCACTTTTCCTCGTTTTCGCCAGCTTCCCTGTGCCTTACTATTTATAGTAAGTCTCCTGATTTTTGCACCTCTGAAGTTCAAAACGATTTGAAATTTTGAACACTGCATCCTCACGACCTTGTTACCCTGTTGACACTGCTATTTTTAGTTGGCCTGCTATTTTTAGCCCATTTTTGAAGGTGATTTGCTATTTATAGTAACTGCTTGCTTCTGATAGCTCCATAGCTCCGATTGACTTGAAATTTTACTAGCAGATAGCTTGAAGGATACTGATCGCAGTGGTTTACACCGGTTTTCGAAAATTCTGACTTTTTACACCTCTTTTCAGGTCCCGAAGCTGGAAACCCTAATTTTCTCTACATGCGTGTCAAATGATTTCTGTTTGTCTTCGTTCCTGCTGCGTTGCGATCAGCTCGTGATTCTGAAGTGCTGGGAGGCGGCTGCCGGGAAGCACCTGCTAAAAATAGTAAGTTCCTTACTGAGTGACCATCTCCGTTTGCATGTCATATCATCGCGAAGCTCTCGAAAAACCCATAAGGAATATGCCGACATGCAAAGGAAACCCTGACATGCAAACCCTAAAAATAGCCTCTGAAGGCTGGACTCTGGAAGTTGTTGCCTCATTTTGCATGTTATACTGTTGCGAAGGTCTCGAAAGACCCAGAAGGAATATCCAGACATGCAAAGAAAAACTCTGCATCTAGGATCTGAAATTTGCTCTGGAAGCTGAATTGCTAAAAATAGTAAGTTGCCTATTTTCGCTCAAATTTTTCCAATGAGCAGCTTGATGTGTTCTGAATGCACTGTGACTGTCGGAATCTCAAAAATGCTGAAGGACATCCTATAGCTTCACACTTACTAAAAATAGTAAGTACTAAGAATCTGATGAAATCTCAATGGCAGCCTGCTGGAAGCACACTGACCACAGCGTTAATCTCTGTTTTCAATTTATTCATTTCATTCGACCTCGGACTGACCAGGAAAGATGAAACCTTAACTTTCAAACTAGGCCAAAATTTCACGTTTTAAGCTCAACAGCAAAGAAATCCCTGGAAAGGCAGACATAAAAGAGACGGATAGAGAGAGAGAGAGACAAAACCCAAGCCAAAAGACCAGAATGGAGCAAAAATTAGGGGTCCCCATATCTGAATGGGGCGATGTGTGAAAGGGTCACAACACTCCCCTGTTATCAGACCTCCATAGAGATAACACCACTGCCTTCGAACCGATTCATCATCCTTGATCACAGAGCAGATCCATACTGCTCACATTCCGTTGATCTTCCTCACAAGGATAGTCACAATAGTCAAACTACCCATGGTCCATCTTTAGCTCCTTCTGATTGGTTGAACTCGTGCCACGTAGATTCCCAGACGGTCAAAGGCCGCTTCATTAGAATCGCATGTCGGTGAGACACTAGCCGTGTCTCCTCGATGCGATTATGCCCTTCAGCAGTTATCGGCATAGCTTACAACCGTCGGCAAGAGTTCATAGCGAGCGGCTAGAGTCATATCGATGTCCCAAAATTGTCGCCTAGACTATCGCTATCGGCCAGAGGTCACAGCGAGTGTGCAAGAGTTATATCACAGCATTCTTCCGTCGGTAAGACATCCGCTTTCAGCAAGACTTCTTGCCGAAGTCCACAGCAGACCCATCGCTATCGGCCAGACCATTGATTGTCGGGAAGAAGTTATAGCAGGCTACAATAGTCACACCGACATCTCCTTAATCATCGCCCAGACCATCGGCAAGATATATCGCTTTCGGCAAGAGGTCTCAGTGAGATCCCATCGGTCACACCGAAGGGTTAAAACCATCAACGAGACATCACGAATCGACAAGACATTACAACGACCTCAAAACACTACGCCGAAGGCACAATCCTTCGGCGAGACTTCATTGGGTCGGCAAGACATCATGACGACGCTAACCCTTTCCCTGAGACCATTCCGTTTTGGTGAGACCCCCCCCAGTCGGTGAGACATCATACCAAAGCCATAAACCTTCGGCGAGACATCCCCGGGTCGGGAAGACGTTATGCCGAACTCCTCCTCCTTCGGCGAGACCTCATCCCAACAGCACAACCATTCGCCGAGACCTCCATCATTCGGCAAGATGTTATGCCGATCGAAAATCTTTCGGCCAAACTTCCGCCTTTCGGCGAGACGTTATAGCGAGCCCCAAACTTCTCCCCGACGCCAGCCGTTTCGGCGAGACCACCGGTCATCGGCAAGACATCACGCCGAAGCCACAGCCTTTTGCCGAGACCCCATCAGTCGACAGGACCTCTCTCCAAGTGCAAACACTTTCGACGAGAGATCACACTGAAGGAAAACCACTCTCCCCGACGCCGAGCTTGTGAACAACGGTCCGCGAGACTTCCCAAGTGGAGAGACATACAAAAAATAAGGCGACCAAGATGTCTCGGCGACCTTTGGATTTGAAATGAACAGAACCAAACTGCTAGTCGACAAGACAACAGGAGGGTCTCAGCGACTTTCTTCTTCAGGATTTTTATGCCAAATCTGACTGAGGCAGGCTTTCCAACTGACTTCCTCGAAAAATAACATTCCGATGTATGATTCAACCCTAAAAACAATGCCTCCATTAGTTCTCAAATGCATCAGATGAAGACCTTCCCAATGAAAACCGAACACCTGCACGCTGGGCTCAACCCTTATGGGAGCCACATTTAACCCACGTGCCGAATTTAAAACATAATTTTCCCCTGCAGCCTGCCTGATTGAGCCCGCGGGTGAAAATCGGGTAATAGATCTAAAACAAAGGTTTTGGGCCGAAGCTGTTGCTGCTACTTGTTACCTGATTAACAAGTCTCCTACATCAACTCTTGTTGATAAGATGCCTATAGAGGCATGGTCGGGTCACAAGCCTTCACTGAGACATCTTAGAGTTTTTGGTTGCAAGGCATATGTACAAGTGCCAAAGGAGAAGTGAACAAAGTTGGAGAACAAGGCTGTGAAATGTATTTTCATCGGATATAGCTATGGTATGAAAGGATACAAGCTTTGGGATCTGTTGATGCGTGTTTTGTGACACACCAAACATCAGAATAAAATGCCCAAAGACACCCTATCCTCTCTTGAAAAACCACCGCGTATGCTAAGATTGCGAGAAGATCATATGGTGATTCCAAGGTTCCTTATGTCAGGTCTTGACGTGTGGATAAGCTCAATGGTCGTTGTGATATGCTGGTAACACAAAGGGACTTATGCTAGGTTCGTTCAATTCACAATGAAGGTTTAGGCAATGAAGCTCTATTGTTTGGGTCTTGGATCAAACAAACTGAAAAAGAGATAAGGGTTTAGAAGTTCTAATCTACCACCTAAGAATTCAAGAGACGTGTTGATGTGATTTTTGTGACCGCACCGACACAGAATAAAGTTTCTGACAGATACTCTATCCTCTCTTGATCAAAGTATTCCGCATGCTAAGATTGCAAGAAAGTTCATGCGTTCAACTCCAAGATTCCTCTATCCAGTGGATAGTCTCAATTAGTTCGTTGTGATTTGCTGGTATTTCAAGGGGACTTACGGAATTGTTCAACGGCGGAGAAAGGAATTCAAATGCTTGAAAGATTTGTCTATAAAGTTCTTGTTTCCTAAACTAACCAGAAGGTACTGAATGTAAATGGTACAGGCTCAAATCCTAGCCTAAAGCGTGAGACATGATGATCAATTTTCGCAGACTTCAACCAGGCTCTGCTTTGCCTCACTTTGGATAGCTTCCATAGAACTGGTGCAATCTTCAGAGGAGTAGCTCAAGGTGTTCAGATCACAACTTAGCATGAAAATACCATCACAACAACGCATATAAACATGCAAATCATGATCGAAGTTAAGTACACGATATTCCAGTTGCCACACAAGGCGTACCCACCATCAGTGAGCTTGCTAGTGGTATGGATAAGTAAAGCTTGCTCAAATTAAACACCACATTCCACAACTAGCATCTACTTGCATGAAACAAAATCTATTTACTTTACTTTAAAATCCTACTTGAAGTAGAAGGACGAAGAAACCTCGCTAGCTACTCACAACAAAAGACGAGATCATCATCAACGAAAACTCTTTTTATTGAGAGAGTGTTCACAACAATTTCTTACAAAGTTTTCAAAGGAAAAACTTTCCTTCTTCAAACTACATTATCAATCTACGCTATGCTACTTCTAAGTTGTCTCTCTACTCTATGTCTACTATCTAATTAATTACAAATGAGGGGGGGATGTCCCTTTTATAGATGGCCAAGTCCAGTGGACGGCTCAGATTACAATCAGCTAGATGGCCCAGATTGTGCCACCTCAGCCCTAAACAAGATTCACGCTAAAAACCGCCACCAAGAGGAGTGGGGTAATAAATGAGCCATTAATTGCCACCATCTTCTAGAAGATCCCTGTCTGGAAATGCGTTCACACTATTCTTCTCCGACTGCAAACGGCTTGAGTTTGGTCAACATTGCTTCAACTTCTTGAAAGGGTATGGCAGGCACGTTCTCGATCTGACTCCAAGGCTGTAACTTTTTAACCTGCTTGACGATGATTTTCCTCCTTGATGTCGTTATTCAACTTTGAAGTACTTGACGGTGACCATTAATGCTTGGGTTCTCAGCTTTTTTTTTTTTATCCTGAGCTTGAAAGATTTTCTTGGATTCAATCATTCCCGCTTTGCCACTTGAGTTGGGCACATACTAGGTCTCAACACTTAGCCATTTTCTCCAAGTATTCGCTTCATCTCCCCAAGTCGTCACGCCTTGGCCTCGGTGTTCACCCTGCAAAACAAGCAAGGAGAAGAGCATCAGAACACTTCATAATATAAACTCACCTTACTCACTTGATTTTCATACTTTAACTCCAAGGTCTGAGTGATCTCCGGATCTGATAGGGTTTATCGTTCTTCTCTAGCCAACTTTGCTTTTTTCATGATCTGTAGGCTGGGGCATATAACACCTGTGCATCATATTTCAATGCCTTAGACAAATTTCATCTTCCTCAAGGGCATATCATCTTTTGAAAGTGTTAACTTCAACTGCATCTTCTTCAAGAAATTCACTTTTCTGGCTGAGGCGTTGACAACCTTGATTATATTCATCTCTGGCTCAAGAAGATTATTTTCATGAAGAATTTGATCAATTTCACCTAGGCAATCAACTTCAAATTCATCATTCGAGGCATTTTATCTTCAACAAAGAATTTTATCCCTCCTGCCTTAGAATTTTTTTAAATTTTCCCCTTAGAAAATTCATCAATCAGGTGCCCATGGAAAATCTTCATCCTGAAGGCTTCGGCGAAGTGTGGAAGACCTTAAAATCCATTCCTCATCGCAAACGTCCAATACCCAGAAGAAAATTCTCTTCAGAAGGCGTCGAATTCATGTGTCTACAAACGAAGGGGTACATTTAATTTTTTTATTTTCAACCTTAGAAAAATATTTCATCACCAAAGTTTATCTTTACTTTTCCCTTTTGCGTTTTCCTTGCCTTAAGAAAATTTTCAAATCACCATTTCAAACTGGGCGCATTTTCATGTATCTACTGCCATTTTGTGCCTTAGAAAATTTTCTAGCCTCAACTTTCTTCTTTGCTTTCTTCAGGCACATTTGAGGGTGAGGGGTTTCAAAAACAAATTTTCACCAACTCCAAGCGCATTTCACCCTTTAGACTTCCATTTCACTTGCCTTAGAAAAATTTCTATTTGATTCTTCTTGGATGGCGCATTTACCTAGGTGAGCTTCCATTTTATGCTTCAGTTGAAACTTCATCACCAATTCTCAGGATGGGCGCATTTGAGAGGGTCTACAGGAATAACTCAATACTTAGATAATTTTCTAGACTCCTTTCCATCATGGGCACATTTGACTAGTCAAGCAAGAATTAACACTTGTAAGCCTTTCTCAGCCACCTTAGACTTGGGCGCATTTTACATGCCGAGGTGGATTTAACACTTTCAACACCTTAGGATATTCCCCAACTTCACTTCTAACATGGGCGCATTTAGCCTGTTGAGGAGGAACTTCTAACACTTAACCATTTTTCAACATCTTTCAAAGTCAAACAAGTTGGACGCATTTAGCATGTGGTGAAGGAACTTTGACTTTCCATGCCTTTAGGCTTGTCTTGACCCCACTCCTAAACATGGGCGCATTTTGATACCCCTGTAGGAAGTTTCTAACACTTAGACAATTTTTTTTTTAAAAAAAGCCAACACCTTCAAGATGTTTGGGCGCATTTAGGGGTAGGAGCAGGAAGTTTTCATGCTTTAGAAACTTTTCTATCAACCTCACTTTACCTTGGGCGCAATTCATGGGTAGTGCAGGAACTTTCAACTACTTAGAAACTTTTTCATCTTCCTTCTTAAGCTGGGCGCACTTGAGGGTATCTACCTTCAATTCCAATTCCTTAGAAATTTTTTGAGTCACCTTCTTTCCTTTAGGCGCATTTGGACTCTTCAACTTTCATTCTTCACACTTAGAAAATTTCCTAGGCATCTCATCTTCCATTCTCCCTCAAGGGCGCATTTTGGGGTGGGAGCTTCCAATTTCCCACACTTAGAAAAATTCAAACTTCACTCCTTCTCACTTGGGCACATATGCTAGGCTGAGCTTGAAGTTTCATTGCCTTAGACATTTTTCAAGGCTGATTATCCACTAGGGCGCATTCAAGGGTCCCTACTTCAAGTTTGCAACACTTAGAAAAACTCCAAGCATCTCCATGCAAGTTGGGCGCATTTAGCTAGGTCTACTTTCAGCTTCCACACTTAAAAAAAAATTCAAACTTCTTCTTCAAAAGGTTGGGCGCATTTAGCACCTTGAGCTTTCAATTTGTGACACTTAGAAATTTTTCTAACTTCTCCTCCAAGTCAAGGTGCACATAAGGGGTCCCACTTCAAGTTTTGAACACTTAGAATATTTTCAAGTCTCCCCTTCTTCTTACTATTTTTGGTCAGATTTCAACTTACTCAATTTGACTTCAAATTTACCAAAAAAGTACAAACCCTAATTCTCAGACTTGGCCGAAATTTCAAATTCAAGCTCAAAGGCAGGCATACCCCGAAAAGGCAGACAAAACAAGAGAGAGACAACAGGAAAACTAACCAAAATCAAGCCCAAAAGACCAGAACAAAGCAAAAATTAGGGGGTCCCCATTTTGAATGGGGCGATGTGTGAAAAGGTCACAACCAGACGGTATTGACTTGGTGAAACCAATAACCACGCTTTGCTTTGCCACGCTTAGGACAACTACACAAAGTGGGTGCAATCTCCAAGGGAGTGTGCTTATGATTTTCATGTCATGAATAACTACCATCAAATCGAACAATATTTATCCAAACAGAAGTTAAGCATCCACAAAATAAGCTCAGGCTAACTTTATGCATTGAACGAAAATCATCCATTCAAAGAAAGTATGAGCAAAAGTTTCACCATAAATCAATACTTATCAATTCTTGCATTCGTCTAACATACATGAAATAAAATCTAAACTATGATGAAGGATAAGAACCATGCCAACTCCAAAATAAGAGAAGTAATCACCATCAAAACAATGCATGTATTACTTATTACTTTGGCAGTCGTACGCTACAATTACTTATCACAACATGTTTTGCAACATGCTCCCATGCTTTACAAATGAGGGGTGAGCTCAATTTATAGGCTCCCCAATTACAATTCAATGGCCAAGATTGATTTAGGATCAACAGCTGAGATTACAAAATAAAATCCTAATTAGGGCTTGTCATAACTAACTCCTTCTGGATCAATGAGAAAATTACATTCGAGGACACTTGTCCTTTTTGCTAAATATGAACCAACAGTAAAATAGAAAGTTGTTGCATGTTGATTTGGAATAATTTGATTGGTTGGAAGATGACAAGGCGCCACCTCAGCGTGCTGGATGTCTTCCTTGGTCACTTTGGTCTTGTTCCATGAGCTTGCCTTAGAATATTTTCCTTGCCAATGACTCTGTCCTTTGTGCTGGTTTCTTCCTAGCTTTGATCTTGGATTCCTTTTGCGACTTTGGCTTCTTCTTCTCACCTGTATTGGAAGTCTCGCCTTGGAGCACATGTTTAGACTTAAAGTTATTAAGTCTTTCTTTCTGGATTGCTCTGAAATTCCTTCAAGTGCCTTGAATTTGGAGAGGAACTCCCCTGTCCTTTTGCCACAATGGAGGAAATTGGAACTTTCTCTGTGAAGAATTTCCCATACTTAGCCAAATTTTGGCTATTCAATTTCATTTTGTAACACCTTCGTGTGGACTATTCAACATTTTGGCCAAGGTTCCGTGTTGTACCCAAAACCAAAATTTTTGCTTCACTAAGGCATTTTGCTTAATTGAGTCTAAATCTTGTTAAAGTGTCGTCAAATGGTCATTTTTGGGGTTTTTAAATATGGAGTTGGTGTCAGTACTATGTCAGTCTGTTACCGAAGAGATTTAAGGAAAATGAAAATCTGAAGGAAAATCATCAAAATTTTCTATCTCTGGAGAAGGGAGCACATTCTGAAATAGGCGCCCTATCTTTTAGGGGCCCAGATCCTGTTTTTAAGGTTTGTCACCTCCAGCAGACTTTTGTCCGGCATCCGTCGGCTTCACACGGTGAGCTATCAAGCTGTCAAATGGACTGTTTTTTTCTGTTCGGATTCACAGGAAGATCTCGGAATCAAAGCAAGAACTGGCTAACTTGGAGAAAGCGCTTTCCGGAAAGGCGCCCATCTTTTTGAGGTGTCAAATGAGGTTTTTGGCTGAATGCCATCCAAGATGTTTATCTCACATTTGTTCAAGCTTCGCGATGTCCGAGTGGGTGTATCGAGTTGAAAAATGCACTGGAGAAGTCAAACGTGGGGTCAAATCTTAGTCAAACTATCGAAGAAAAAGCGAAAAGAGCACATTTTGAGAAAGCCCAAGCTTTTAAGGCCTTTAAAGCTTTCTTTCGATGATTTCAGATGCCTAATGTGTCCGTGTTGCGTTCGGCTTTCGTTGCCTGTCTCCGTCCAGTCGAAGATGTCTCGTCGGCTTGCAGTGGAAGTTTTATATTATTTTTGTCGTTTCGAGAAATGGCTAAGTCAGGAATGAAAAGAGCAACTTTGAAAGGGGCGCTCTTGTTTTTCACCCTCGAGATGATGTTTTACGGAAATGTGTCTTCGCGACCATATGCGAAACGAGCTTAGCGATTGAACTGAGTTCAGTCACGAGAGTTGATAATCGAGAAGTTATGAAGATTTTGTTTTCCCATGGATTCGAGAATCGCAGTCAAGAATTTGACTAATTGGAAAAAGCGCGGCTTTCAAAAAGCTTGGATTTTTTGAGCCGGGATGTCGGTTTATGACGCTGATATAGATATCATTTGATTCTTCTTCGAGCTCCGCCAATGCACTGTCCCCGGTGAATCAGTCGGTCAATCGGTGTCGAGAGGATGAAGCAGAGGTGAGAGGTTTTAGCTTAAATTTTCATGAAATTTGGCTAGAATGCGGAAGCCAAAAGTTCAAATTTGAATTTTCGAAAGTGAGTTGAATGGACGCCTTAACTGGAGTTCTGACTGCAGTTAGACTGAACGATTTCTGGGTTGTTATCTTCAGTTCATATGTTTGCATGTGGAGTGATCTTTCAGTTTGCATGTTCAGTTAACTACCTTGCATGTTCAGTTAACTTGATTGCATGTTAAGTTTAACTGAAGATTACCACTAAAAGTCAACTGAAGTTTACATGCATGGCGAATTTGGTCAAAATTGTGAGGATGGTGCTTCATTGCATGTTAACTGAAGTCATGAAAAGGGACGCCATATTTTGATGAAGCATTAGTTTGTGAAGCGTGAAGCATAAGATTTGTGAAGTATGGCGAATTTGCATGTCAACTTGAGTTTCAAAAAGGTCGCCATATTTAAGGTTGAAAAGTGAAGCATTTTTGTGTGAAGCTATGCACTTTTTAAGGAAGGCAACTTTAGTTCAAAAGGGTTGCTATTTTTAGATTATAATTGAGTGAAGCATGAAGTTGGCGCACTTGTTGAAGATTGTTAACTTAACTTCCAAAAGGGTCGCTATTATTAGCATATTCTTTGCATGAGTATGGCGCACTCTTATCTCATTCTTGTTGATAACTGAAGTTGCAAAAGGCCACGCCTTAGGGAAAATTGATGAATCCAAAGAGAATTTGAAGATGGCGAACTTAAGACAAGTCTTAACTGAAGCTAAAGTCGCATGCTTGAGTTTTAACTGAAGATGTGAAAGGCTAACCCTAATGCGCCCACCTTTTAAGCTTGTTTATGTTTCAGTTAACTATGAAGGGGTCCAATAAGAAGCCAAGCGCCATTTTTCAAGGATTTCATGCTTTGTACGAATTTCATTAATAAAAGTCTATTCATTTCAGCAATGGCGTCCATTATTTCATCATCTTTTGCTCTGAAGCTCATATTCTTCTTGAGCGACCAGCAAGCTGAAGGTGCTACAGGTGTCCGATTTCAGCGTTCTTCGAAGCTACGAGTTCAGATTCTTCAGAGGAAGTCGATTCTAGACTTTATTTCCACTTTGCATGCAGGTTGTATCAAGATTCGAAGAAGAGATTTGCAGATTTTTCAGAAGCAGACAAGCAAAACTTTCTATCTTCTGTCTTATTTCTTCTATTTCTCACCTTAGGTACTTTCTTCGCATGTCAAAGAAATTCAACACATATTCAGAATCTGATTATCTCGGTTCGCATATTTCAGCATTTGCAGCAAAACCCATGTCTTAGATTTTTTCGAGAAAATCGCCCCGTAGCCTTCATTTTGAAGCTCTGTGCTTTTTTTTGAGAATTTCTTTGCATGTGGGCCAAAATCACATCTTTTTGAAGATCTCATCATCTGGGTTTGTTCAGAATTCCGTTGTGCACAAAACCCATGTTCCAGATTTTCTCAAGAAAAATTGCCCTGGGAAGCTCTAAAACCCCTGCAGTTCTCGACTGAAAAGTCTATGCATGTTAGGCTAAACGACATTTTTTCACAATTTTGACGTTGTGGGTTGTCTTAGAATCATTTTCCAGACAAAACCCATGTCTCAGAATTTTTGGTGAAAATTATCCTCCGACAAGCTATTTTTAGCCTCACCGAGCCATTTTAGCTTTCTGGAGAAAGTTGTCAGAACATAGCCGTTTTCACAGTCAACAGGCAAGTTTTTCAGAAGGCGATTCAATTAGACTGAATTCAAGACCAAATCGGTCTTAGTTCATGATTTCATCAGAGCAGCTGACAATGAAGCGTTAGGCTGCAAAAGAAACAGAGATCACTTCATTTACAGAGCCGCCAAAGTCACTCAGATCTTGTGCCATTATCTTCGTGAAAATGGTATCTACGCTGATCTCAAGGTTGTACGAACTGAGTTTCAAAAGCATGTTTGTGATATCTCGATGGAGATTTTAGATCACATTTCAGTAATTTCAGCGAGTTTCAAGAAGGCGACTGAAAATGTTAAAGAATGCAAAGATGGTGTGCACACAATTACTGAAAGTGGCAGAGAACTAAAGAAACAGACTGTTATTTTTAGCAGCATCAAAGTGCCAGATGACAGGGAGATCGATGAGTTCTTGGTCGAAGTGTTAGACCGAGTTGACATGGAGTGATCTGCCAGTTAGAACGTGCAGTTAATTTCTAGGGTTGAGTCCTGAGCAGCAGTTAACTAGACTTCCAGTCTTCAGTTCACTTGCTGACTTAACACATGCTTATCTCATCCTCGGAGTTATCAACACAGGAGTTAGGGTTAGGGTTTCCAGTTAGCTGAAGGTAGTGGCCAGTTAACTTTGCTTTAAATAAGGGCGTGCATGCTTGCATTGTCCAATTAGGTTATTTGTACCAGTTAAAGAGGGTAGTTGCCCAGTTAACTGTATAGTTTACTTCATTAGGGTTAGAGCATGACTTGCATGCATTGCAGAGCTGTAGTGAACTCAAGGTGATTTTAGGGTTACCTACACCTTGATGTATATAAATAAGAGCTTTTGCTCATTTGTAATTAACTTTTGCTTGAGAGAAATATATGCTGCGCCTACCTTGCCCTCAATATTGCTCTTTTTGTATTGGTTCATGTGTCTTCGCTATTGCAATTAATTGTTATGCCACATAGGGTTTCATGCAATTGTAATGGTGGATTCTTTATGTCTTGTGAATCTTTTATCATTTCAATCAAGTGTTATGCCACATAGGGTTTCGTGAGATTGTGATGATAAAATCGTTTTGTGAAGTCTTTACTACTTTCAATCAAGTGTTATGCCACATAGGGTTCCATAAGATTGGCGTGGTAAATTCCTCCCATAGTTAGATCTGTTTGAACATATTTACCATTGAGGTCAATTGTTATGCCACATAGGGTTTCAAGAGATTGAGATGATAAAGCTGTTTTGTGTTAATTTACCATTGTGATCGATCGTTATGCCACATAGGGTTTCGAGAAGTTGCAGCGATAAATCTGTTTTGTGAATCTTTATCAATATAATCGAAGGTTATGCCACATAGGGTTTCGTGAGATTATAAAGATAAAGGCTGTTTTGTGAAGGCTTTGCTGTTTCGATCGAGTGTTATGCCACACAGGGTTCCATAAGATCGTCTTAGTGAATTCTTAAATCTGTTGTGCCCAATAAGCTTGTTTAGATTGAGATGATAGTTGTGCCACCTTGCCTTCAAGTAGAGAGTCTAAACTCGTTTATCGTCCGATAGTCATCCTGCTCCATTTCCCATGCTCTGTTTTCTTGAAGCTGGATAGATTTAAAGTAGTTAGCTTAGTTGTAGTTAATGATCTGCGAAACCAGAAAATCCTTAGCTGCAACGTTCTTGGTTTTCTTAACCTTGTGCCTCTTCCAGCTGAGAACAAAAAGATAGGACTTTTACTTTTCTTTTCCATGCATTCCAGCACAACGAGGGAGCTTCCCCTCCTAATTTGAAGAGCACTCATTGCGTAGTGTACATAGCTGTCCGTACAAACCTACACTCCAGAGGTGTTAGATTTTACGCCAACATTCCGGATGAACTTTGTCGGTGGATTTTTCTTCAATTTTGAGTCAGGCTTGTGCTGTGTAGGACAGATTCCATCCTTGGTCAAGGATTTTATTCATTTCCTCTTTACTTTCCCTCTTTATTCTTCCTGTTTTCCTTCCAAACCTTAGTCAATTTTCTGAATTTTATCTCCTTGGGCAGACTTTACTTTGATCTCGCCATCCACTCTTTATGCCAAGGTCGAACTTTACTCTTCTTGTGCCGTCCATCTATTGAGCAAGGTCAGACTTTACTCATGTTTGGACAATCATTCTCTTAGGCAAGTTCGGATTTTCATCTCCTTTGGACATGCCTTGATTAGGGAAAGTCGGACTTTGTGGCTACTTTAACACTTCCTTTCATGGCCTAGGTCGGACTTTGCATGTGCTTTGCCAATGTGGGCGGATTTTAGCCCTTGTCATGCCATTTTGACCAAGTGCTGGGCAGACTTGGTTGCTGGTTGAACAAGTCAGATTTTACCCTTCTCATGCCAAGGTGGACTTGGTTTCATTTTGACTTTGTGCTAGACATGATGCTCCTTCCCTTGGGCGTACTTGACATTACCTTGGACATTTTCCTCTTCAGCTTGGGCGGACTTCAAGATTTTCATGCCACATTCTCTATGGCAGACTTTGAAACTTCTTTTCCACATCCTCTTCTAGCATGGCGAACTTTGGAGTTAGTTTGCCATATCCTCTCCTTTGACACTTAACCATTTTCTGAAATTTTATCCCCCCAAAGTGCCAATACTCAGCCAAATTCATGAAATTTTCTTCCCAAGGTAACAATACTTAGGCAAGGTATCAATACGTAGCCAAATTTTTTGATTTTCTTTCCTCCTTTTGGCTGGGCGGACTTCATCCACTTCATGCCATGCCTTCCTTGAGGTTGGCAGACTTTCTTCTAGTTGAGACATTTCCTATTGGCGGACTTTCCAACTTTCATTCCATATGCAAGGCACAAGGTAGGGCGGACTTGTTAGCTTCATGCCATGCCTTCCTTGAGTGGGGCGGACTTACCATTGTGTTGTGCCATGCATTCTTGAGTGGGGCGGACTTTGCCTAGAGTCAAGCCATAACACTTTCTACATGGGGCGGACTTGGCAAGGTGTCAAGCCATCACATATTCTAGCTTGGGCAGACTTGGCAAGATGTCAAGCCATCTCAAACTTCCAAGGGCGGACTTTGCTAAGTGTTATGCCATTTCCTCATCTTCCTATGGTGGACTTTGCCCATGTTCATGCCATTCCTCTTGGGCGGACTTGCCACATACTTGCGCCATGTGTTCATCTCTTGGGCGAACTTGGCTTATGATCAAGCCATCTCTAAGAGCGGACTTCCATTGTGTTCATGTTGTGTCTTGTTCAAGCTTGGGCAGATTTTACCCATGCTTGTGCCATGATTTATCCTTGGTGGGCAGACTTGGCACAAGTTCATGCCATGACCAACACTTGGGCCATTTTTTGGCCTTCATTTGATTCAAAAAAAATTTCTCACTTATTTCCACTTTCGGGGGTCTTCTGAAGATGACAATGTTGAAACCATGACCCTGGCACTTTCCAAAAATAGAAACCTTCCCAAAATAGCAACTTTCCAAAAATAGCCCCTAAAAAATAGGAAGTCCAAAATAGGCTAAAAGTGCCAAAAATAAAGTCCCTAAAAAATAGGGGGTCTAGGGTGAAAATCCCCAAAAAGTAGGAGGTGTCAGAATTGACTCAAACGACAGTTGATCTTCATCCTTCAGGCCCTCTAAGCATTGTAATGACGTTTGCACATTGATTCGGGCTCAAATTCTTCACTTGGCTCGGGTGACCCTTCAAAAACTCAAACTCCTCATTGTAAAAGAAACATGGTAATTAGCAATTGCGACGCCAAGGCAAAAAACTCAAAAAGCAAAAACAAAGGGTCCCCATTTGCAATGGAGCGATGTTGTGAAAGGTCACAACAGGATCCTATAGTAGAACTGTTATTTTTAGAGAAACTAAGCCTCCTTCAGTTACATTGCAGCTAGAACAAAGTAAACAGGAAGATGTGATTCAACTTCCTTCTACACCTAAAAAAGTTGAATCAAGACCCCTGGATAGACAAGAAGTTGAGGAGAGCTCATGTAGCTTTGAATCTTCAAAAGAGGAGAAAGAACCTCCAACTCAGCTTGTTCCAAAGTCTACAAGGTAGAGACAACCACCTGAAAGGTATTCACCTCATGATTGGAGATGTATTTTTGCTTTGAATACTAACATCGATGAACCCAGATTTGTAGAGGAGGAATTAGGTATGAATGACGCAAAATCTTGGAAGATTGCTATGGATGAAGAAATGGAAGCTTTGAAAAAGAATGATACATGGGATCTTGTATCGTTTCCCGAAGGACAAAAACCTATTAGTTGTAAATGGGTGTTTAAGAAAAAGATGGGTCTAAATGGAGGTATTGAGAAGTAAAAAGCATGGTTGGCTGCAAAGGGTTACTCTTAGGTTGAGGGTGTTGATTACGGTGAGATATTTTCTCCTGTTGCAAAAATTACATCCATTAGATTCTTTCTTTTTATTGTTATTGCTTATGATCTAGAGGTTGAGCAAATGGATGTGAAAATGATTTTCCTTCATGGTGGTTTGGAGGAGGATATTTACATGACATAGCCAGAGCACTATGTGGTGAAAGGTAAAAGTAATTTGGTTTTTAAATTGAAAAAATATTTGTATGGTCCTAAGATGTGGTACCAAAAATTTGATATGTGTTGACTTTGGGATTTGAGTATTCTAAATCAAATCATTGTGTTTATTATAAATCTGATGGTGATTGTTTCCTGTTTATTGCATTATATGTTGATGATATTTTATTTATTGGTAAAGGGAAAGGAATGATTTCAAAACTAAAGTCTCTGCTTGCAGGTAAATTTGAAATGAAAGATCTTGGTGCAACTAAACACATTCTTGGGATGGAAATAAGAAGAAATAGAATGAATCGAAAGCTATGGCTTGGCTAGAGTAAGTATGTCAATTTAGTTTTACATAGGTTTAACATGCAAGATTGTACACCACTGTGTGTTCCTTTTATAGTTGGAATGAAGTTATCTACTTCAAATTGTCCAACATCCCCATCAATGATGGAAGACATGACCAGAGTGCCTTACTAGAGTGCAGGTGGAAGTTTGATGTATGCTATGGTCTACACTAGACTAAACATTGCCCAAGCAATGGGAGTTCTTTCTAGATATACGTCTAATCCTAGTAGAAGTCATTGGGATGCAATTAAAAATGTCTTCAAATATTTGCTAGGTACCTCAAAGAATTCCTTGTGTTATCATGGTAATATGGTGGGAGATGGGCATTCCCTTGATATTCGTGGTTATGTGGATTCAGACTAGGCAAGTGATGTTGATAGCAAAAGATCTACTAGTGCTTATGTGTTTACTTTATTTAGTGGTGCAATCAGTTGGATGAGTAAGCAATAGGCTATGGCTGCTTTTTCCACTACTGAAGCTGAGTATATGGCAGCTACTCATGCTTTAAATAATCCATTTGACTTAAGAGACTATGTTCTTCAAATATTGGAATTAAATAAGGTATAGAGACAATTTATTGTGACAGTCAGAGTGCAATGTGCCTAGCTAAGAACTTGACATTTCATGCCAAAACCAAGCACATTGATGTACAGTATCATTTTGTTAGAGATATGATCGAGGATGGTAGGGTGAAGCTGGTTAAGGTAGAGACTTTGATGTTTGTTGTAGATTTTTTAACTAAGCCTGTGAGCACAGAGAAGTTCAGATGGTGTTCGAAGTCTATCGGCCTCACGGCCCCTAGCAATTAAATTATAGTGTTGATACTCCCTTTGCTCTTGCAAGGTGTTCAAAAAGTGGGAGAATGTTAGGAAAATGGTATTTCAACCTTGCAATTACATGAGGGCACTATTTAAAGTAAGTTTACATTTGAGCATGAATTGATACAAAAATTTCCCCAAAGCTTCACATTGGCTAAATAAGCATGCTTGTAAAAGTTTTGTTGCAAGATCATGTCTGGATTTGAAGATATTAAAGTTTTCGTTTTTCAAAGTTTCAAAGTGTAGTTTGAAGGCCTTAGAGGAATTTTTGGGCCTGAAAGTGGCCATAACTAATGTAGCAAGTTATAGCTTGATAGAACACTTCACAAGCTTTTCGACAGTTCAAACGGTTCATCAATCAGACACTTGGATCAAAAGTTATGGCCTCCAAAAGTTGGGGCTCTTGAAATGGGAGATGTAAAAACGTGTTGGACACATAAATGAGTTGTAAAGGGGGAGTTACATGTGGTGGTGTGTGTTTTGACACATCATAGGCATCTACTATTAGAGATAAGGATGGGTTCCATAATACCATTTAACAGTTTCATGTATTGTATCTCCTATATATTAGGTGCATGAGATGGACGTTGGGTGTAAGAGTCTTATAGCTGTTGAGTTGCCTCCAAATCTCTGGTTGTGGATACTCCTATGAGAAAGCTTGCTTTGCAATATATTGCAATCTTGTTGATTGGGCAGCTTTTGGAGTGTGGGATTTTTTTCACGAAACGTTTTTCCCCATGTAAAGCATTGTGTTGTCGTATGAATGTTATTTATGTTTATTTTTGTTTAAGTTTCTATAACTGTTCAAGATCTGAAAAGTTTTTGCATAACCCTCCTCTCAAGATTAGTTTAGGAAGTTGCTCCGCTGGCTTAGCTTCCTTACAAATATATAATCTTAACATGGTTCTAAATATATTTTCGGTAGCACATCCTTATTGCAAGAACCTAATTGGAAGCAACAAGTGCCTAAAAGGTAGCGAGAAGAAATTATGTATGTTTTAGATATGCATATAAACAAGAGACCTGAGAGAAAGGAGTACAAATAGTATCTTGTTAGATGGAAGGGGAAAGGACCAGAGGAGTTTACACAAATTTGAAGAAGATTTAGGCCAAATTGTGAGTCTAAACCAATTTTCCTCACTTCCATAATTTTGAGCACTTAGCTCAATATTTTATTACTTGAGGTGTTTGATGTAGGAGCATTCTGGGAATTGAGAAATCTTGTGTCACCCAATTTTTTATTTTTTTTAACATTTGTTTGTTGTTTGTAGAATTTTCTTTATAGCTCTTGATGTTTTGTTCTTGTTGCAGCTTTATTTTTTGGCCATATTCCTCTAATTGTGAACATAAAGTTACAATGAGTCATTCTATGCAATATTGCATATTATGCATTAAGATTACAAATTGTAATTTGAGTACCTTGTGGGCACCTTGGATATGTCCATGTGTCCAATTTGTATATTGTTGCTTTATTGTAAGCAATGAGGGAACTTAGTTGGGTTGTGCACCAATATATTTGAATTTCATGCCAAATTTAAGGTTTCCTACTTGAGGATTGATCTTAGGTAGGTTCAAGATTGAAGCTGCATTGAGTCCCAAAGAGGGAACCTAATTGGGTTGTGCACCAATTTATTTGAATTTTATGCCAAATGTAAGGTTTCCTAATTGAGCATTGGTCCTAGGGAAGTTCTGTTGGAAATCATGTTAGTGTTCACATGTTTAATTATGTTTAACAAATATTATAAGGTGGGTAGTTGTTTGTGACAATAATAATGTGAGTTGTTAATTGTAATGTCCCCATTTTGTCCATACGCTCTTCATTTGGATTTAGCCTATTTTCGAGAATTCGTAGGCTACTCAGTTGTGCAAAATTAGGGTTTCCTCTTTCAGATACTACTTAGTTGGCGTTCAAAGGATATTGTGCAGACTTACTATTTATAGAAGTTTGCTATTTTTAGCAAGTCTATCTTTTGGTAGTATCTGTCTAGCAGTAGTTCAATCCTTTGCAGTTCAGTGTTCAGTTTGGCTTTCTGTTGTTTTGATGTGAACTTACTATTTATAGCAGTTGGCTATTTTTAGTAAGTCTAATTTTGGCAGTGGCATCATCAATAGTTCAACTCAAGTCATCTTGCTATCCATCAGTTTCAGTTTTGGCATTGGTTTTGGTTATCTCCATGGACTGAGTTTTTATACTTAGTCAATTTCATGTTTTTCAGTTGTACCCCACACGTAGGCTTAATAACTTCATGTTGTTTTAAAGAGGGGTCATTAAGGGGTCATGTTGAGCATTTAATGATTTAAATAAATGCTTTATTGTTACAATTTGGAAATGGATGCCTAAAAGGAAAGTTGAATAATGTTTTATTATTTCAAAAAGTAAATGCTTAAAGGTGGCGGCCCTCTTGGAAGTTGAAGTGATTCGACTTCTTGGAATTTGAAGTGTTTCATTTGCCAATTGAAACTTATATATTGCTGCTATTTGAAGAGCTGATGATCTTTGGAAAATTATAACGAAATGTTGCTGGTTTGAATCCAAAACCCGGCTAAGGGAAAGCTTAGCAATTTGTCTCCATTCTTCGGGCCTGAAACTATGGTTCCCTAGATGGTGGATTGAGAGTGTGCTTCATTCAGAAGTGCACATTGAGTTTCATTGTTGGAGAATTTGAAGTATTTTTCAGTTTTTGAGCTTGCTGGTTCATTCATCGTTAAAGGTGATTTTCATTAACAACTCTTTGTACGATTTTAATGTGCTTTTGGGTATTGAAGATATGGATTCCTAGCACATGGGCACCCCTTCCCATAGAAGATCAGAATTTATTTCAAAGTATTTATTTTTATCTTGCCAAAATCGCACCAGCAAGGAGGCCATACCATTTCAGGAGGTATTGGACTTCGTGCAAAAGTAAATGGCTAAGTTTTGATGCAATTTCAATGTAGCAATTTGGGCGCCAACCTTCACAGGAGCTTCAACAATTTATTTCATTCAATTTGGAGGTATATTGAAGAAGTTATAAGCATTTTATTAGTTTACAGTTGTTGGTTGAACAATTTCAGTTTGCTGGTTTTTAAAATCAGATTGCTATAAGTTCAGTTTTTGGCTTCAATTTCAGTCTTCAAGAGGTTTAGAACTTGTAAGAATCATCCTTTATATATTTGCAATCATTCTATCATTGTAACACTCATAATTTGCAGTTTTTCTTTAATTGTAAGGTTGTGAATTAGTAGTACTAATCCAACCATTTTATTACTGCATTTACTTGTGACTAATTGATGCAAATATTATAACCCCTGGATGGTTTACCGCCAGTGTGGAGTAATCTGATTTGTAATTTTATTTACCACCCACTGTTAAGTGGAGAACTCCCACTCTCAAGTGGATGCCTGCCGCAGCGGATGAATTAGTTGAATTGTTTGTAGTATTCCCCCCACTGTTTAAGTGGTTGAGCATAAATCTTTATGGCTGGTTCAACGCCTAAGTTCTTTCAGTTTTGTAATACTTACTCCGCCATATGTTAGCACCTCGCCTTCAAAGGGATCTTGTGTGCACATTCTTGGCGTTGAGTTTATTTTGTACTTCCAGTTGTAATCATCCTATAGTTGTTGAGTTATTAGATCCTAGGGATCCTCTGACCATATGCCCGCCCCTCTTCCTTAAGTGATTTTAGGGCGCATTCTTGGTTAGAGTTCTTTTCCGCATCGTTTTGGTTTGGAGCTAACCTTAACGGGTGTATGCGCATTGTAATTGATATTGAAAATCAAGAGAAAAAATTAAGGGGCACATTTCATTAATACAACTCCCGTAGAGTATTTGTAAGGATTTGAGTTGTTAAAACAACTCATTATATTTAGAAGAGTTGTTATAGGAGGCTTCCTATAAAATGGGATATTAGAATCCTATAAATATGTAATATGAATTGATTGAAAATAATAATGAAGCATCGTAATATTTGATTTTAATTATTTTCGCTTATGTTCATCTTTGTCCCATATTTTCTAATATGGTATCAGAGCAGGCAGATTCAAGGGATTGATGAGAATTTCTATGCCTATTATTTTGTGATCTTTTATCATCAGGAGTAAACCCAGATATTTTCTTATTCTCCATATTTGTTTTTCTTTCCTGATCTCATGGAAATCCTCAGCAACCTGTAGAAGTGGATCTCACAATGGAATTCATGAGTGCAACCTTTGTAAGAAGTCTATGAAGCATCATTGTAGGGTACAAGATGTTGCTATTTGGGTCATTGAAATCTTGAAGTGTGGCAGGTCTGTCACTTATAATAATAGCATGCAGACTCAAAAGGCCGCAGTTCTGAAGTTTAGTCAGCGAGATCTTGGGGTGTAACCACGGTGTTGAATGTCTAGTGTTCAATTTCATTCCGATTGTCCAAGTCATAAGTAGTGATTCAATTCTTTCTTTTCGAGTGTGCAAAGATCAGATCCGTGGAGTCAGGCTGGTGGATGATTTCCATTGTTATTGCGTTGGCATTGAAGCAAATGAAATTTGTCGTTGGATTTAGAAATGAATGTGCCTATTAAAATATGCTATCGACCCAGACTAAACAATATTATTTAAGATGTTGTGAAAAGGGGAGAAGGCTGATTTACCCATACATAGGTATCCACAATGCTGCATTCATTGGTTGAAGTGTTGACCATCTTGAGTGCTCTCCGTGCAGGATCTCTAAGTGCAAGCCTGATCTAGGCGCATCTAGGTGCGGGAAACCAGTACATATGTGGAGAATCTAACCTATTTTATATGTGATTCGTATCTTTGGTTTATGAAGGTTGTAGATGAATCCTCGTGAACTTAAAGAGATCCACATGACTCTGCCCTTCAATGCAAAAGCATGTTGTCCAAATTTGAAGATTACCTCGGCCTTCGAGATTATCTCGACCTTTGAGAAGCAGTACCTAGTGAAGGAGTGCAGGAGCAGTGGATGATCCTGAGCTAATTTCGTTCAATCTGTCCATGGTAGCTGATGAATCCATGATCAATGTGGCTAACTGCGTGTTCATGAGGTTTGATTTCAAAGTTTGTATTGCTCAATTTTGTGGATCTAAATAGAAAATCCCTCTATTCATGCGAAAGCCAACTGGTGAAAGTGAGGTTTCAAAGCAAATTATTGCTGAAAGAGTTTGATCCAGTGATATTCTTTAAAAACGGCCAGGTACTCAAATTTTGAGAAATTTGACTTCAAGCTTCCTAAGAACCTACGACAAATGTTCTTGCTTTTGCTTGTTTCTATTTCATACTCTTACCCAGCAACCATAAAATTTCTCTGTTATAGTCTAGAAGTTAAATTGTATTAATTCGTTTAAGAATTATTAATTCTTTTTGTCAAAATGTGTAAGTATAAAAAAAAACAATAAAAAGAAAATTTGTTTGAATTGTAATTGGACGTATTATCGCTTGTACGCGATGTCCATCTTATGGGGGGAGGATATATATATTTTTTTTCTCACAATTGTGAAATGAGTCTCAAAAACAAATTCGCAAAGTAAGTAGCAAGCCGATTGGAGGCAGGAGGCAACAGAGGAAGGAGGTCAATTAGCGACCTCTCGTCAGTCACCAACGACGAGGCCGCTCATCAGCTTTGGTGACATTTTATTTCCTTTTATGCAGCATGATATGATTTATTATAGGTTGTGTGAATAAGTGGAAATTTCACATTGTAGGGGGGAATAATACACAATGTTCCATTCCCAGTTTGTGATATGTATATTGATTTTTATATAACTTCCCTATTGTGCAAGCATAGTGGCGAACAAAAGCACCAATGTAATGCAGTTCATGGATCTTGAAAGGGTTTGTGGGAGGATCCAGAAAACCACATGAGATGGACAGTTGATGGGTTCCTGTTCACGTCAAGGTTTGTGGTAAGCCTATTTAAAACCATGGAAGGAGAGAGACTTTCGTTTGAATCAAGATCATGAGCCACAGGAGTTGGTTTACTGTAGTTGGAAGTGCTAAGGTGGAGAATGTGGACATCGTTGATATTGTAAACAAATGTATAGGAGAGCAGCTGGCTACCTAGATCATCTAACTGTTGGACTTCTTGGAAGTATGGTCGGCCAGTGATAAGTTCATTGGAAGTGAAAGTGGGATATGTTCTCGTATGTAGGTGATCATGTGCAGCAAGGTCCAAATAGCAGTATGTAGACCTAAAAGTATGCATAGGCATACGATTCTGTTTCCAAGTTGTGTGATGATCTTTCTCTCCATGTTCACACTAAGGGGGGGTGTTCGAAATCATGTTAGTGCTCACATGTTTAATTATGTGTAACAAATATTATAATGTGGGTAGTTGTTTGTGATAATAATAATGTGAGTTGTTAATACAACTCACGTAGAGTATTTGTAAGGATTTGAGTTGTTAAAACAACTCATTATATTTAGAAGAGTTGTTATAGGAGGTTTCCTATAAAATAGGATATTAGAATCCTATAAATATGTAATATGAATTGATTGAAAATAATAATGAAGCATCATAATATTTGATTTTAATTATTTTAGCTTTTGTTCATCTCTATCCCATATTTTCTAATAAGTTCAAGGTTGAATCCGTAGTCCCAAATCTGACAATCTTGCTACACTTAAGAAGGGGTCATTTTACAAGTTACAAGAGGATATGCTCAATTCCAATGAAGGATAAGAGATGAAATCATTTAATATTGGTCCCATGGTCCGTATTCCTTATGCATAGTGCATTGTACCATGTTTTGGTTGGCACCACCTTACTACATCTTGGTTCTCTATAAAAAGGTGGCAGATTAATTGAAAAGGAGCAGAAGGAGAGGAAAATTGTATTGAAGATCAGAGACGAGAAAGGACTGAGCATCTTGGCACGTACATGTTATTGTAATCATTTATCAATTGTAATACATAGATTCCACTATTTTTGCACCATCTTATTATTCTTGTTTGGGGTTCTTTTCTTTAGGATTTAGTTTCTGTTGTGTACTCTTGCATCTTTTGGTATCTATGCTGCATTGCTACGCACTCTTTCATTAGACCCTTCATATATTACCACATCATCATAACATATACAATGGACTATTTAAGAGATCTAAAGGCCAGGGTAGGCCTATAAGTTATCTATAATCCTTTAGATGGCAATAGACAAAGAAAAACCAGTCAATCATCAGAGACAGAGTTTATCAAAGTTTGTATGGAACTATAATTATCACTAGAGAAAACATCAAAGGTTTAATCACTAAAGCATAATTGTAGCCATCACAAGTTAGCATTAAATTTTAATTATAATATAGGCTATAACAGTTAAAAAGGACAGATAAGGGGGCTGGCAGATTCTATGCATCTCAGGGAGAGACTGTGATCCTTGACTCTGCTTCTCCAACATGCATAGGTAGGCTTAAAATTTGAACACCATAGCCACTGTACTGAATCAATAAGCCAAGTTCAATGCTAACTGATTTACTCTGCTCTTTTTCAAGGAAAATGAACCAAGCATGTTCATTATCTAATGCTGGCCTTCCTGAATGGATTGGTGCAATTTGAATTACTTTCCTTGCTCACCATTTTCTGGACATTCTGGCAAGACTTTGTTGCATCCACATTAGGCAGCAATTCTTCCACTGTATTCCTCTTCCCAGGGGCCAGCATTCAAACCTGCTTATGTTTATCAATATCTAGAGCCAGCACAAAAGAAACCATTTACTTCAAAACTTGGGGGTTCTTCTTTTCTCTCATCCCTGTTTTATCTTTAATGATTTGAAGCTATCAGAGCCGCCTCAGATTCCTTTTACTATGTTGCCACTGTGGCACACCTCTTCCTCTCTTGCTATTAGATCTCTGACCAATCTTCTTTAGTTTTTACACGACAATAAAACTCTTAATTCAGTAAATCTGCTAAATAGACACACTCACTTTTACAAACACTGTGATGAGACTTTGTGGGCATGTACTACCCAGCCAAATCATCCGCAGCACCTTCCTTTTATGAAGCATGTTGTATCTTAATAAAGACATGGCTAGTTTTATGAAATTATAATTTATCTCATTTGATTAATGCTTCCAAGCTCGAAGGCACCTCGGAGTTCCACACTTGGATTTGTAGGCCAGCCTCTTATTCCTGCTTCAAAGGCAATAAAGAAAATGAATCTGACTAAATTTTTTCTTACGATAGATTACCTCTTAAAGTGGGGTATTAAGTTTCCAATTTGGGATCCCTTTGATCATCCTACATTTGATGATGATGGAAAAATATCCTACCATTAGATTCTAGATCCTTTCAATATCCAAGTTTAGTCCTTTGTTCAAGGCCTCTGCTCCTGATATTTTATTGGTACAATCATTTAAATCAGCAAACAAAGAAGACCTTGAGATTACCTTCATTGTTCTGGATAAGGCTTCTCCTCCGTGCTCCTCAGGAATTTTATTTGTGCACTCATCAAAATTTAACTTAAAAACACTTTCTGGAGGAGTGACCCTTTTAACTGAGACATTGGTTGCTGTCCTGCTTTTGTATCTGCATCTTTGGTGTCACTGAATGTTATTTATTTTTAGTATTATATGTGTTTTTGAAGATTTACTTGAAGATTATTTCTTGATATATTAGATTTGGTAAATTCAATAATTTTAATTTAAGTTAGAAATTTGATGAGTGCAGGTTTTAGGAGATTCTGATCAGTTGGTTTGTTCTTTGAATGTACACAGGTTTATGCATTAGTAGTATGGAAAAGTCCAGGAGGAAGTTAACAACTAGGAGGAAGTTAGCAATATGCTGCACACTTCTTCTTGAAAGAAGGTACCAAGAGAGCTACTACAAAGTCTTTGCAAATAGCATCTATGATTTCTTCCATGAAGGATTCAGTTTTACCTTTTCTACTTTTATATATTCTTTTCTAATAATAATTACTTTGACAATAAATTGAATGGTTTTCTTGTTGTTTTTGCTGGGAACATGGTTTCAAACTATCATCATAAAACTTAGAACAAGGCGGCTGCCACATTTCTATGATTTCTTCGTTAAGGATTCAGTTTTACTTTGCTTTCCTTTTTCTATTTTTATATATTCTTTTCTAATAATAATTATTTTGACAATAAATGAATGGTTTTCTTTTTGTTTTTTCTGGGAAAATGGGTTCAAACTATCATCATGTTGTACCCAAACCAAATTTTTTGCTTCATTAAGGCATTTTGCTTAAAATAGTCTAAATCTTGTAAAAGTGTCGTCAAAAGTCAGTTTTTAGGAAAATCAAGTATGGGCTTTTTGTGGGTTTACAGTGTAGGTAATACTAGCAAAATTTGAAAATTTTGAAAATTAGGGGTTTCCGGACCCCTATTTTTAGGAAAAAATCCTAAAAATTGGATCTTGTCAAAATTGACTGAAAATTATTTTGATTGGATTATTTCACTTCACGATCATAGTGGTGAAGTCAGAATTAAGAAAAATTCAGTTTAAGTCTGGTGGGTTGTTTTCAATTTTTAAAGAGAAAAGTTAGGACCTCTGAGGTCAACAATGGTAGATGGCCAGATACGAGGTGTTGAAATCTAAGCCTCAAACTCATCACATAAGTTTCTGCAGTGAAAGATGCTGAAAAAGATGCTTCGCGACAGGGGATTTTCAAATGGCGAAAAATGCAAAAAATATTCCAAGTTTGGAAATAAAAGAGCCTTTGCTAGCCAGGGGCTCCCAAGCTTTCAAAGGCTCAGATCAAATTTTTGGGGTTTGTCACTTCCAAGAAGACTTCTCTGGAATACTGTCAGCTTTGCGATGAGCCTACCAGCCAGTCCAGAAGATCTGTCTATCACCTGAAACTGGAGATTGAACGAGGAACGAGGTAGATAAAATCAGTGAAAATTTGACTAACACTAGAGCAAAAAAGCGCCCCTGGAGGCTAGGGGCGCCCAACTTTTTGAGGCGCTAGATGGAACTTTTTGATCAAATGACACCTAGGATGTTTGTCTCAAACTTGATCAGGCTTCGCAACGAATCCGTCAACAGGTTAATCTAAGTTGTTGAATTTCTGGAATTAGGAGTCAAACGTAAGGTTTTTGTCATGGTTAAAAATGTCAGTTAAGCACAAAAGCGCCCTTGGAGGCTAGGGGCACCCAAGGTTTTGAACCCTCAAATGCAGTTGTTAGGGTTAGCTCAAGTGCTCATCCTGTCTGTGATACTTCCAACTTTCCGTTGCATATCTCAGCCAGGTCAGAAGGCTTGCCAGTAGCTGGTAGTCGGAGATTGAGTGGAGAATCAACACATTGTGAAAATGGCTAACTCTAGAAATAAAAGCACCCTTGATGGCCAAGGGCACCCAAGTTTTTGACCTATCAGATGATGGTTTTGGGGATTATGCTCTCCAGGAGATCATGTTCAAAATTGAGCCAGCTTTGTAGTGACCCTGTCAGCCAACTCTGAAGTTTTGTCAAGCACTGGGAGTTGCAGGATGAAGTGAGGTCAAGATCAAGTTCAAAATGCGTGAAATTTGACTGTGAGAAAAAGCACCCCTGGAGGCCAGGGGTGCCCTGAATTTTGGAGGCTCAGAAGTCAGAATTAGGGTTTGCAGCCTCAAGGAGCTCCTTTTTAGTTTTGATCCTGCTCTTCAACAAAACTATTAGCTAGTCTATTGGATACATCAGTCAATCAGAATCAGTGATCAAACATAGGCTCCGGTGACATTTGCAAATGAAAATTTCAAAAAAGTTTTTAAGTCTGGAGAGTTAGCGCGCAAAGTCAAATTTTGACTTTTAAACTCAAGTGAATTGGCCGCCCTATAATGGAGGAATTTTCAAACTCAACTTAAAATAACATCAAAACTCTAGTTTCACTTCTAAGTCGACCTCAAAATGACTTAATTTTTCTTGCATGTGACGGATTGTAATGACCCCTTTCTAGTGGAAACACTTAAACCCGAATCTTGCATTCAAGGTGTTTCTCAAAGAGACATTAGAAACATTAGAGATCAATAATTTCAGTAATAACATCTAATAAGATCGAAGATGATATAAATATTTCGTTCTTTTCAAAGGTTTATTCATTTCCTCCTTATCACTCACTATGAATGATTCTAAATCATATAATTCATAAATACATCAAAGTAGATATTAATCATCTTTCAAGATCCCATAGATGGAATTCTATTATACCACTTATCATCATAGTGAACGAATAGAGTCATTATTACTTATAAATCTCAATAATTGTTGCAAGAATCATTATTGCATAATCACATATAAAGCGTATATCTATCTATATATATATACTCACATATATAAATATATAAACTATAATCATTATTAATTATTTATATATATTTTTATTTCATATATATACTATAATCATTATTAATTTTTTATATATATATATATATATACATATATACATATATATTTATTTATTTATAAATTAACAATCATATTAAACTTGCCTAAAACAACATCCCTTTAATTTCTGACTGTTAGCTTGCTGACAGTGATTTCAGAATATCTCTATCTTTATTCCACATATGATAATAGTTACCTCCATTGGCTGCTCTATGGTTGATCGGCTTTCTATCAGCATATATTCCTTGTGTCTGATTCCCTCAGCCACGACTTCTATTCTATCTTCCCTCTTTCTTAATCTGTTCTCACTCTTCGACATTTACTTGCTAATCCACCATCTCATATTCTCATTTATAGGTCAGCCCTGAGATTTGACAAAACATGATTTGTGAAGGCGATCTCAAAACTGGCAGTATGGGCCCATTCAGCGTCGAAAACCCTGAGGTCCTCGCATGAGATAGGAGAGAAGTCGCACAGTGTTCTGGCTCGAGCATACGGGAAATGCATTGGAGGAAGATCGACATAGATGCGTGAATCACAAACTCACACTACGCTTCCACTGTGTTATACATGGGATGCATCCAAACCATTGGACGCCAGTAGATGTAATAGTCTTGGTGGATGCAACATCGACAGTTCTTGTATCCCAGCCGATGACGACCCATCCTATGCCGGCGCTAAAGCATGAGCTTCAATAATAGGAATGTGAGCAATCATATAGTTAGGTCTTCCTCCATCCACGATGATCATTTTGTTCTTCTTTTGCTATATCCCTTCCCGTGTCCTTGAGAGATATCTTTAAATATCAATCTGCTTGATGTCTCTTCCCTATGGACACGACTCCTGGAAATTTGCTGTCATCTTAAAAGACAACGGTGCTTGGTGATAATCGTTGTTTGGTTTGTACAAGTTGGAAATGGGATTCAATAATTCCTTAATGATTTCTTATTTAGTAATAACCATAACCGAAGGGTGAAGTTTAGGATTGCTTTTGAATTTATTTATTTTGATCTTAATTTTATCCTTACTATACTTTTATTTTAAAATGTACTAATAGTAAACTTGCCAACATTACTTTGTTCATAATGTTTATTATAATAATAATAATTCTAATTGTATTATCTTTATAATATCCTTTATAGCAATATTCATATTCATATTATATATATATATATATATTGATATTTATTTTATTTGTTAATATATTATAATGATTATAACATTTAGTATTTATAATTGGTATTATATTTAACATTTATAATTATAATATTAAATGGTTAATGCATTTTGTTTATCTCAATATTACAATTTTGGGGGATATTACACGGATTTATCTATGCATGCTAAGTGGCACCCCTTTTAGGGTTTTATCTTCATTCAGTTAACTGAACTGAGGTCCAATGAGGTTATTTCATCCTAAATTTAGGATTTAACTGAAGGTAATGCCTTAACTCATAAATTTTATTTTGTAAGGCATTTGGGCGTCCATTATTCTCATCACAGGTTGAAGGCGAACACATATTTTCTCGTGCAAGCAAGATCTGAAGGCGCTACAAGTGATATTTTCCAGTGTTCTTCGCAATTCCAGGTCCAAATTGCTCAGAGGAATTATTTTTCAGACTTCATCTTTTCAGTGCATGCATTCCAGACTTCATCAAACTCAATTCAAGGCATAGGCGTCATTTTCAGAGGCAGAATATAACTTATATTTTCTCTCTCAAAATTCTTCTATCCTTGTCTTAGGTTTTCTCTCGCATGTCAGAGTAAACGACATGTTTTTCAGAATTTGATCATTTGGGTTCACTTAATTCAATGTCAGCAAGAAAACCCATGTTTTTGAATTTTTCTAGAAAATTGCCCCACTACTTCTCATTTTGAAGTACTGTGCTTTTTTCCAAAGATTCTTTTGCATGTGGACCTAAAAGTCAACTTTTTGAAAAACGAAGAATCTGGGTCTGTTCAGCTCATTGGCGCCTACAAAACCCATGTGCCACTTTTTCTCAGGAAAAATAGCCCCAGTGCCCCTATAGCCCCTGTAGCTTCTGTTACTTAAAAGTTCTTGCATGCCTTAGTAAAGGTCGTTTTTTTTTAATTTATGATAATCTGGGTTGACTTTGAATTTCATTCTCTACAAAACCCATGTGTTAGAATTTTTCGGGAAAAATTACCCTCGCAGCCCCCACTGCCCCTGCTACTTCTGTTTCAAAAGGTCTTTGCATGCCAAGGCAAAAGGTATTTTTTTGAATTTTTGATGTTGTGGGTTTTCTTAGAAATACTTTCTCTACAAAACCAATGTCTCGGATTTTTTCGTTAAAACTGCCCCTCGACAGGCTATTTTTAGCCTCACCAAAAAAGTTGTCAGAATATAGCCGTGTTTACAGTCAACAGGCTAGTTTTTTAGAATGCAGTTCACTCAGATTGAATTTAAGACCAAATCGGTCTTAATTCACGATTTCATAAGAAAAGCTAACACCAATTTACATCAAGCGCATCTAGAGGGTTGATTCAGACAATTTGACAGGCATAGTCACTAAAAATCCACATGGTTTCATACCTTGTATAGCTGATAGCCTTCCAAGGCCAGTTTAGAGGGTTGAATACCGTTGGATCTCTGCGTGCGTAGCAAGTTCAGGAGCATTTCTCACAGCCAAAGTGTTCACGGTCAAACTTTGTGGTTTCGTCATGCAACATTCTTCCATCGTGAAAAACGTGAAAAGTGTCAGAAGCGTAAAGCTACAAAAGAAACTGAGGCCATCACTCCAGTTGCGGAGCCGCCAGAGTTACCAATTAGTGAACTGCTAGTTGAAGTGTGTAGATATTTCCAGGATTGCTCAAGTTGCTGACAAGCAGTGAATTGACAATTAAGGCATGTGATGATCTCCAGATGATGAGGCAATTAACAACTTCTTGGAGGAGTTAATTGTTCGAGATCACAACCAGTGGACAGGACGTCCCACCTCTTCAAGATAGACATTTGACACAACAGTTAACTTGATGCCTCTTTCCAAGTTAACTCGCTGTCCCACCTTTGCGCGCGTCTATTTTGGAGTCACCTATGTAGAGATTTCAATTAGGATTTAGTTAATTGATGTTAGTTATTAGTTGACTCTCATATCAATAAGGACTCGCATGTTGTAAGGTCTAATTAGTTCAGATTAGAACAGTGTACCCTAGGGACGCCTTCCCCCCTAAAATCCCGAGCGTTCCCAGAACGAGGATGTCCCTGGGACGTGGGGACGGCGTTCCCAAGTCCCCAGCGGCATCACCAATTTTTCCACTCGCCACCGGGGACGCAAGGACTTCCCAGCGTTCCCGGGACGCTGAGGGGGATTCCTGTGCATCTCGGGGATGCCCAGGCATCCCCCGCAGCGGCAACTTCAAGCACATGTTTAAAAAAAAACACATTTTTTTATTATTTCTTTGGTTCTATTTGTACTTGTTTTGATATCATGCTACTCATTGTAATCATCTTTATGATCAGATATTTTTGATATCATATAATAGAAATCTTCCATTTGCCAATTCGACAATTTAAAATTTATGTAGTATTGAGTATTCTAATTTCTAATTAGTAATTCGATATTGAAAACTTCAATGTTCATTGTTCAATGTTCAATGTTCAAGTATTTACTATTTAGTATTTCAATTTGGCATTTGCAATTTTTCTATTTTACTTCTTAATAGTCTTATACATCTTTTCATAACTAGCATTTTAAGTACCATATGTATAGTGTATAGTATATACACTCCCCCACCGGCCCCCCCACGCCGCCATCCCCAAATTGAGGCCCCTTTTTCCCCCCGTCCCGGAAACCCATCCCCCCGTTCCGATGTCCCCTCGTCCCCGACGATGGTGTAACTATGGTTTAGAATCAGTTATCTGAGGTAGTTTTCTAGTTAACTGTTAGGTTGCATACAGTTAGACTTAGAAAATAAACTCTTGCATGCTTGCAAGACTGAGTGTAAACTCAAGGAGATTTTAGGGTTCCCTACTCCTTGAAGTTCTATAAATAAGAGCACCCTTGCTCATTTGTATTTTAACTTTTGTTGTGATAACAAATTGTTGTGCCCACCTTGCCGTACAATATTGCTATTCTGTATTGGTTCACTTAGTTAAATATAAAGCTGGTTTGATTGTTCATTGTGTGCGTGTCTCGTTATGCAATTTGTTGTCCCAGATTTATTCTTGTTGTGATTAATAAGCTTTGTTTCATATCTACACCTCGGATAGGGGTTCCTCCTCGGGAATTTAGAAATAGAGTTTATCGTTTGATGTTGTGATTAATAGTCTTTCTTTCATATCTACACCTCGGATAGGGGTTCCTTCTCGGGAATTTAGAAATAAAGTTTATCGTTTGATGTTGTTACTAATAACCATAGTTACAAGACTCGCCCAAACTCGGCGAGTACTCGCGAGTCCTGAGGCAAGTGACCCTAAACGAGTCCTAAAGACTCGGCTGCCAAGTACTCGTCAAGTTTTGTGCCTTAGACTCAGCCATTTTAATTAAATTTTTTGAAAAAATTTGCAATCTTTCATTTACAAATTTTTTAATTAAATGGTGTGCGCCATGAAGGTTTGTGTGGTTTCGAAGGTCTTCATTTGGGCTTGGTGGCGGGGGCTCCGCCCCTCAACTCCGCCCTGTATCGCGACAGGGAGTGCGCCCAAGGCATTGCCCCTCGACCCTGCGAGGGGCGTTGCCCCTTGACCCCGCAAGGGGCGCTGTGTAATGTCCCCTTCTTGAAGGCTAAATTGGAGAAATAAGGGAATAATTTGTTAAATTAATTATTTATAAAGTTATCTCAAAAATAAATATCATAAGATGACTTTATATTTTAATTAATTTAATAAAAGTGACTAAAATAAAATGAAATATTAAAAAGTCACTTAAATAATAAAATAATAAAATATTATGGAAGCTTCTGGGAGGTGATTGTAATTTCTTTAAAAGGAGCTTTTGGAGAGCATTTGAGACATCTTGAGTTGCATATTCATCTACTTGTGTTGAAGAGCTTGAATGCTTGAAGACTTGCCTAAGGGTTTGAATACTCTAAGGTGCCAGTTTGTATTGTGAAATATCAATCCTAGCTGGAAGAGAGTGAGAGATATTTCAGTCTTTCACATTGGGGCGAAATTTTGTGGCCAAGGGCCAAATTTTGGTGTTGAGAGAAAATTAAGCCAAGAAGATCCTTTGCCAATTTTGCTTGAAGATTTATATGCTGAGGAAGGACGAATTTTGTTGAGAAACAAGAAGTTATGAGGGGTTCAATTTACTTATTGCTGATTGTAGAAATCAAAATTTCCTTATGCTAGCTGGGCGCACCAAGCAAGGACGATTTTGGTCCAAAGGAGCTTCAAAAATTCTGAAAAATTCATTGAAGGGTCGACTTGCAACAAGAAGGCTAGGCACAGCCTTGGAAGAGCCAAATTCATCCATTTCAAGAAGCTTCGATATTTTATGTAGCTGCTGCAACATTAAAATCAGGTTCCTTCAATTGTCATTGTAATGCATTTAAGTCCATAGTCTCTTGTAGGAGTCATTGATTGAGATTATTAGCAATTTAGCATTGTAATTCAGTCTTTAAGAATTTAAAAGGAATTGTAATTGGAAGGCTGAAGCAAAGGGATCAATTTGCATTCCTATTAGTCATAGTAGCAAGTTGAAACATTCATATCAGCATTGCATATTTAGTTTGTAAACTCTTTTCATTATTGCAAATTGAATTTAGAGAGATAAGGAGTTTGTTTGCAAAGTATTTGTCCAAATGACTCTCTTTGTAATTGTTTTTTCATTTATCTAGAATGCATGCCAAGTGTTTGTTAAAATGTCTCTTGGTTGTAGGTAGACATTTCATATCAGAATTTCATGTTTATGCATTTGAAAATACAAAAAAAGATTGCATATCATATTAGACACTTGTTTAGCTTCATTTACATTTCCTTTCAAGTCTCCAAACATCTTTGGCATCAAAACAAATCAAAGCAAAGCAAATTGAAACACATAACCAGCAAGTTGAAGGTTGCAAGGAAAGTGTATGACAAAATTACCAAGGCAGAAAATCAAACTTTAAACTTCAAATTTGTCAAGGCACATTTCACACTGCCCCTTGACCCTGTTGGGGGCGCTGCCCCCAGACCCCTGCAAGGGGCGCTGCCCCTTGACCCCGTTGGGGGCGCTGCCCCCAGACCCCCGTGAGGGGCGCTGCCCCCAGACCTTGTTGGGGTGTTTCCCCCAAACCCTCATCAAACTATAGGTCTAAGCATGTTATAGGCCAATGATGAATCATGATCATTAAACCTTCAAAATACATATCCCCTATTGCAAATCTTTGCATCTTTCGCAGTCAAAGCCATAATCAAGGATTATCTTGTTCCATACATTAGACAACAAAACATGTAGTCTTGAAGGCTGTCATGTCCCCTTCTAGTTGACATCTCTCAGAGCTGATGATTAGCCTATTATGCGACCCTCGTAGGTTGATAGGATGGATAGAGGGTCTTGATGAAGCTTGGCTTGGCTTCGGTTGTCATATTTTTATCAGTTGGCTTTCGTTCGGGCTCATTCGGACACCATTTGCCTGGATTGCTATTTTTAGCAGTATTTGGCACTCAACGGAGCACCCCTGCTATTTTTAGCAGTATGATTTGGTCACGTGCAGAATCACTCCCTTATTCGCCAGCTTCAGACGGTTCGTGAATCGGACACATTTTGAGGGAGATATTAATATTTAATTGATTTAATTAAATATTAATTATTGAAGCTTATATTATAAAGTTATAATATTATTAAATATTATAACTTAAGTGATTTGCTGAAGGGGTCGACCATCATTGAAGGGGGCCACTTTTAATTATATTTTATGATTAAAAGTGTTTCGAAAACTATTGATAAATTAAAAGGGAAAAGTTCGAATTTATTTTAATGATGCCTTTTTGAGAGAATTCACACTTTTGAGGAGATATAAGGGTTTTCATTGGAATTCGAGCTCATTATGTTGATTATTGAATTTTTGAGCAAGTCTTCTTCCGGAGAACGAAGCCTAGGGTTTTTGTTGTCTATAGGCATTGGAGAACGAGCCATCTTCAATGTTGCAATTCAGAGACTGTGAAATAACAGTTGATCTATTGCTTTCAGAGAGATATCTTCATCCAGGAGTTATCACAGAACATTCACAGTTGATTCATCTTCAGGGTTTTTGGCCGGGATTACATTCAGAAGTGTTCTATCTCCTTAGGCGCCTATTTCATAAAATCCAGACAAAGCACATTGGGCCATACTTTTTATTTATTGCTGCTGTTACAGCCGTACCATTCTACAGCAGATCTGTTCCAGCATAAAGAGGTCGTACTTTTCAGTATAAGGCAAATCGCCTTCCTTTTTGACCATTCGGTTTCATCAAGTGGGGCGCAAATACCTAGGGATTCATTTTGGAGCATCTGGCAGAAGAGGAAAGGACTAAGTTGAAAGCCGTACCAGTTCTTCTCTATTTCATGCGCCTGTGATCAGCAAATCAGGTTTTTCTTATTGCAAACATGTTGTCTCTTTCTAACTTGCATGTTGTCAGATCTCTATTGTAATAAGTCCAGAGGATCAATAAATGATTTGTCATCACTAGATCTCGTATTTCCATCAATATTGGTATTGTAGCATTTTTATTTGAATTTATTATTAAATTCTTGCAAAATCGCAACCTTCATTATTCATGGAAAAAACCCAAAAAAAATCAAAATACACAAAACAGTCAAAAAACACACAGTTTCAGAAATAAGGGGAAACAGGGGTTTCTACAAAGGCTACAATAAAATTTTAATAATAAATTCCTCACTTGAATATACACACCAATCATTGAGACGCAAGCAAATATCACGGCTACATCATCATCTATGACCTATCTTAGACACTAGCACATGACTTGTCGTGATGAGTAATGCAAGCTCTTCTGAGCCATAGACTTATATTTTTAGTTTTGATATTTGTTTTGATGCCATGGATTTCATATTCCATGAGTTTTGTATACATTTGACAATATTTATATATCTGAATGTGTTATTTCCTTCAGCTAAAATTTGCGTTTATACTTATGTGATCGATGTATGTTTGTGTATGGGATCATAGTAATTTCTATTTGATGATGTTATTGTGTCTTTAAGGTTTATTTATTAAAGGGTGCATGAAACAAGTTTTAAATCCTTAAAAATCTCTGAATTTCTTGGGTTTTTCTATTTTCTGAGTCTGTGCCGAGTTTGGGTTCCGAGTCCGAGTCCAAGTCAAACATTGGCTTGCCAAGTCCGAGGCGAGTCCGAGTCTTGTAACATTGCTAATAACCTTCATATCAGCCTACACCTCGGATAGGGGTTCCTCCTCCTTGGGAATCTTGATATAAAGTTTATCGTCAAACATTCCCTGCTCCTAATTACTCTTGCTTTGTTTATCTAGAGGAGATAGGATTGTTTTAGCTTTAGCTTAGTTGTAGTTAAGATCTGCAAAACCAGAAAAAAACCTTAGCTGCAATGTATTGGTTTTCTTAACCTTGTGCCTCTTCTAGCTGAGTCAAAAAGATAGGATTTAGAATATTTTACTTTTTCACACATATCAGCAAAAGAGGGAGCTTCCCCTCCTAATTTGAAGAGCAGTTAATTATGTGCATAGTTGTCCGTTGCCAATACACACTCCAGAGGTGTGAATTGTAACGCCAACACATCATAAAACTTAGAACAAGATGGCTGCCACATTTAAATGAGCCAGTTTTTAAAAACATGTGGTACTCACTAACACTTCCACGATAACATGATTTGGCAGTTCTGATTACCCTAATAATTTTCAATCTCTCAAAATCATTCTTAATTGGCAATGCTGTAATTTGGAACTAAGGAGTTAATCTTTTTTTTTTTCCCAAATGAATTCAACAGTCGTTTTGGACATTACCTCCAGAAAACCTTCATTGTTGAAATTTAATTTCTTGATGGCTTGATTGTGCTAGCTGAAGCCCCTGAGTCTTGCTTCTTAGACTTTTCATCTTGCTTTGGAAAGCATGGACACAATTTTCAGGGAAGTTACTAAAAAGAATATGGAAAGTTTCCATAATATATTTTCTTATAAACTATATCCATCTATGCAAGTTTCCTTCCTCTTCTTTGGATTTCAAATTCTTGGTATTCTTTTACTGTAAAGTCTTCACCAGCTTCAACCTTTTGATATGTTTGCGTGCTGGATTTAATTTCTTTCTACCCCAGTGCAAATGCTTTTTCCATTTGCTTTAGTAGAAACTTTTTCAATCTCTTTGAAGGGAAGATATTTGGGAGATTCTATAAACTTGAATATTTCTTCTTTATTTTTTCTTAGAGGCTGATGCTAAGAGAAGACTGGCAGCCTGACTTATACAAACCAAGGCCTTTAATGTAATCAAGTAACTCAAGAGAAAGCAGATTTGAGGACTCACTTCAATGCATTCTCGCTTGGTAACTGCCTACCAACTCAAGGCCTTGAAAATATCTAAGTCACCTGTTTCTTTTGTGGACGAATGCCCTAGAATATAAAAGGCTTATCTTGACTTTTTGTGTTCAAAATCTTTCAGTTTACTTCTTGTTCTGGCTGTGATGGTCTTAATCTTTTCCTTTCATTTCGTTGAATTCTTGCTCCCTAACTGCCCCCCAACTCAAGGCCTTGAAAATATCTAACTTGCCTATCTCTTTTTTGGAGGAGTGCTCTAAAATATAAAGGGCTTATCCTGCTGACTTTTTGTGTTCAAAATCTATGAGTTTACTTCTTCTGGCTGTACTAGTCTTAGCTTTTCCTTTCACTTGCTAGTCCAGACTTATACTATCTATACTATCCATGTTTTTTTCTTGTGTTTTGTGATTACTGTTGTGTTTATGAGTTGGATACAATATGAAGGGCAGCAATTCAATCCATTCACTGTTTTAATTGCCCCAACTTGTAACAAAAGTTATGCCTTGACAGTGCATTGGGTACTTGTTAGTGGCAATGATGATGAGATTCTCATTTATTGTATCAGGCAAGTGGAAGGAATTAGATGTGATATGTGGTGTTTGAACCCATAAGGCATTTGGAATGCCCCAGAAAGAAGCACAAAGCATTCTGATGTAATCATCTAAGATTTAATTTTGACACTGCTGAGATCAAAGGCCAAACAAAATATTTGTCCTGTTTTCCTTAATCTCAAAAAGAATTTTCATTTGGTTTGAAAGCCTTGGGAGATGCAATTTACAAAAAGACAAAAAAAAAGCAATAGTAAAGTACTATGAAAGTCTACTAAAGGGAATTTACCCTATTGCAAATGCAAAACTTTGCATTCTCCTGCTGCTCCTCTCAACATTTATCAAAGGAAAAAGACCGCTTCTATCATCAAAATGTAAGGAACTGCTACTCTAAACAGGCCTTCCAACATCACTAAGAAAAATCAATTAATATATGTGATGAAGAAGAGGCTGCCGCTGCTACTAAGCCTCAAATGCAGGCCTTCTTTCCTGGATTGGATAATACTGTTACTTGCATAATGCATGCTAATGTTCACCCTAACTTCAATGCTGGAAGGATTGATGCGGAGTACAATAGGCCTACTCAGGTTTCTTCTCCTAAGGAACTTTTTTCCTGCCTGGATGAATCAACCCTAATCCATTTGCCACTGTACTCTCCAATCTTAATCAGCCTAGATCGTTTTTACAGCTCTCCAATTCTCAATGCAACTCCTCTTACAACCTCTGGTTTCAGCTTTTCCCAACTTGTCTGTGCCTCTTGTTAATCCAATCCTCCAGCTCCAATCCCAAGGCCAAAAAACAAGGGCCGATCACAAGAAACAGCTGATACAAGTTCCAACCCCAAGGCCAAAACACAAGGACCTATCACAAGGAACAGCTGAGACAAGTCTTCTTCAACATTAATTCTGTCCTTATCAACCTAAGCACAGCCTTGGAGTCTTGGGCACAGACCAAAGAAAACACTGACAGTTTGGTGGAATTTGTTGTAAATGTGCTTTATCAACAAACTGAATGCCTCTGTCAGCTTCAAAAGTCACAGGAAAAATTGGTTGAGTGTGTGCATTATTTATCATTTAGCCACAAAAACTTGGTTAATAGCAGTGAATCTATTGATACATTTTTAGCCTCTGAGAAGCAAAAAAAGATTGTCCTTTGAAACCATTGAACAAGTTGCTGCAAAGAAGCAAGCCTCAGCTAATCAGTCTGCTTAAGCAAATACTTTTCCTCACCATTCGTCCAAGAGATTGTTCAAATCTGCTTCTTGGACTGCTGCAACAACTTGGAGATCAAATCTGAAAAGCAATGGTGCTGCTACAAGCCTCAATGAGGCCAAAGGTGGCTATAATTAAGGATCTTTTGTTCTGATTAAACACTGCTTTGATTTTTATATGTCTGTTGTAAGGCAAACTATAGTTATTTCACTTCTCTTTAGTATCTGTTCTGCTGTCATGATGCTATAAAGGAGCTGTGTATTCTCTCATACTCTCAGCTAGTCATCTTGTTCTGACCATCACTTTTTTTGTTCCCAGTGGTTGGTTGGGTATGCTTCTCTGCTACTCATCATTCTTCTTTCAGTGCTGTCTGTTTTGTAAAATTGCCTTGTTTTATTATCAATTCAATCATCCTTCTATCCAAAAAAGAAATGAGACATTTGTTCATTCTTGATGTTATCTGTTTTTTAATCATAATCTATATATTCCAGATTAATGCAGAAAATTGGATTTTCTATGGTTGCAGTTATGGTGCTGTTGCTGTGAAAGGCACAGGAAGACCAACTATGGAGGACACCTATAGCATTGAAATTGATTCAAATGGATCAGGGGCATCATTTTTTGGTGTCTTTGATGGTCATGGTGGAACTGCTGTTGCTGAGTATGTAATTTCCGCTAACCTATTTAATTAGATTTTGTGTGTTGATTTTGCATATGGCAGCCATAGTGAAAAAATGAATTCGAAGTGGCTTGTTATTTGATTAATATAGAGCTCCTGACCATGTATATTTGATCGTATTATTTTATCTTTGTTTATGCATGTGATAACCATCTTATTATAATAGCCAATTCTGGAAGAATTTATCATATAAGATTGAGGTTATTAGTTTTCCTAAAACTTCTTGCTATGGATCCATGGATATTATAGTAGCCAAGTCTGGAAAATTTTATCATATAAGATTGAGATTATAAATTTTCCTAAAATTTCTTGCTATGGATCCATGAATATTTTTCATAAATATTAAAAATGTATTGACTGGAAAATGATCATAGGATGTTGAAGTCAAGACTGTGGCCCATTTACAAGAAGAAACTGTCAGGCAGGTTTCATTTCTCTATCGTTCTTGTGTTGTGAAGACTTTTATTTCTTTTCATTTGTCATTGGCACTAGTCCTATAAAAGAAGTTGAATTTATCTCTCTTTCCTATAGTATATCATCTGCATGCTTTTTGTATTAAAATTGGAAGACTTTAAAACTTCTGTTTAAATTTGATTATATTTCACTACAATTTTTTCTTTTGAATTTATCAGCCCTTTTCTGCAGTATATTATCCGCATGCTTTTTCTCTTAAAATTGGAGGACAGTCTTAAAATTTTTATCTGAGCCTGATTATCTTTGAATGTCAAGGGTTGTATTTCCTGTTGTGTATATAGACAGTGTGTGTGGAACTTTGTTTCTAAAAACACCAAAGAAATTAAATCATGCATTTGAAATAAGTGTAAAATACTCACCACTGAAGCATGTGCATTAAAAACTAAGTTATCGGTCCTGGTATTGGTCTGGGTTCAGGTTCAAGGGTTCGGCAATTTTTATATTTTGAGGTTGGGTTTGTTTTGGGTTCTTCCGTACAAAACATATAAAAATTAGAAATATATACATATTTACAGCAGTAATTAAGTTCAAAATACACCACACACAGTATCTTAAATTATATAATAAACAAAATCACCATATTAATAGTCAAATATTAGTCAAATTCAAATGTCATGATATATATTAAAGTTAAAAAACAATAATGTTAAGTGTCAATAATCAGCCAACAAATTCAACATAGGTGGTTGTCAACGCCCAGAAACAAGAAGCAAAGACTCTCACCCTCTTTTCAAATATGTTTCAAAAAAAAAAGGCCCTATACTGCATGAATTGAAGCAATTTTTAAAGGTTATCATTAAATATGGTAAGTTTTAAAATTCAAGCATTAAATTTGGGAAACCTAGAGATGGTGTTTATAAGCATGCTTCGGTACTCTTTTTAATGAGAGAGCTCATAGAAAAAAAATAGTTGGTCCAACCTGGTGTTGTTCGATTCACCACCTCTTTCATCATCTTGTAGTCTTTTCTACAAGCAAAAGCTTCTTTGAAGTGACTGTTTGTTAGTTAGAAGTGGAACAAGTCTTCCTATAGAAAGAAAATTGTTGGGATGGATGTGGTAGATTGGGTATTTAATGATGCCCTTTTTTGGACTCTTGCAAATGAGATTGTAAATGTAAGTTTTAAAAGCTTTTTTTCTTTTTTAACTGTTTATAAATTTATTTTTCCCTATTTGCAACATAATAGTTACTTTTTGAACTAATTGAATTTTGACTATTTATAGGTGTCTAAGTAGTTGGTTTCTCTTCATATTTTTACTATGTTCCACCAAGTTTTCAATACGGGGGGACGATGGAATGCGTTTCAGGGATGACATTTTTTTAGGGGATTTTTGGGGATAGGGGGATGGCTATATATATATATATATAGATAAATTTAAAAAATATAGGTAAATTTCAGATATTCATACGAGTAATGATAATCATAACAATGAACATTGATAAAGTTGCAAATGTAATCACCAATCATATTGACATATGCATTATAGAGTCGAACAAATTAATACTATAACTACTTAACTAGTAGCATAAAATGGGTCTCAAAACTGATTTACAGCATTGTGGGCATGTATTTGAGCATTTACACGTCGCAAATAGAAGAAAAGATGTAAACAGCAGCCATAACTATAACATACATTATTTTTTACACCTTATGTTTGTTGGTATCAGTAGCATGTTGCATTGAATCAAGTATAAACACATAAGTAAATTTTAATCTCTGCTAGAGAATTGCATAGTGGAATACCAATTAAATTACAGACGGGTGGTATAATAGCAAGTTTTTCTTGTGAATTGTTCTGCTAACACAGTTTAGTTCTCTGTGTATTTGCTACCATAGTTTATAATTCATCAAGACTTGCTATTTGGTTGTATTATTCAACTTTGGACAAAGCTTTAAAGAGGGAAAGACTTCAAGAGTTTGAAAGTTGTAATCAACTTCAAGTCAAAAACCAAGAGTTGAGAAAGGTGATGACAAACTTGGAAATGGAGAAGCGAGAGTTGAAAGATAAAATGGCTATTCAAGGAGGTTTCATAAAAAAGCATTAAAAAAAACCTTTTTAATTTTCGGACCTTTTTTTTGTGTTTTTTTGCTGCTAGAAATAAGAGGACGGTCGAGGGACGCTTGGGCATCCCTTGACTGTCCCGAGGATGGCTGACTGTCCCCGAAACGTTTCCCCAATTCCAGAACGTCCCCCAAAAAAAGAAACATTTTGGGGACGCCTGGGAAACGTCCCCAAGCCGTCCCCGAAACGTCTCAGGTATGGGTACGATGGCCAAAAGTCTAGGGGACGCGTCCCTGTGTACCACTGTATTTTTATGGAGAAAATTTGGCAATGGGGTACATCTATGAGGGAATGGACCAATTGAAGGAGTGCATTAGACAATTTTAAGTGGTGTGAAGGTCAAATATATGCCCATTTAGGATATCATTGACCATTGCTAGATAAGACAATTCCACAATCCACATACTTTCTCAACACAACCTTCCAATTTCTTGATAGTTTCAAGGTTGATGAGGAGGTTATGACAGGCCTCTACATTGTCATAGAGGCTATGGAGCCAAGTCCACAACGGGGAGGAAAATCATGTCTAATGTCATGCCCCTGAAATTGTAACACCAAGATACAAAAACATGGAATACAAATAGATGAATAAGTAACATAATACATATCAAAATATAAAAGAAATATTGGCAATTTAATATTATTATAATCATCACAAGATAATATTATAATCATAATTATCAAATATAATATTGTAAATATTAAAACATAAATACTAATATTATTATCATGATATATAAATACTAAAATATATATAAATAATAATAACAATTTTTTTTTAAAGAAACATATAATATAAAATAATAATATGGATGTTATGATCATTGTTGTACCCCAAAATTAAAATTTTTGTTACACTTAGACATTTGGAAGAAATGAGTAAAAGTCTTGTTAAATCTGTTAAAAAGGTCAAAATTTGGGTGTGCGTGTCTTGCATGAGGGGTTAAAATGTGAAATTCTGAAAATCTGACGATCTGGGTCTGCTTAGAGCGACTTAATCTACAAAACCCAGATCTCAGTTTTTCATCCCTACTTTTTAGGAAAATTGCTATTTTTAGAAATTTTCTAAAAATAGTAACTTTTTCTAGGTTTTTCTGGGTTTCTTTTGAAATGGATACTAGCAAAAGTTTCTAAAAATAGAAAGTTGGTCCGTTAGAGTTCGAACTGATTTTGATTGGCTCAAAATACTGCCATATCAGGCTAGTGTAGTTAGAATATCAAAAAGATTAGTTTTGCCCTAGTGGGTCTATTTTGCTTTTTCAGAAGTATATCAGGAGCTCCGAGGTCATCAATGGAGGTCAGTCAGCTACCAGGCGTTAGATTCAACACTCAAGCATTGAACAGAAGGTGAGTTGGTGAACAAGCACGAAGAACGAAGAAAGAGGGTGAAAATTGTGAAAATTTTCTAACACTACTTGTCATGGGCACCCCAGGAGAGAATAGGCGCCCATCTTTTTAGGGCATTAAAATTTGAAATTAGGGTTTACATCTCCAATCAAAGTTGCTCAGTTCTCTTCTAGCTCCGCAACGAATCTAACGGTGCAGTCAACGGATCATCCAGTCGCCCGGGATTCAAAGCTAAACAGGGAAGATCCAAACAAAAGTCAGAATGAAAAACATGAAAATTATCAAAATTTGACTAAATATGGGAACTTTGGGCGCCCCAGGTGAAGAGGGGCGCCCAACTTTTTGGAGCACCTAACTCAATAGTTAGGGTTTGTGAATATGCTCAATCTTTTCAGTATTCAGCCAGCTTCACAACGCCTGTCTCCGTCAAAACATCCAATTGTCCAATCTCCGATAGATTCAGATCAAAGTGGAACATACAGAATGAAGGTTTGAAAAGGAAGATGAAAATCAAGAAAATGGCTAAGTCTGGAGAGCTTGGGTGCCCCAGGAGAGAAGAGGCGCCCAAGTTTTCAAGGGCCTAAACAGATGAATTTGCAGATGTAACAACCCGACCCTTCAGTAAAATTAAAATTTTCATAATTTACATCCTACAAGTATGTAAACGTGTTAATCATGTCATTGCTGTTACATCCCAAATTGTGACGTTACAATTTACCAACACTTGATAGAGTAAATGTGAATTCTGGAGGTGAATTAATGATGCTTGTATCTTGTTATCAATAATGACGTTCTATTTAAATGATGGTTTCATTTGATTGTTACTTCAATTGATGTAATTTTGAATGAATGTTGCATACAATTATGGAATAATGTTATTCTAACCTATGAGATGTTTTTACCTTGTTATGAGCATATGACTGCCGGTGTCATGTCATGGTGTGCAGGTATGAAGACTGTTCCTCCGGACAGAGGAGAGACATCATTCGGGGAGGAACTTGGTCGGGTAAGCAGTAACGAGTACCAAATGAGCATACACACACGTCAGTATAGGTTCTGAGAAACCAAGTCAGTTATGTTGGTCTAGATAAGTCATCCTTAGGCTTTAGGAGTTATGTTTACTTCTTTATGCTTTAGGAGATGTGATTGATTAACGTCAGACTTGCTATACCATGACCCAATGTGTGAATGATGTGAAAGTTATGTGTTAATGATTGATTGGGAATGCACGTATATCTATACATTATGAACACGTATTTATATGTACAGACATATCAATACATGTGTATGTTTAGCAGACGGATATGCTCATACACATGGGTCGACATGTATGTATGCATACATACGTATACACAGGTATATATATATGTACACAGTCCGCCTGATGTTTGTGGTGAAAATAATATTTAATATTATTGCCTAGCAAATTTACATATGTATTTATGTATAAATGTATATATTAACGATGTTATTATATTATGGATAAATACATAAATACATAAATACCTATGTAAATATATTATATATTTATATATTTAAAATATATGTATTAATATTAAGGTAATATTTACATATATGTAAATATATATAAATATCACGATGTAATGTCGGAAACTATATATATTTATATATTTAAAAATATTACACTTAATTGAAATACTTATATGATAAAATATATATATGTATGATATTGAAATATGAATTATATAAATTTAAATAACACATAAAATATTCAATAGAATAGAAACATTAAGGATTTAAATGGTGAAATATTTTGATTTTGGCTATAGAGAAAAATAAATCTCAACATTGAAATCGAGTTCATTTGTTTGAAATTTTTAAATCAAGAGAAGTCGAATTTATTTTTAATGAACTTTTGAAAAGGAGGAAAAAACGTTTTATTTTGAAAAACTCATGAAAACTGCCTGAAGAAAGTCACGTGCTTGGAGGAAAACGCGTCTGAAGCGCACGGATGGAGAACTGGTCTCTGGGAATAATCCGCATACTGATCTCATGGCAAAAATGACGACGTGGGAACATTTTAAGCCTTGACCTTTTCATCTGGAACGAACCTCCTGATTTATTGCTACAAAATAACCTAAAATCTGTAAACGCCTTGAGCTGTCGACCTTGGAAATTCGCCATGTGAAGTTTGTTGAAGGGATAATGATTAAGTTGAAAATTTCTTCAATTGCTGGCTCTATAAAGGTCGAATCACTCTTTTGAAAGATGACCTAGGGTCTAAACACTTGCCAAGTATCATTTTGACTATTTCTGGGCACTTGTTGTCAATCTGCATACCTTCTTAAGTGGAAAACTGTTGCAATTCGGGCCTATATATACACGCCCTTCCATTTTAAACACACAGATTGAACAATCCGAGTTTATCATTCTTATTGAGCTTCCATAATCATTCTCTATATTGGTTATATTATTCTGTATTGCTGAGTTTAAAAGATACTGCGAATTTTTACCAGCATTTACCAGTTACTGTGGCTATCCCTTTTTGAGCTGTGAGTGAGCTTTATTATTGCTGAGAGAAGCCTTTCATATTTTCTGAGAACAGTATGTCACCAATTGCTGAGAGACATCCCCTGTTATTTTCTTCATCACTTCTAAGTTCACAGTAAGAAGTTGAGATTACTTTTCAGCTGTAGTAAGTGATTAATTTCTGAGGAAGAGTTTGAGACTGGTCTGAGAGTGCTGGAAGTCTTTTGTTCGAGGTCTGAGGAGCTGCAAACCCATTCAAGGTCATCCCCTAAAGGAATAAGGCAAATACCAGGCATGCTGTCTCATCCTTCATGTTGCAAAGCATATTTCTTGATAAATAACTAAAAGAGTAAAATGCTGAATGTACATAGTTAGGGAATTGCATTGAGTTCAATACTTCAGTTAAGATAAACAAAGAAATGATTCTATGTTGCATCATGTAAGTAAATTACTTAAAGGAATGGTTATGCATGTTTTCTGGAGTGTATACCTGTTTGCATTAGTGTGCGTTTTGCATTAAGTATGAAATATGTATGATCTCCATATGAGGAATATATACGGTTTCAGTGATTAAGGATTATGAAAAAGGGATTATATGAGTAAAGAGCTTAAGGGATTAGTTACTTATCTTACATTTAAGAGAAATAATGGAAAAAGATGAAAGGGAGGGATTTGTTTGCATTTTGAATGACTATTGCATGTTGTGTATGATCTCCGTGTATGGAGAATACGTAGGGTAAATATTATCTTCTAGGAAAGAAATGTTGTCAAAACTAAGTATAATCCTAGCTTATGTTATTAGGTTAACATTAGTAAGCTCCACTCCTAGGATAAGGATTTCCGGAAACAGGAGAAAGGATAGAGAATACTTGTTTACAGACTCATTTCTAGTAAACTGTTTGAGGTAGGAAGTCTGGGGTAAACTGAATCCATTAAAGACATAGCCTACGCGTAGAGTAAGATAGCCCCAAGTCAAATCGGCCCTGAGTAGTGTTTATGATAAATGACCTTCATTCGAAGTACTGAATGAGAATACTTTGGCCAAAGTAGTGAAAGGTACGACTGCCACATAGACATGAGTTAGTTGAGACTACACTGTTAGTTCATTGTGATCCGAGTACTAGTTCGAGATTGTGAAATAGCAAGGTTCTAGTTGTGTAGGACACAGCACTATGCTCAGTTGGTAATCGTTAAAGGATACCCTACCAATCTCTTCTTCGAAGGGAGGGCCGTTCATTGTGAAATGATCGTGTGGGGGACCGCATTATAAGTCTGTGGTTGGCGGAAAAGCGCCCGAGTGATGTTTCTCCTCCATAGCAAGCGACCGATGTACCAAGATTTGAAAGGAAGGACTCCTGGACCTTCTTACTTCTATTTGTGCAAAAGCTTACGAGCTATGTATGTAACTGTATTAATTTTGATCTCTGATTTGTATTTGCAATGAAAAAGAAATTCAAAAGGAAACATGTTGTAACTTGTATGTATTTATCAATAAAGAAAGGAAGTACTTTATTGTATTATCTTTGTTACTTGTTATCTTTACATGTTTTAAGTGAGAATTGGAAAAAAAAAAAATTGTTTTTTTACACAGAATTGGGTCGTTACAATTGCAATAGAATTTTTCTTTTTCCTTTATTGACAAAACATGAACAAGTTGCCATATTAATATACAACAAAGATTCCATTTCAATATAATAACTTCACAAGTACATGAAACAAGAATACGTACCTTAACTAGCATAGCCCCAATGAGCTTTAGAACAAATAGTAGTAAGAAGGTCCAGGAGTCTGTCCTTTCAAATCTTGGTACATCGGCCGCTTGCTGAGGAGGAGAAACATCACTCAGGCGCATTTCCGCCAACCACGGACTTATAATGCGGTCCCCCGCACACCTATCGTTAGATAGATGGCCCTCCCTTCGAAGAAGAGATTGGTAGGGTATCCTTTAACGATTACCAACTGAGCATAGTGTTGTGATCCTACATAACTAGGTCTTGTGCAACCGGCAACTCTCGGACTAGTATGTATTTCGGGATCACGGTGAGCTAACAGTGTAGTACTACAACTAAATGGTTCCTTACACTACTTTGGCCAAAGTGTTTACATTCAATATAGAACGTAGGTCATTTGTCACATACACTAGCCAGGGTCGATTTGACTTAAGGCTTCCTGACTTCTACGCGTAGGTTAGTCTATCGGGGTAGTCCGTACCCTAGACGTCCTACTTCAAGCTATCTACTAGAAAGGGGGACAACTTAACAAGTACTCACAACTATCTCCCTTCTACTGGACATTTTTATCCTAGGAGCTTTTAATAACTTGACTAAGTTATTCTTTGATTAGTTGTGATCGGTAACCTATTAAATACCCTCAATTCTTCCCCTAGTATTAAATAGCTATAAGCAAACATACACTCTTTATAAGGAGTTCATAGCAATTCACTCCTATGATCCTAGTGCAAATTACACAATATGCATCCTTGAAACTTCATTTAATTTACTCTCTATGTACAAGTAGACAAGCAATTCACATTATAACTCATTCTTTCTTTCATATAGAAATACAGCTATGATTGACTTTCTACCTACGCACAACAGTATACATAAAAATTCCTTTTCATTTAAATAATCAAGAACGGAGTGGATAGTAGAAGAAAATCCCATGCCTGATTTCAAAGCTTTCCTTCGAAAGATGAATTTGTTGCTTGTCTTCTCAGCACCTCAGCTTAAACAAACAACTGGCAAATCCTTTTCAAGCTTCTGCCCTATCTTACACAGATTATTCTCCCAGAATGATGTCACTCTAACTCATATTTAAACTCTTCTAAGAATGATTTCTCAAACTGTCAATGGACACAGCTGAGTGTAGCTCGGATTAACTGGTAATCCCACAGCACCAATTCTTAGAATTACAATTGACTCTCAGCAAATAAAAGCCTCCAAAGTATACGAATGCTCTCAGCATTGTGATTACTTCCAGGACATAGAGATGCTCTCAGGAAATATAGAAACTCTTAGCAAATGATTACTTTCAACTTTCGGAGTTAAAGATCACTCTCAGTAATTAATAACGCTCACAGCAATATGGTTGTTCTGGAAATATGAATATTACTCGGGAAATATGAAAGAACTCTTAGAAAATATGAATTCTCAGAACTGTATTGCTTTGAATGATATATGAATAAACTCCCAGGAGAATAAACAAGAACGAATTCCTCAGCAATACTTGAAAAATCTCTTGCAAAGGAAGAAATTCGACTTCAGGAATGTGTGGGATGAATGAGTAAAGTCGTCATTTAAATAGTGTCTCAACCCCAACATACCTCCTCTTCCCGTGGCGTTCAAACTGCCAGGACTGCAAGTTGGAAAGTTTCCAAAGAGATATGTGGCGAAAATCAGAGGCAAGTCGTCCTCTTTTATTGACAACAAATCAAGAATAAATCAACTCTCACATGGCGAATTTGATAAGTCGACAGCTCAAGGCGCCTTTAGATTTTTAGGTTATTTTGAAGCAAATAGTTTAAAAAATTCGTTCCAGATGAGAGGTCAAGATTTATGATGTTCCCACGTCGCCATTTTCGTGGCCTAAAGATCAGAATATGCGTTATTTTGCAGACCAAGTCGCGGCCCAAGCGTGAACCAGATGCGCGCGACTTTCTCACGTGTTTATTCGCCATTTCATTTTTACGGGTATGAGTTCAAAAAACGTATTTTCCTCTTTTCAAATGTTTTCCACTTCTATATAGTTTCAAAAAAAAGGAATATTTGATCTTGGCGAATTAACAAAGATATTTGATTTCGATTTTCAAGAGAAATACCCATTTTTAAAGAAAAACGTCATATTCCTAAATTCATGATTTAGTCTCATTTCTCTATTGAATATTTAATAAAATGTTGATTTAAATTCCATTTGTTTTTCAAATCTTTTAATAAAATACATCTATATATATATTTTATTATATTAAAATATTTATATAATATAGTTTTAATTTATGTTATATATTTATGTATAATTATTTAAATTAATAATTTAAATAATATCGTATACATATCTATATTTTGTAAAGACTATACTATATACGTATTTTAATATAATATTAAATATATAAATATATTTACCTTTACACCTATACATGTATATACATTTACATTTTAAATTATACGTACGTATACTGCGAGCCAGTCAACTGTAAAGAGTCGAGCCAAATTCTGCTCTAAAATTTCTGTTTTGACCCTTTTGGAGTTATGCCAAATACTCGGAGTGTAGACTGTAAATGATAGTTTGTTTCTAACTGTTTGTCTGAATTGAAGGGAGTTCGTTTATGTACTGTCACAGCTGTTAATAATGCTGCTCGGTTACCACTGTAAGTGCCCTGCTATATTGTGCATGATTTTTGCCTTTACACTTGCATGCGTTTAGTTTGCTTTGTCATGGAGATGGAAACATTTCGTACAGCAAGGTTAACTTCAAAATAGCATACATGGAGGGTGACAAAGTTAATGTATTCATACTTTCAGTTTGCATTACAGAGAAAAGTGCCTAACATTTCTGACAGAAAGTAATACAGTCTTGTACTCCAAATTCTGTTATTGATTCATTGAATAATCTGACTCTTACATGTACGTTATAGTACCAAATATGAGTATCAGTGCACATTTGTATATATATATTTTCAGATTTTCTTTTTAATAGTTCAACTTGTTTCTTGACATTAACAGATTTCAAAGGACATCATATAAATTGATTCAGAACACAATATTCATGCATGAGGCACTAATTGGTTGATATTTCACCATAAGAGCAGATTACAATAATAGTTAGTAATCTCAGGCCTGGGTAAATGCGTCCTCAGCCTGAGAGTATAGAGCTGTCACAGGAAGATATCAGCTACAGCCACGAATTCAAACCCATGGGCGTCCGTTTCTTGTTTTCAGCAGTGTGCCGAGTCTTTTGAACTCCACGCGACCTCCTTAAGGGCTTCCAATATTCACCACGACCCAGCTAGTGAGATCTGACCACCGTTTTACCTCCTGCCGTCGCGTTATTTCGCAAGGAGAAGCTACCATAGGCGTTTCCTGCTCAGACACATTCACGTCTACCTTAGAACTGCCCAGATTCTTTAAAAACGTGATGGATTCAAGGGTATTTTCTGGTATGTTTGACAGCCCGAAATGTTTGAATAAGCCACGACCCCAGGAACAAAGAATAATCAGAAACTCATATCCCGGAATGCCCAAAAAATCTCATAAAACTGAGCCCGCAAAAATCTGATATAAGCCATATTTTGGTCCGCACTTTCCAGACTTCACTTCGTCCAAGGAAATCACTTGTATGCTGGCTAGGGCTGATCTTTCACAGTCGAAGCAAGCTATTAGGGTTCCAAACCCGCGTCCAAGAAGACACGCCGAAGATGTTCATTCCAAAGTTTCAAAAGGTTCCCAAGTGAAAAAGGTGCGAATGAATTCTTTTGCAACTCTTTTGTATCCTTTTTCTTCATCCTCAAAAGGCCCGATAAAAGCAACAATTTATTTCATTGGCTCCCACAAAACAAAATAAGTGACTTTTGTATAGTCTTAGACAAATATTTCCATAGAGCCCCTTTATAAAATTTTCATGAAGTCACTTTGCCCAAAAACAAATTAATTAATTATTTAATATCACCTCAAGAAAATAATCTTTAAAACTTAGGCAATAATTAAATAATTAAATAATTGACTCCCTAATTTCAACAATTGCCTCCGAGAGCAAAAAGGCAATGAGGCATCAAAGCGGCTATGCGAAAGGGGACATTACAGTCCTCCCTTCCCGAAGTTGCTTGTCCCCAAGCAATTGCAAACTCGGGTGCTGAAGAATCTGCTCATTTTCCCATGTGGCATCCTCGGCTGGCAAATCTTTCCACCTCACCAAATACTCTTTTACCACCCTGTTCCTCAACCTCCTCTCTCGAGTATCAACAACCTCCTCAGGGACGAGGACCAAATGTCCCTCATCATCCAACGGTGGGAGCTCTGAAGAAGAAGTAACCTGCTGTCCTAGTGCCTTTTTAAGGCACGAAACATGGAATACATTATGAATCTTGCTGCTCTCTGGCAGCTCTAGCTCGTATGCTACCTCTCCTACCCTCCTGATAATCCTATAGGGTCCGTAGAATCTGGGCTTGAGCTTTTCGGCTCCGCTCTTCTTGAGAGAAGACTGTCTATACGGTTGCAAGCGAAGGTATACCAAATCACCAACCTCGAAACTACGTTCAATCCTGTGTCTATCAGCATATGTCTTTTGCTGATTTTGTGCCACCTGTAGGTTATCCTTGAGTGCCCTCAAGATATCCTGACTCTCCTGAACCCAATCCTTGGCTTTGGGAGCCCTGCTCTCACCAAAAGCCATCTCCGTAAATGAAGGTGCATCATAACCGTACAAGGCTCTGAAAGGACTCATCCCAATGGACATATGATGAGTGGTATTATAACAGTACTCCCCCAAGTGCAACCACTTAATCCACGCCCGCTGCTGTCCTGCAATGTAGTTGCGCAAGTACCCCTCAATCCATTTGTTTACAATTTCTGTTTGTCCATCAGTCTGAGGGTGATAACTCGTGCTCGGAGTCAACTCAGTACCTGCCAACCTAAACAACTCCTGCCAAAATGCACTCATGAATCTACTATCCCTGTCACTGACTATGTTCCGGGGTAGCCCATGCAATCTAAAGATCTCCCTGAAAAATAACTCCGCCACCTGTGGTGCCCTGTACTCAGTCGGAATAGCAAAGAAGTGAGCGTACTTCGTCAACCGATCTACCACCACATAAATACTATCTCTCCCATGAACCTTAGGTAGACCTGTAATGAAATCCATAGAAATGCTCTCCCATTTCTGCTCGGGGATAGGCAATGGCTGAAGTAATCCTGCTGGGTGTGTATGCTCTGACTTGTTCTGCTGACAAGTCACACACTCCCTAACGTGTTTCAATACGTCATCTTTGAGGCCCTTCCATGTGAACCTCTCTCTGACCTGTCGGTAAGTTTTGAAATAGCCCTGATGGCCTGCTAAGGGGGTGTCATGAGAGGCCTGCAATATTTTCTCCTTCAGTCTAGACTCTGGCACCAAGTAGATCCTATCCTTGTAGTAGATCACATCATCCACTACTCTGTACCTGTCATCCTGAGTCAACCCATCCAACAATTCACAAGCAAACTTATTCTTGGAGTACTCTACCAACAAGAGGGATTTCCAATCTGCAGAAATCTCTGAAAGTGAGCAAGCTGAAGGTCTCCTAGAGAGGGCATCTGCCACAACATTCTTCTTTCCCTTCACGTACTCTATATCAAAATCATAGGCCTGAATCCTGCTAACCCACTTCTGTTGCCTCTCATTCAAATCCTTCTGCTCCAAGAAGTACCTGAGACTGTTGTGGTCGGTCCTCACCACAAACTTCCCTCCAACTAAGTACTGTCTGAATTTCGCCAAGGCATGCATAATGGCGAGCATCTCCTTATCATAGATGGAGTATAGTCTCTCTGGTCCCCTCAACTTACGGCTCTCAAAAGCTATGGGGTGTCTGTTTTGCATCAACACTGCTCCTATACCCTCACCTGAAGCATCACACTCCAAAACAAATGGCTGTGTGAAATCTGGAAGCGCCAATACTGGGCAACTACTCATCACCTGCTTGAGCTTATCGAAAGCTCGTTGTGCCTCCTCTGACCAACTGAATGCACCTTTCTTTGTCAAATCTGTCAAAGGTGCGCCCAACTGTGAAAATCCCCTCACAAACCGCCTATAGTAACTGCACAGTCCAAAGAAGCCTCGCAACTCTGTGAGTGTCCTAGGTGGTGGCCAATCAAGTATCGCCCGTATCTTCTCCTGATGGACCTGTACTCCCTCTGCACTGATAACATGCCCCAAATATAATATCTCTCTAAGGCCAAATTCGCATTTTGAAGCCTTAGCGTAGAGTGACTGCTCCTCCATAATACTCAAGACCTCGTCAAGATGTCTCAAGTGCTCCTCCCAAGTCCGACTGTAAATGAGCAAGTCATCAAAGAACACCAATAGGAATTTACGCAGCTGCTTATTGAATATATGGTTCATGCAGGACTGAAATGTGGCAGGTGCGTTTGTCAAACCGAATGGCATGACCAAGAACTCATAGTGCCCATAATGACAACGAAATGCTGTTTTGTGTATGTCCTGGTCTCTGACCCTTATCTGATGATACCCTGAACGAAGATCAATCTTCGAAAAATACACTGCCCCATGAAGCTCATCCAACAACTCATCTATCCTGGGTATAGGGTACCTGTTCTTGATGGTTTTCTTATTAAGAGCGCGGTAATCAATGCACATCCTCATGGTCCCATCCTTCTTCTTCACCAAGACCACTGAAGAAGCGAATGGACTGGAGCTCGGTCTAATGTGTCCCATCTCAAGCAATTCTTTGATTGCTTTCTCAATCTCATCCTTGAATTTCTTAGGATGACGATAGGGGGTAGTGATCACTGGTTTGGCCCCCTCCTCTAGCTCAATGGTGTGCTCAAACCCACGATCTGGTGGTCTCCCTGGAGGTATCTCTCCAAAAACCCTATCATGTTTACCCAATAGCTCCTGGATATCAACGTGGTATGGCTGCCCTGAATCTGAAGACTCTTTGGTGATCAAACACTCTGCTGCCCAAGCTATGTCATCATGCCGAAAAATGCTCTCCATGCGTCTAGCAGACACAACCTTGGCTGATCCATTTGTCATGCCTCTAAGCACCACACGCTGTCCCTCTGATGTCCGGAATTTGAATTCCATGGTCTGAAAGTTCTGCGAATACTTCCCTAATGAGTGTAACCACTGAATTCCAAGTATGGCATGCGTGTCACCCAAATCCACCACATAGAAGTCATCTGTAGCTGTGTAATTACCCAAGGTAATAGGCAACTGTGAAATCCTCCGAGTGCATCTCAATTTATAACCATCCGCCACCATCACATTAAATCCCTCAAAATCCTCGGCGGGTAGCATCTGTTTTTCAACTAGGGCCGCATCAATAAAGTTGTGGGTTGCCCCACTATCAATCAACACACATATGCGATGTCCCTGTAAAACTCCTCTAACTCTGAAAGAGTTAAACCTAGGAGTGCCTGATAAGGTAGCGATGATACCACTCTTACCCTCTCCCTGAGGCTGCTCCTCATCTGAACTGCTGTCATCACTATCCTGAGAAGGCTCGTCATCACTGCTATCATCCTCCGACACAACCTCAATAAGGTGAGCTTTGCCTTTCCCTAGGCAACGGTGTCCTGGTTCCCAACGTTCCTTGCAATGGTAACAAATCCCCTTAATTCTGCATTCCTTGCGGTACTCCTCGTCTGGATCACTTTTCTTGTTTCCTTTTTTCTGAAAGGGCTTCTTGCCCTTGTTCTTCTGAGGAACAAAAGGTTTAGAAGATATTTTGTTTTCAGGCGTGAAGAACTCCATGTCCCTCGCCCTAGTGATCGCATCCTGTAGGGAATCGGATTTGAAGGCCTTAATCCAACCACGAAGAGGTTCGGATAAACCCTCAATAAAGAGCATAATCAATCTCTGCTCCGAAATATCTGTCACCATAACTGCCAATCGCTGAAACTCTGAGATATATGTGTCTACCGATCCACTTTGCTTGAGCTGTGCTAACTCCCGGAAATGAAGTTCTGGATCCCTCTGATCAAATCTGTCCATAATTTTCTGTGTGAACTCCAAATAGGAAGTGATATTGGCATGCCCTAAAGTGACAAGCCCATGATACCACCACTCGTGTGCCTCACCATCCAAGTGTAGCGTAGCGTACTTAATAGCCTCTGTCTCCAACATGGGGTTCAACTGGAAATAAGTGTCCAATTTCTGTACCCACGCTCTAGCTGTGCATTTACTAGACCCGTTAAAGGAAGGAATCGTTAGTTTTCCAACCTTACGCTGCAGATCTTGGTTTTGCTGCCCTCTATTGTTGTTCCTGGGTCTATTTCGATACTTGATGGTGCAAAAATCAGCCAATGACATGGCAGCATGAAATTCATCTCCCAACGATTGGTATTCTCTCAGATAATCTGTGAATCCCTCTCCTTGTGCTTGCTGCTCTTGATTTCCAGCAGGCTGTCCTCCCAAGAATTGAGGCATGAGAGGCCTCGGAGTCACCCTACTAGCTGTCCTAGTATGGTT